>CM075501.1:587500-737500 GCA_037950675.1 Hypophthalmichthys molitrix | reverse complement strand
ATTTGAACCTCATCCTAAGCGGTTATTAAGTTAATCTGGAGTGTGTTTGAAGTCTTCTGGTCTAAACTCAAGTCTGTCTCTCTCAAAATCCTTCACAGGGCTTTCAAAGAGCAGCAGAAGCCATTTTCCAGGCGTCTGTCATTGAGACCGGGGAAGAGGATGATGCTTCCTCACCTCAGGAAACGCACGCTAATCCATCAGTCTTAGATAAACTTCCTTGGGCTTGGCTTTCATTTATGAACGAACGACACCAATAGCAACTCGACACTCTCAACATGGACGCGTCCCTCCCGGACTCTCATTGCCGTTTGGGCAGGAGCAGTAGGTATTGTGCGCCCTCTGGTGGTTACCGAGGGAATGATGTCCACTCAGATCCGCTGGGTCGCTCGCTGCCGCTGTTCTTATACCCGACCCATGTGGAGCAGCGAGTCTACGACGGCTCGTACTGTGGGGGCGCGTCACTGCTGTCGTACCTGCCGCCATTCCACGGCAGCTTCGGTGTCTACGAATGTCCATTCGAGCCCGCCTTCATCCAGAAGCGCAATGAGCGAGAACGCCAGCGAGTGAAGTGCGTGAACCAGGGATACGCCAAACTACGCAACCACCTGCCCAACGGAACCACGGACAAGCGGCTGAGCAAAGTGGAGACGCTGCGGGCGGCCATCCGTTACATCAAGTACCTGCAGGAGTTGGTGGAGAACGCGGGCAGCAGCGAGGAGAACGGAGGAGCGTCACCTCTTTCCATTTCCGAATCGTCTTCTGAGGAGTCCGTTGGGAGTTAAAGACGTTCAAAAAACAACTTTTATCATGCACCACCTTTGATTCTGAGTGACTCTCAAATATCAGCATGTGTTTTGATTAAGCAAAACCACAATTCTACAATCTAATTCAAAAGAGACATCAAAGAAATGTGTCAATAAGTACAGAAGTTTAATTAAGTTTGACCTTCAATAAACTAATGAAATCTTCTGAAATGAGTTTTGGTGGTTGCTCGTGTGACGTCTCCCATTGAGAGTGTGGTTTCTCAGACTGGGACATGAGGGCACAGGGGTCACAATGCCCAAAAAAGCCTTGAAATCAACACAACGCCCTGTTCTGCCCTTGAACTCTCTGTGATCATGTAAACTGTGATTTTAAACTGTTCTTAAATTCAAATAAACCTTAAATTATAATTAGAATGGGACTGTTTTCATAAATACATAGTGTTTTCTGGGTTTGAAACGTGTTTTGTTGCTGTGCTTTTATGTCTGTGTTGAACATGCTCATTGACATATCTATGACACTGCCTAAAACCTAAAAAAAAATATTTTTTTTATTATATATGAATATTAATATATCTATGTTTTGTATGTTTCAATATATATAAATAAATCAAAATATATTTATTAATATTAAAATTCATAAAACATATATAATGTAATAATAATAATAATGAAATATGATGTTTTGACAGTTTTCATGAGATTTACCCATATGCACTGTTGAGAATCATTGGGACAATCAGAACAAACTCATAAATATGTGAGACCAAATTTCACAGTGATTTATCTGTGAGCTGACTGGTTTGCCAGCTCAGTGATGTCACAAAGCCCAAACAGAATAAGCCAATGGGAACATTCTAAAGATATGACTCTGTTAATGTCCTGCCTCTTAATCTATGCCTCTGTGACCATAACTGTGTCATGCTCTGTTGTCCCCTAACACACACACACACACACACACACACACACACACACACTGAGTGACAGGCATTGTCTATATTTATTTTTCAAGTCAGACAGCTGCAGTTCTAACCAAACAAGAGCAGAGAGAGACAGTGAGAGAAATAGATTCAGGGACAGACAGACAGAGCGGATGGTGGTGACACGTTCATTTTTGACTCTTGAGAACAGCCACACGAAGATACTTAACTACTGAGCCGGGTACCTGATCTCCAGAATTCCTGCGCCTCCTGCTCTGGTTCTGATCGGATCATGGAGGGTAGCGGTGAAGCACCCATGAGCACCTTCATCATGGATGAGGAGACGCTCAAGAGGAAGCAGAGAGAGAAACTCAAGAAGCTCCAGGCTACAGGTGGAAACCCGCGGCCTGCGCGATCCCTCCTCTTCCTCACGCTGAAGAACCCCTTCCGCAAGGCCTGCATCAACATCGTAGAGTGGAAGTATCCTTTAACAAATCAGAAAATGTTTTTAATATAATTTTTTTTTTTGTGAGTTAAAATAGTCACTAAACATGTCAGCCAGTCAGGCAGAATTTAATGCATGTTGTTAAAGTATGTAAAAGTCATTTCAGCATCATTACTCCAGTCTTCAGTGTCACATGATCCTTCAGAAATCATTCTAATGTGTTGATTTGAAACATTTCTGATTATTATCAATGTTGAAATCAGTTGCGCTGCTTTACAGTTTTATGGAAACCATGGTACATTTTTATTTTCAGGATTCTGTGATGAATATAAATCATTTATTTGAATTAGAATCTTTTGTAACATTACAAATGTCTTTACTGTCACCTTTGATCAATTAAATGTGTCTTTGCTGAATAAAAGTATTAATTTAAAAAAATATTACGTTACCCCAAACTTTTTAATTGTACTGTTTCCACAAAAATATTAAGCAGCAAAAATTGTATAAAAATAAATTATATATAAAATACATTAAAAATATTTTTTTTAATCAATTATAAAAATGTAATTATAAAAAAATATAGAAATTAATACAAGAAAAATAAAATGTCTTTCATTGATCAGCGGTCTTGAAGTTCACAGTTATGTTTTAGTTCATCTTCATCTCAGGTGATTCTCCTACAATTAAAACCAGAGACAAATGAGACTATTTGCTGACATATTGTAATATACTAAACAAACATCTTAATTTACTCTCCATTTTATCTCACTGCTGCATAGGAGTAAACAAGTATACTAGAGGTGGCAAATATGGAGTCAACAAAAAGTGTTCAAACACAGCAACTATGAGATGACAGACAGTTAATGAGCTCATTTAGTCTTGAGCGTGTGTGTAAATGTCAGTGTTTCAGCACAGTGCTCTGATATTCTGAGAGAACAGCTGTTCTGTCCTCCAGCTCACTAAATACAGACATGCTAAGCTCAGAGAATGCTAGCACACACAACAACACACTGAGAAGGCAGTCATGTAGATCATTATGGTACAGCACACACACAATCACATTGTGTGCTACTGTAGATATATTTTTTCTCATTTTAAGAGTTTTGGACATATATATAAACCATAAATTGACACCGATTTATTTTCCTGAACATGTCTGTCAGACCGTTTGAAATCATCATCCTCCTCACCATCTTTGCAAACTGTGTAGCTCTGGCCGTTTTCATGCCAATGCCTGAGGAAGATACGAATAACACCAACAGCAACCTAGTGAGTCTCTCTCATATGCGAACACACTAGACTCCGCCTTAAGGCACCTAAAACAACCTATAGACTCCACACTCATACACTCCTCAACATATAAACCCCACCCTAATTTCTGTAGACTCCGCCTTAAGACACCCAAGAACAACCTATAGAATGTGCCCTCACACACAACCTCAACATATAAACCCCGCCCCAATACCGGTAGACTCCGCCTCAAGACACTCAAGAACAACCTATAGAATGTGCCCTCACACACAACTTCAACATATAAATCCCGCCCCAATACCTGTAGACTCCGCCTCAAGACACATGCTTAAACCTATAGACTCCACCCTCATACACTCCTCACCATATAAACCCCTCCCCAATATCTGTAGACTCCACCTTAAGACACTCAAGAACAACCTATAGAATGTGCCCTCACACACAACTTCAACATATAAATCCCGCCCCAATACCTGTAGACTCCGCCTCAAGACACATGCTTAAACCTATAGACTCCACCCTCATACACTCCTCACCATATAAACCCCTCCCCAATATCTGTAGACTCCACCTTAAGACACTCAAGAACAACCTATAGAATGTGCCCTCACATACAACCTCAACATATAAACCCCGCCCCAATACCGGTAGACTCCGCCTCAAGACACTCAAGAACAACCTATAGAATGTGCCCTCACATACAACCTCAACATATAAATCCTGCCCCAATACTGGTAGACTCCGCCTCAAGACACATGCTTAACCTATAGACTCCACCCTCATACACTCCCTCAACATATAAACCCCTCCCCAATATCTGTAGACTCCACCTTAAGACACTCAAGAACAACCTATAGAATGTGCCCTCACACACAACCTCAACATATAAATCCCGCCCCAAAACTGGTAGACTCCGCCTCAAGACACATGCTTAACCTATAGACTCCACCCTCATACACTCCTCACCATATAAACCCCTCCCCAATATCTGTAGACTCCACCTTAAGACACTCAAGAACAACCTATAGAATGTGCCCTCACACACAACCTCAACATATAAACCCCACCCCAATATCTTTAGACTCCGCCTCAAGACATGCTTATCCTATAGACTCCACCCTCATACACTACACTACCTCACAATATAAACTCCGCCCCAATACCTATAGACTCCGCCTCAAGACACATGCTAAACCCATAGACTCCACCCTCATACACTCCTCACCATATAAACCCCACCCCAATTTCTGTAGACTCTGCCTTAAGACACCCACGAACAACCTATAGAATGTGCCCTCACATACAACCTCAACATATAAATCCCGCCCCAATACTGGTAGACTCCGCCTCAAGACACATGCTTAACCTATAGACTCCACCCTCATACACTCCCTCAACATATAAACCCCTCCCCAATATCTGTAGACTCCACCTTAAGACACTCAAGAACAACCTATAGAATGTGCCCTCACACACAACCTCAACATATAAATCCCGCCCCAAAACTGGTAGACTCCGCCTCAAGACACATGCTTAACCTATAGACTCCACCCTCATACACTCCTCACCATATAAACCCCTCCCCAATATCTGTAGACTCCACCTTAAGACACTCAAGAACAACCTATAGAATGTGCCCTCACACACAACCTCAACATATAAACCCCACCCCAATATCTTTAGACTCCGCCTCAAGACATGCTTATCCTATAGACTCCACCCTCATACACTACACTACCTCACAATATAAACTCCGCCCCAATACCTATAGACTCCGCCTCAAGACACATGCTAAACCCATAGACTCCACCCTCATACACTCCTCACCATATAAACCCCACCCCAATTTCTGTAGACTCTGCCTTAAGACACCCACGAACAACCTATAGAATGTGCCCTCACACACAACCTCAACATATAAATCCCGCCCCAATACCTGTAGACTCCGCCTCAGGACACATGCTTAACCTATAGACTCCACCCTCATACACTCCCTCACCATATAAACCCCACCCCAATATCTGTAGACTCCACCTCAAAACATGCATATCCTATAGACACCATCCTCATACACTACTTCACAATATAAACCCCGCCCCAATACCTGTAGACTCCGCCTCAGAACTCATGCTTAACCTATAGACTCCACCCTCATACACTCCTTACCGTATAAACCCCACCCCAATATCTGTAGACTCCGCCCTCATACACAACCTAAACATATAAACCCCTCCCCAATACTGTTTAAAAACCTGAACTTAAAAAAAAGGGTGATTTAAATGTTTCCAGTTGTATATATATATAGTATTCTGTTCTTATAAAATATTGAACTATATCCTAAAAGAACAAGTGACAAGTTCAAATCTGTCTTCTGGCAGAATGACTGACACCTAATGCCTGATATTCATCTCACTAAACCCTTGTAAGCGTGCGTGACCTTGACTCAGGTGACTGAAAGTAGCAGGTGCTTTAAACGCATGCCGATGGGACGACTGCATGTGTGGACACTTTAAAATTAGCCACAAACTCAAACTATACAATCACACACTTGCAGCTCTCTCAACACTGCGGTGTTATCTGAAAGATTTTGTGGTTTGTAATATGACATGTCAGATAGTTTGTTTTGTAATCAGGTTGACATCAAAGCATTTGGATGGTAATAAACTTGCATCTAGCTTTGTTTTGTGATGAAGCTTACCCATCTATCTAAATAAAAAAGAAATAAAATCAATAAATGATACAAACAAATATCTAAATGTCAACAGAAACAAATAGTGTCTGCTTCACGCTAACAGTAGGTGCCTTGTTGGTTGTAAAATTCACAGTGTCTGTGCCAGGGTCATTTTCAAAATGCCTTGATGGAAACCGGAGGAAAGTGTCAGGCTCTAGCATTTCTTCACCCCGTTCACCACGCTGGCACATTCCCACCAAACTCAATGTGTGTATGTTGCCAGAATTTAAAAAGACATGTCAAGACAGATATTCAAAACAAAAGCGTTCTGAAGTAGAAAAGCCATCACTGACACCAAATACCTTGAGTCAGTTGGTTGTACTGAAGTGTGCTGACAGCTCCATTCATCTCAATGTTGTGTACGTTCACAGGAGAGTCTCGAGTACATTTTTCTCATCATATTCACTATGGAATGCTTCCTGAAGATCGTGGCATATGGATTACTCTTTCATGCTGATGCTTATTTACGGAACTGCTGGAATATATTAGATTTTGTCATTGTGACAATGGGGTAAGACACACACACCACTCCCTGAATATGTCCAGAAACACCCTACACAAGTACACAAACACCTACTGTGTGACATCTCACAGGTTGTTCACTGTCGTGGTGGACTTCATCAATAACATCAGTGGCGTCGAGGCGCCAGTGGAACAGAAAGGCGGGTTTGACATGAAAGCCCTCAGAGCGTTCAGAGTCCTGCGGCCTCTGCGGCTCGTCTCTGGGGTCCCCAGTAAGTGAAAACACCTACTTCTTCTCACCTGTCTTATTTCTCAAGTTGGCTGGTTAAAGTGTAATGTCTCCTCCAGGCCTCCAGGTGGTGATGAGCTCCATTCTCAAGTCCATGCTGCCCCTGTTCCACATCTCTTTGCTGGTCTTCTTCATGGTCACCATCTATGCCATCATAGGCCTGGAGCTTTTCAAATGCAAAATGCATAAAACATGTTACTACGCTGACACAGGTAAGAAAAGATGCAAGATAGATGAAGTGAACTTACATAGAACCAAAACTTACCTAAAATGTTTTCCTTTTGCCATCTTGCAAGCACTGGTGTTTCCTTCAATAAATGCAAATAGTACCATGATCTGTTATGTCACAGATATCATCGCCACGGGGGATGACAAGTGGGCGGCTCCATGTGCTCAGGCTGGTAACGGCAGGCGCTGCACTTTAAACGGAACCCAGTGCCGTGGCAGTTGGCCCGGGCCGAATAACGGCATCACCCACTTTGACAATCTGGGTTTTTCCATGCTCACTGTATACCAGTGCATCACCACTCAGGGCTGGACGGATGTTCTGTACTGGGTCAGTGACTAATAGAGCAGTGGTTCCCAACCATGGTCATGCAGTACCCCCAAATCTGCACATTTTATATTTCTCCCCAACCCAACACACTTGATTCAACTTATCAGCCCGTTAGTAGAGACCAAGACCTGAAATCAGTGTCAGATAAAGGAGACCTGTCTTGTGTCCTGTTGGGGTACTCCAGGACCAGGGTTGGGAACCTCTGACATAAAGGACTATGATACGGATCCGACAGCTGACTCTTGACTTCCCCTAGGTGAATGATGCGATTGGAATGGAGTGGCCCTGGCTGTATTTTGTGACTCTGATTCTCTTGGGCTCATTCTTTATCTTGAATCTGGTTCTGGGGGTTCTATGCGGGTGAGTCCAAACATTTGTTGTCTTTTGCTTAGTATTACTCTACAAGTTATTGTCCACATTATAGAATAATGATAAAGAATAAGTAGATGTGTCCAAACTTTTGACTGGTATTTTGCTGCACACCATCTCATGTTCGTCTCCCCCTCTGTGGTCAGCGAGTTCACTAAGGAGCGAGAAAAGAGTTCTCGAAGTGGAGAGTATCAGAAACTGCGGGAGCGTCAGCAGTTTGATGAGGATCTAAAGGGATACATGGAGTGGATTACACAGGCAGAGGTCATGGACAATGACCAGGAGGGGCAAGGTGCTCAAACACACAAACACTGTTACAGATTACAGCCATTGCGAACCAAGGCTCAAAGGGTTTGAAATCTGGTTAAATGTGCCACAACTGGTCTCCACAGGTCTGCTCCCACTTCAGGACGGATCTGAAACGGAAACTCTCTATGAGTTGGAGGGACTGAACAAACTCATGTTTTATGTGTGAGTTGAGCGATCAACTGTTGGGAATGACTGTCTTCATGTCCAGGAGGATATTTTCAGACTTCTAAAACATAAATGCTTTGAATTTCTCTGTGCATGTGTTTTACAGTCGACACGCTCGTCGATGGAACCGTTTTTTTAGGAGGAAGTGTCGTGTGTGGGTGAAGTCCAGATTGTTCTACTGGCTGGTGATTATGCTGGTGTTCTTCAACACTCTGGCAATTGCAACTGAGCACCATGATCAGTCCGAGTCTCTGACCAACTTCCAAGGTTCTGTTCTGCGCCCAGTAACGTCATTCCTCATTTATATCCTAAAACAAGATTTTAGGAAGTTCAAAAATGCAACTTCTATCATCATTTACTCATCCTCAAGTCATTTCAAACCTGTATGACTATCATTTACTCAATGAAAAGTCTAAGATTCTGCTAAATGACCATAAACCACTAATGAACACTAATGAATGACCAACTTCAACCAACTAGAAACTAGCCAAAAGTTGATTTTAGCTGGATTTTCCATAAGGGTATTTATTTATATTGCTTTTCCTTGTTTGCAGACAATACCAATAAGGTGCTGTTGTCTCTGTTTGCGGTGGAGATGTTTCTAAAGATGTACGCAATGGGACTGCCGTCTTACTTCATATCCCTCTTTAACCGCTTCGACTGCTTTGTGGTGTCTGTGGGGATCCTGGAGCTCATTCTTGTTCACATGGACGTAATGTCTGTCATGGGGATCTCCGTACTGCGTTGTATTCGGCTGCTGCGTCTCATCAAAGTAACCCGGTATGTGACTCTTGACACCACCATGCAGAATCAAGCGTGTATGTTTACATAAGCATTTATCGGAACTGTGCGTGATTTTCAGGTACTGGACGTCACTCAGTAATCTTGTGGCGTCACTCTTGAACTCCGTGCGTTCCATTGCCTCCCTGCTGCTGCTCCTCTTCCTCTTTATCGTCATCTTCGCTCTGCTCGGCATGCAGGTTTTCGGGGGAAAGTTTAATTTTCCAGATGAGTATGTGAGACGAAGCAACTTTGACAATTTTCCTCAGGCTCTGATCACGGTTTTTCAGGTGAGTTTATCATTCATATGATAAGCGAGATGTTTGGATCCACAATGCCTCTCCAGTGTCTGGTATTCTCTCTGTTTTAGATCCTGACAGGTGAAGGCTGGAACTACGTCATGTACGATGGCATCTTGGCTCACGGGGGTCCCGCCATGCCTGGAATCCTGGTCAGCATTTACTTCATTATCCTGTTCATTTGTGGAAATTGTATCCTTCATGCAGCACAAATGCGTGAGTTGTAGAAATTACATGTCAAGTGGATGAGGACTTTCCTGAGCACTGAACTCCAGACATCCTCTTAAATGTCTTCCTGGCAATTGCGGTGGATAACCTGGCTGAGGCAGAGAGCCTGACCTCCGCCCAGAAAGAGAAGGCAGAGGAGAAGAAACGCAAAAGGCTTCTTAGGTGAGTGACAAACATCAAACAGCATGAAAAAGAGACTTTTACAGAAATTTCTGATGCGTAGTTTGTTCTCGGTGTAGAGAAAACCTACCTGATAAGGGCGAGGAAGAGAAGGCCATGCTGGCAAAGAAACTAGCCGAGCAGAGAGCCAAGATTGATGGAATTCCCACCACAGCCAAGGTCAAAACCATCAATAACTGACAGAATGACATCATTATATTACTGTGAAATTGTGTTAGAAGTGGATTTTGTATTCAGATAATTCACATTAACTGACAATCACATTGATGCCACCGTGCCAGTTTTGGCCAAGATGGTTGATTTTTAAGATAAGAAACTTTTAAGACTACACTAAAACAAAGCATACTAATCTGATTCAAGTGTTTCTTTATATTAATCTGCAGCTCAAAGTGGATGAATTTGAATCAAATGTGAATGAGATTAAAGATCCATTTCCTCCAGCTGATTTCCCGGGTAAAACATGAAGGATAATTTAGCTTAGTATATTCAGTTCACATGTGTCTTACCACTAGGTCAGTCTGACGTTTTGATTGACCTTTTGCTCAGGTGATGATGAGGAGGAGGAGCCAGAGATTCCCCTCAGCCCTCGGCCTCGTCCAATGGCAGACCTGCAGCTGAAGGAGACAGTGGTGCCAATGCCAGAGGCCAGTTCCTTCTTCATCTTTGGCCCACAGAACAAGTAAAAACCTTTTCCGTAACCCTAATACAAAGCTCATATTTGGAGCTTCTGTGTTTATCTGTGTCTCTCTGCTCAGGTTCCGTAAACTCTGCCATCGCATCATCAACGCCACGACCTTCACCAACATCATCCTCCTCTTCATCTTGCTCAGCAGTATCTCACTGGCTGCAGAGGACCCCATCGACCCAATGTCCTTCAGGAACCAGGTACACAATCTCCAGACTCATGATCTCTATTTGCACCAATGGTTGTCTTCAAAAGCTACCTTTCTTCTGTTGCAGGTATTGGCCTACGCTGATTATGTCTTCACCTCAGTTTTTACTGCAGAGATTGTGCTGAAGGTGAGACAAGAGTTCGGTGTGTGTTCCGAGAAGCTGTTTTGTTATATTCGGATTCTGTGAATGGTTCAGTGCTTCTTCTTCATCCACTGCAGATGACCACATACGGTGCCTTCTTACACAAGGGGTCTTTCTGCCGTAATTCCTTCAACATACTGGACCTGATTGTCGTTGGCGTCTCCCTGCTGTCAATGGGAATGGAGTGAGATTTCAAAGCTATATGGCCTTGTGCTAACACAGAAATAGAGCAGAGTTAGATACAAACAGCCATTATTGGAGCTGTACATCAATGTGAATAAAACAAAATGATGGGGGTTTTTAGAAAAGGACAAACATTCTTTTACAGTCCTCATGTCTCTCTGCAGATCAAGTGCCATCTCGGTGGTAAAGATCCTCAGGGTCCTGAGAGTGTTGAGACCTTTAAGAGCCATTAATCGAGCCAAAGGTCTCAAAGTGAGTCATCTAGTTTTGAGATTACAATATGACAAATGTTCCCGTTCCTCCATCTAACTGTCTTTGCTGTCTTTTAGCATGTAGTCCAGTGTGTGTTTGTGGCCATCAAGACCATCGGCAACATCGTTTTAGTCACAATGCTCTTGGATTTCATGTTCGCCTGCATTGGTGTCCAGCTTTTCAAGGTCAGAGAGTTCACAACATCCATGTGTCTAATTTCACAGGCTGGTAAAGGAGAGAATTTAATATGTTTTATTTTTCTTGTTAATCTGGCAGGGGAAATTTTTTTCCTGCACAGACCCGCTCAAAATGACGGAAGAAGAATGCCAGTATGGTTGAACTTTCATTCATTTCTCCTTCACTCCGAGATCTTAGAATCTCCAAATCGACATAATTCTTCTCTCTTTTGGTGATGCTCTCAGGGGAACATTTATTCAACACCAGGAACATGGTCTTCATGACATGGTGCTCCGTCAACGTGTGTGGATGAACAGCGACCTAAACTTCGACAACATTCTGAACGGAATGCTGGCTCTCTTCACTGTTTCGACATTCGAAGGCTGGCCAGAGTAGGTATTTAATTAACAACTTTCTTTCATGTTTGTAGTTAGGGGATCAAGCACGTAGCGCTGAAACCCTATTGTAATTGTTAAAATTTCCAAGGATCAGCATTCTCCACTAAAAGTGATCAGGCAGACCAAACCGTAAGTCGTAAAGAATTGAAACTTTGAGGGCTTGTAGTACTCACACCATCTACAACGTCACCAAGGCTTGCCCCAGTCGGCCTGATGGGGGCACTACAGTGAACGGAATGAGATATTTTTACCAAACTTGGCACACATATGCAAAAGCTCATTCTGTGGTTGCATGAAAAAGGGCACAGGGACTGGCCACTTGGTGGCACTATAATAGGAAAAACATTTGAAAGAACTTGGCATTCTGAGCAACTTTGCCTCTAGGACCGCCGCTGTCCATCCTTAGGTGAGCACATGCTGCACATGATTCTAAAGAATCATGCCAACTTTTATGGAGATCAGCCCATAGGTCGGGCTAGAACTGTTAAAAAGTATTAAAAACTACTATATTTCCTTTGTAAATTCTAAGTTAGTAAATTAGATATGATCTAAAAGGTTACATGCTTGTTAAAGGAAACATAATACCTTTTTACGCACGTGCTTAAAGACCTTAAAGCGCTTGAACCCCATTAATTGATGCTTGCAGCTATATTTCTATTTGTCTTCATATAGCGTTTGATAAAAATGTTGAAGTTCAAAGGGGCTCAAACCCATTCTCCCAACTGTACCTTTACACGCAGGTTGTTGTATAAAGCCATCGACTCGAATCTGGAAAACATCGGCCCTATTTACAACAACCACATTGAGATTTCCATCTTCTTCATTGTCTACCTCATCCTCATCGCCTTCTTCATGATGAACATCTTTGTGGGCTTCGTTATTGTAACCTTCCAGGAACAGGGAGAGCAGGAGTACAAAAACTGCGAGCTGGACAAAAACCAGGTACCGCACTGTCACACACCTAATCGTGTCTCATGATTCCAGTTTATAATGTGCTTTTACATGCACATTGGCAGCGTCAGTGTGTCCAGTACGCCCTGAAAGCCCGACCTCTGAGATGCTACATCCCCAAGAACCCGTATCAGTATCAGGTGTGGTACATCGTCACTTCTTGTTACTTTGAGTACCTGATGTTTCTGCTCATCATGCTCAACACCATGTGTCTGGGGATGCAGGTGAGAACACAACCAGAGTTACATTCACAGAAATGAGGATGGCAAACATTGGAAATAAATAATTAGAATATCAAATGCATTTCATAGTTTGAATTTCTTTATCCTTCAGCATTGTAACCAGTCAGATCACATCACCCATCTTTCGGACATGCTGAATGTCATCTTCACCGTACTGTTCACAGTGGAAATGTTACTCAAACTCGGCGCCTTCAAAGCAAAGGTGAGTCCTGCATTTAAACTACTCCCAGGGGAAAAAAAAAAAGCTATTATGTTTACTTGATAAAAATCAGTAAAGTTTTCACCGCAGAAAGACACGTGAAGCACGAGCCGAAGGTGGATGTTTGTACAATTATACTAAAAGGCTCTTACTTGATAAAAAGTCTATCAATCAGAAGGCATGTAGTATATAGTGTGTAATTTGATCATGTAGAAATGTGCGTATGAAATATAATATAGTAGCTTTATATGGTTAAAAAGTGTTTCACTCTGCTAGGGTTACTTCGGGGACCCCTGGAACGTCTTTGATTTCATAATCGTGGTGGGCAGTATTGTTGACGTCATACTGAGTGAAATTGACGTAAGTTTCTTTTTGGATGTTCAGTAAACATATTGACTTATGCACAAATGCTCGGTTTTACCTGTTGTATGGTTCTCAATGAGTACTGATGTTGGCTTTCACTCACATTTACTGGTGATTTCTCTCTCTCCAGGCGGCTCTCGCTGCTCAGGGCGGACTGTACTGTCTCACTGGCTGTTCTGTAAATATCGATTTCTGTTATTTTACATCCACAGATCATTGCATGACTATGACTGAACAGAGTTCATGCCAATATAATCCAGCAATTTTAAACACTTTGTTTTTGCAAGTGAAATGGATTCACACGATTCAAAGTTTAATTATTGCCATATATTTTCTCTCTTTCCAGGAAGTGAATCCAATGCAAGCTATAGCAGTAAGTGAAGATTCAATGAGTTCTTACTGAATGGATCTGAGCTGGTATTAACTGTAGAGTTTTTGTTTGTTCCTCAGGACTCTGAGAACATGAGTGTGTCAATTACACTTTTCCGGCTTTTCCGTGTCATGCGGCTGGTAAAACTGCTCAACCGCTTTGAAGGGATTCGGAACCTGCTGTGGACCTTCATTAAATCATTCCAGGTCTGATGGTCTGCTGCGTCATTATGATGTTGTAGTAGAGATGTGTTTACATGTGCTGATGAACTGTGGTGTCGGTGTGTGTTTTTCAGGCTTTGCCATATGTGGCTCTCCTCATCGTTATGCTGTTCTTTATCTACGCCGTCATCGGCATGCAGGTAAAACATGCATGATAAGTGTAATACGCTGCCAGTCAAAAGTTGTTGTTTTTGGGGAAAAAAAGTCTTGTTGATCTCAGGTTGATCTTAATTATTCCAAACCTTTGACCAGTGCTGTATATTCAGCGTCACTCGAATGACAATGTGACTTTCCTTGATCAGGTGTTTGGCAAAATCGCATTACTAGACGGTACCGTGATCAACCGCAACAACAACTTCCAGACGTTTCCTCAAGCCGTTCTAGTGCTTTTCAGGTAGGAAATGTGAACGCCTCACTGTAAGTGTGTTTCTGAGCATGTTTGTAAAGACACTTACCTGTCCACAGGTGTGCCACAGGCGAGGGGTGGCAGGAGATCATGTTGGGCTGTTTGTACGGTCAGCGCTGTGACCCAAAGTCAGAATACCTATCTGGAGAGGAGTACACCTGCGGCTCTGGATTCGCTGTCCTGTACTTCATGAGTTTTTACATGCTCTGCGCTTTTCTAGTGAGTATTCACCCTCCCACAAACACGCACATGCACAGACGCACACATGAACTTACTCTGAACGTGTTCTATTGCAGATCATTAACCTGTTTGTGGCTGTGATCATGGACAACTTTGACTATCTGACCCGTGATTGGTCAATACTGGGGCCGCATCATTTAGATGAGTTTAAGAAGATCTGGGCTGAATACGACCCGGAGGCGACGTAAGCAAAACACTGAGTTAAAGCCACCATGAAATCAAAACGGACAATTCTTATTTTTTTATGGAATATCGCCGTGTACTTCAGTGTTAAATTCATGCAATATATCAAAAGAAAGAACAGAGCCTCTTCTTTTAAAGAAAAAACAAATATTCTAGCTTCATGCATTCTTCTTTTATCAACACTTGAATGTTGTAAGTTTAATAAAAAAAAAGCAACATTTTGAACAAAAATTGCCTTTTTTTCCAAGAATACAATGTGCGCAAGCAATGCTTTTATCGCTTGTTTTGGCTTCTTTTTTGCATGTGTTTTTATCTGGAGATTGTGCCCTCTTTCAGAAGATGCGTAATAGCGCCACCTACCCCCAAGCCAGAAAATTCCGTCAATGGCAGGGAAGCATTGTCTCATAAATGAGGAAAAATTTCGCCAGTGGCAGGGAAAGTTTCCCTTCCTCTTGCTGCGAGGGGTAACCTGTCACTCACATGAGATCTACCAATAGCAAACCACAACCATCCAATCAATTCCCCATGGAC
Organism: Hypophthalmichthys molitrix; assembly: GCA_037950675.1. NCBI lineage: Eukaryota > Metazoa > Chordata > Actinopteri > Cypriniformes > Xenocyprididae > Hypophthalmichthys > Hypophthalmichthys molitrix. The sequence continues at coordinate 722,004 of CM075501.1, read as the reverse complement.
AAAATCAAGCCCTGCCCTACATTTGCTCATGTTGCAGAAGCTGTTTCACTTGATATATGTCACAATAGGGAAGAAAAAACTAGCGCAACTTACGTTTAATGCCGACTTAATATTGACGTGAAATGGCATTCGCCATTCTGTAATCAGATGCTTTTCAACAGGATATTCAATGAGAAAACAAATGTAGGGTAGTACTTTATTTTAATAATCAGGAATTGATTGGATGGTGAGAAGTGTCTCTTTATAAAGTGGTTGAAAACAAAGGGATTGGTGACATCATCCAAAAAGGCGGCACATTTTTGCACAAATGAAACATTGCCATAAGTTAAAGTGGCCCCTTTTGATTGCAGTTTGATTTTTAATGACATACATCTGATTATCGGTGCTATTTTTGTGTTGTTCTGGCAGAGGCCGCATTAAACACCTGGACGTCGTGACACTGCTGAGGAGAATCCAGCCACCGCTTGGGTTCGGAAAGTTCTGTCCCCATCGTGTTGCCTGCAAAGTGAGACATGAACACATTCACACACCAAGCATTTCTACATATTGAACAGTGTAATCATTCGTTCTCTGTGTTACTGTGTTTGTGTACAGAGACTGATCTCCATGAACATGCCTCTGAACAGCGATGGAACGGTAACGTTTAATGCCACGCTGTTCGCTCTGGTCAGAACGGCACTGAAAATTAAAACGGAAGGTTTGAGGCATTTTTTTTTTTTTTTTAATAAACTGTAAAAAATGATTCTTCAAAGTTTCAGTTATTGTAAATACTATTTTTACGGAAGCCCTGAACCGCATTATTTCGACATAACTCGTTATTTCAAGATATTAAGTCGTTATTTCAAACATAACTTGTTTTTACACATATCTCATTATTTCAGCATAACTCGTTATATCAAGATATTAAGTCGTTATGTCGAAATAGCGACTTAATATCTTGAAATAACGAGTTATGTCGAAATAACGAGATAAGTTTTATTTTATTTTTTTCCCCACCATGTGGTTCAGGGCTTCCATATATTTAATCTTTCTACTTCAAAATTTCACATTTTATTTAGAGTTTCACTTGCCATTTTTACAAGAAATTTACTAACAGTGAAAACTGTTTCAAAGTAAATCCTACACCAAACTGTTTTCAGTGAAGATTTAAAATAAATTTATGGAAATAATGTCAATATTCACCCATTAAAGCCTGAATTCTCCGATTGTTCATTCATCAGGTAATTTTGAGCAGGCAAACGAAGAGCTGCGTGCAATTATTAAGAAGATCTGGAAACGCACCAGTATGAAACTGCTTGACCAGGTCATTCCACCAATCGGAGGTCAGATCTCTCATGAATAATGCTGAAACACAAATAACACGACTATACTGAATAATAAACTGCAATAATATTAGCATTATTAAAACTCTTGTGCTGTGCTTAAAAACCTTTTGTCAAAATGAATGCAACACAATTTAAGGATTAAATGTTTCTTAAATCACAGATGACGAGGTGACCGTGGGGAAGTTTTACGCCACATTCCTGATCCAGGACCACTTCAGGAAGTTCATGAAGCGGCAGGAGGAATATTACGGATACCGGCCGAACAAGAAAAACAAAAACACCACAGAGATACAGGTCACACGTCTCTTCGTCTCTGCATGTGTTTCACACTATGATCAGACAGTCTCAATCTGCTCTCTCTCGTTCTCTCAGGCGGGTCTGAGGAGCATCGAGGAGGAAGCTGCTCCCGAGCTGCAGCGGGCGATTTCTGGAGATCTCCTGAACGACGAGGAGATGGACCGAGCGATGGAAGAGGCCGGAGAGGAGGGAATCTACAGGGTGGGTGGAGAACAGAACAGATCAGAGAGGACAAACGATGACAAGAAGGATCTTGTATCTCACCTCTCTCTTCTTCTGTTCAACAGAGAGCAGGCGGCCTGTTCGGCAACCACGTGGATCCGTTCACTATGGAGAGAGGAACCCCGATGCCCACCCAGGTGACCAGCCAGCGCCCCCTACAGATCGCAGACAGCCGAGCAGATGAAAACGAGGCCTCGCCCTCATACGTTATTTACCACGCCAACACCAATAACAACAACACTAACAATCACAGACTCCGGCACAGGTGAGCGTACAGGAATAATAAAGAAAAAAGAATGTAAAAATAACACTTAAGTTATTGCATTGATGAAAGACGAGGATAAATGTGTATTAAGAAGGTAAATTAAAAAAAAAAAAAAAAATTCAAAAAGTCAGCTCTTTAAAATCAACATGAACTGAGATTCACAACACATTTTACTTCTGTAATCAGTCATTTTTGAATAAGAACTTGAATAAGAACAAAAATGTAGGCGAAGATCCAGAAGAAATGGATTGGATGGTGAAAAGTATCTCGTTATGGGAGAATTGATTGAAATGTCAGTCGAAAAGAAAGTCATTTCAAGTTATTATATTTAGATGAAAGAACTTTTTTCTTTGCAATCATGTGCACTGATGAATCATCACAAGAAGACCAGGAATGTGTGTTGAGAAAATAAACAAAACAGAACCTGACAGAAAAGAGAGTAAAGAAACCGTGTGTGTGTTTGTGATGAGGACGATTGTAGTGACGATAATGATGAAGCTGATCTCTTTCTTGGAGCAGATGTGGACTACATTTCCCATCAGGCATCAGTGCATCCAGACAGCACGGTCCAGTGAGTGCAGCCGAGTTCCTCATCCAAGAGGTGAGATCAAACCTTCAGGAAGAACAGTCTTCATCAGATGAAATGATTTTCACATGTTCTTCTGGTTTTGTTCCTCAGGCTCTGATCGCCGGAGGTTTGGCGAGTCTCGCCAGCGACTGCCGTTTTGTGTCCGTGACGAAGGCTGAGATGGCCGTGGCGCTGAACATGGATCTCGCCGTGCTGGAAAAGAAATCAGCAGCTGTTCTTAATAAACATAAAGGACAGTGTTTGTTCAGGAAGAGGAAGGCGGCAACATCTCGTCCAGACTTGACACACTGCCAGGTGTAATGTTCATCAGAGGCGTCTGGTGGAGCGAAATTAAGGCTAAGACAAAAAGAAGACATGAATGATTCAACATCAGGACTCTGATATAACTGTGAGGACTGTTTTATGAGCCAGTAATACAGAAGCGTTCAAACGTATTGAAAAAGGGACTGATAATGGGTTTTTCAATTTACATATATAAAATATGAATGAAAAATACATATCATCGCTGTTGAACGGAAACCTTGCATTTCCAAAAAATAAAAATAAAATCTCTTCTCCGCAACTCAAACACATAAAACATTAGCCTTTATATATATAAACCACAGACAGACATAAAGGGTGACAATAGTAATGATTTATGAAAAAAGGAGGAAATATTATGGAGATAAGATTTGATAGGACAGTGCAGCATGTGATAGCAAATGTGAACTAAATTAAAAGAACACTTATAGCACAACATTTCCCATCTAAAGTGACACTTCTGAGGAGATTATACTGCTTCTTTTGCATTATACTGTGAGTGAACTTGGATGTGACTATTACATAGCATTTCCCGACATAAACTGGATAAACTGAACATTGTTTTACTCAAAATGGTCAACTTACCTGTTTTTGTTTAATGTAACGTTATGTACTTATTAATAAATATTAAGTTATTATAACACTGTCCTTGGTCATTACTACGGAGCCCCTAAAGGGACATGGTGGTAGAAAAAAAAAAATGGGAAAGGAGGATTTTTTTTTTTTTTTTTTTTTCAAATCTTTTGCGTTCCCTCGCAAAGTTATAATCGTTCCCTTGCTGTGAGCTCGGACAAACACTTCCTCTTTAATGTCCCGCTGGCTGGCAGTAGTGTTTCAGTTAGTAACATGCGTTAATAATGCACACAAATAATGCGCAGCTCGAGTTTGAACTTGTTGGACTCAAATATAAAGAAGGTGGCGGAGATACACGTCTGAAGGGACCGTCTGAAAAGTGCAAAACCCAAAACCCTTTTGCTCATTTTATATTATGTAAAATACTCAATAACTTCACTGTAACACACTATGTGACCAAATTTAGTTAAAACATCACTGCTCTCCTGCTGGTTGTACTGGAACACTTAGTTTGATAAAAAAAAAAAAAAAATGCATAACTTTTATGATTATTAAATAAAATCAATAACTTCACTGTTATGAGTAAAAATATTAAATAAATTGTAATGCCATCAAATCCAGTAAGCAATTATCATGCAAAAGCTGTTGTAAGTATGTAAGCTGCGTACCAACATCATTTGTGTAAAGAAGGCCTTTATGTGCTACTTGCCAAACTAAGTGTTGTAGTACCTAACCAGCAGGAGAGCAGTGATGTATGAACTAAATTTGGTGACAGTACAGTGTGTTACAATGAAGTTATTGAGTATTTTACATAGGCTAATATAAAATGAGCAAAAGGGTTTTGGGTTTTGCACTTTTCAGACGGTCCCTTCAGACGTGTATCTCCGCCGCCTGCTCATAGAGACCAATTTATTATAAAGCACATTTGAGGAAAATTGGGTTGTTGTAGCTCGTTGTCTAGGTTACTATAATTGGAAGTAGCTGCATTTGTGTTTTAACAACGTTTAGCTCACAAGTTATTAATCCGGGAAGCTCGAATCTGTGAATACATTGCCAACTCTACTGAACTGCTTAAGCACTGACTGCATTTCTTTATATTTGAGTCCAACAAGTTCAAACTCGAGCTGCGCATTATTTGTGTGCATTATTAACGTATGTTACTAACTGAAACACTACTGCCAGCCAGCGGGACATTAAAGAGGAAGTGTTTGTCCGAGCACACAGCAAGGGAACGATTATAACTTTGCGAGGGAACGCAAAAGTTTTGCGAGGGAACGCAAAAGATTTGAAAAAAAAAAAAAAAAAAATCCTTCCATCCCAAATTTTTTTTTCCACCAGCACTTAAAATTTCCTCCCTTCCTATTTTTTCCACCACCACGTCCCTTTAGAGGCTCCGTACATTTCTGTGGTAGGGAACGTAATTTCGCGTCACGAGAGGGCAAACAAATAAAGCGTAAACACAAAATTACTCGCCGACGCCATCTTGAAATTATGACATTCTATATGCATTGATCAGTTTTGAGATATTGAGCTTCAAAGTTTTTGCATTCTTACTCCTTTGTAGATCTAGAACCTTTTTGTTTTCTAAAAAAAAATGTCCCATAATCGCTTGTAAATAAATTGTCACAGAATATAAGAACATGTGAATAACTCGATTTTGACAAAAAAATGTCAGATAGAACCTTATAATTCCAATCAAACCTGTCAAGTTGACTTGTTTTACTCGCTGTTGTAAGTTAGTCCTCAGACATTACCTCTGCGCGCGCATCCCGCCCTGGGCACCGGCCTCACGTGAGCGCCGCGCTTTTATTGGATTAATGTCGGTTAATCCGTGCGCCGTATGGAGCCGCTGTCTCGCGGTGCAGGAAGGTTCTGAAGGGTCTGAATGTTTTGAAAGCAGACACTCCGGTGAGTAACAAATATTCTAATATTCTAAATATCAATATATTTTAAAAAAGCGATAGTTTAGTTAAATTAAAAAGTGTCCGTTTCTTTCTTGAGCTCTAAATTTGTTTGAATTTATGTACAATCTATCTATGGTTGGCTATTTGCATGTTTGTTAGGAATAAATTAGCTAAGTCTGTTTATTCCTTTGCACCACAATAACAAAAATATACAAGAGTAAAGTATATTGGATCTATGTACCTTACTACCATGATTTCTAAACAGCCTACCATGTACATAATGTATATGAATATGGTATTCAGTACCATGGTTTATATCAAAGTTATATAGTATTAAAACTACGATACTATTACTGACATCTGGCTTGCAGTTTGATTAAGTTTAATTAAGAACACACAGATGAAGTGTATTTCTGCATAAATAAACATGTTTGTTCTGGGTTACCGGGTGTCTGTGGGGTTAAGCTGGACGCACGAGACAGTGTGGGTCAGTCAGACGGGCGTAAGGAGTTTATAATATTACGTTCACCATATGGACTGTCTTACAGGTCTGCCGGTGTCCAGAAGATCATGATGGAGGAGCACGCAACAGGTGCTACACACCTGTCCCAATCAGGTAAACCTGAAACACCATTTCAAGTACTGAAAAATTAATTTCTACAGCCTCAAAAAGTGATTTAACTTTTTAATTTCCAGCCAGCAGGATGACTGTAGGCGCAGAGGGCGGGGCTGATGTCTCAAAGGAGGTGGGGCCTGCACAGCCACGCCCTTTATCGCACGACCGGGTCACGCTAGTAGTTGATGGGACTCATTTTGTTGTGGATCCTGCCGTTTTCACGGCTTACCCGGATACGGTGCTTGGGAGGTACTGAATACGATTACATAAATCAATCTAATCGCGCAAAATGTGTGATAACGAGGTGTGTTTTCGCAGAATGTTTGGGCGAGCGCGTCAGCACAGTTTTACACGACCAAACGCTAAAGGTGAATATGAAATCGCCGAGGGCATCGGCGCCAGCATCTTCAGAGTCATACTGGTACGTACAGTCACAGCTTCCCTCCAGCTCATCGCTGGTCTGATTCTGCGCAATTTTAACGTAACGTCATCTTTTTCGCTCAGGATTATTACCGCTTTGGCATGCTGCACTGTCCAGAAGGCGTGTCTTTGGCGGAGCTGCGCGAAGCGTGCGATTATCTGTGTATAAACTTCGACTACAGCACCGTCAGATGCCGAGACCTCAGTGAGTCAAAAACGTTCGCTAATAAAAACTTGCATACGCTCAAACTAATTACCGTTTCTGTCCAATCAGGCGCTCTGCTGCACGAGCTGTCCAATGACGGTGCCCGGCGGCAGTTCGAGGTGTTTCTGGAGGAGCTGTTGGTTCCGGCGATGGTTTCGAGCGCTCAGGAGGGAGAACGAGAGTGTCACATTGTGGTCCTCACGGACGATGATACTGTCGACTGGGATAACGACCACCCTCCGCCGATGGGAGAGGAAAACTCGCAAAGTGAGTGCAGTTTTTAACACAAAAATTTGCAAATTAAAACTTGAGAACATGCAACAAAGGGGGCGGGGCCATGTTGGGCTGCTTTAGAGAAGAGGAAGAGTTGTTGTAGTAGAGTGTTGTTGACATGCCGTCATTTTACGCCGGACTGCTTCACAAACGAGGGTCAATTCAACACAAAAGATTAACATGACGGCACATGCTAGTGGATGAGTTGAATCAACTCCACAGCAACTACGTAAATTTATCCACTAACCATTCAGAAACGTCTAAAAGTTGTAACTTCTTCCTGAGTCTCTCCATCAGTGTCGACTCCGGTTTGAACAATGTAAGGCTGAACACCGTCGTCATTTTGGCTGCGTGAGATTCTCCAGCTTTGTTGTTGTTGAGCAAACGAAGCCTGAGCCGTTGAAGCTCTGCCCTCTTCTGGAAAAGGGGCGGGAGCAGCATCTCATTTGCATTTAAAGGGACACACACAAAAACGGCGTGTTTTTGCTCACACCCAAATTGGGGCAAATTTGAAAAGCTATAATAAATGATCTGTGGGGGATTTTGAGTTGAAACTTCACAGACACATTCTGGAGACACCAGAGACTTATATTACATCTTGTGAAAGGGGCATTATAGATCCCCTTTAACCTAGTATTAGTTTTTGCTGAAGATTGTGAAATTTCACTGATATTTACAGTTACTCATATTGTGAACTTATGATCTTTGATCATATCGCCCACCAATAATCGTGATTTCAATATTGACCAAAAATAACAGTGATTATGATTTTTGCCATAATCGAGCCTCCCTACTTTCACCCCAAGTGCCTATTTTTGGCTGGTCAGCATAGTGAATACTCGTGACCAACCTGAATAGGGACAGTTCACTTAAAAACTAATATATATCAATTACTCACCCTCATGTCGTTCCAAACCCATTTTTTCCTCTTCAAAACACAATGTTCGTAAAGAGATCGTAAAATAAAATCATATTAACTCAAGCAAGCATGCTTGAGCTTCCATTTACCAAATTTGAGAGCTGTATGTTTGCTGATTAATGTTTACATATGAATAAAAGCCTAAATTAAACATATTCATCATATAAAGTGCTTGTTTCTCTTCTGAAGATATTAAACCGCTCCATTCATATGGATTTACGATCTCTTTATGAACGTTTTGAAGCGTTAGAGTTTTAAATGGAGGGACAGAAAGCTCTCAGATTTCATCGTAAATGAACAAAAGTCTTATGGGTTTGGAACGACACAAGTGCAAGAAAATGATGCCAGAATTTTCATTTCTGGGCGAACTAAGCTTTTAACGTTTGCTTTCTTGTTCCTCAAGTCATCTACAGCACCAAGCTCTACCGCTTCTTCAAATTCATCGAGAACAGAGACGTGGCGAAAGCTTTGCTGAAGGAGCGAGGCCTGAAAAACATCCGCATCGGGATCGAGGGTAAACTCATATACACAGATTCAAACCTTGAGAGATACGTTAGCGTTCGAACGCACCACGAAACCTCATTCTGTGTCCCAGGATACCCCACCTGTAAGGAGAAGGTGAAGCGGCGTCCAGGCGGCAAGTCAGAAGTCATTTACAGCTACGTCCAGCGTCCGTTCATCCAGCTGTCCTGGGAGAAGGAGGAAGGGAAGAGCAGACACGTGGACTTCCAGTGCGTCCGCAGCAGGAGCGTCCCAAACCTCATCACCGCCACGGGGGAGGGGCCTACACGACCCGGGGCCACGCCCACTCCGCAGGTCGACGAGCTAGATCGGCTGAACGGCCCCGCCCCTCCCGGCCTCGACCAATGACTGAGGGGTTAAACTGATCGAGATGGAACACTGGACAATTATTCATTCATTTATATTCACTATGTCATAATTATTCACTTTCATATTGACTCGAGTCACAAGTTACTCCAGTTCGGTCTCATGGATAGATGACCTTCAAACTTAAAAGTACCTGAGATCTTTTCACCGTTGTGTCCTTGAGACCCTGCCATTACTGCACTGCATGTAGCTTTGGATAAAACAATATTTGCTTAATAATCAAGAACCAAATCACTCTTTTAAGGGCATTAGATTATTAAACCATGCATTTTTGTGAGTGACAGGAGGATTTTCTGTCTGTCAGCGCCATCTAGTGTCAAGAAGATGATGGTACAGTACATAGAGGGACAGTAGAGTAATAAATATTAGGGAAACAATTTATAAAGCAAACTTTTCAAGTGTTTTCTTGGTTTTATATCATTTGTAAGAGGTTTTGAATAAAAGCATCTGCTAAATGAATACATGTACACTACCAGTCAGAAGTTTGGAATAATTAAGATTTTTTTTGAATATATTTTTAATGTTTTGTTCTTCTGCTCACCAAAGCTGCGTTTATTTGATCAGTAAAAAAAAATAAATATATTTTTAATAATTAAAATAACTGTTTTCTGTTTGAATATATTTTATAAAGTAATTTATTCCTGTGATCAAAGCTGAATTTTCAGCATCATTACTCCAGTCTTCAGTGTCACATGATCCTTCAGAAATCATTCTAATATGCTGCTCAAAATATTTCAAATTAAATGGTGCTCAAGAATCTTAATTCCAAACTTTTGACTGGAAGTGCAAATGTTATAGTATATTTCATGACTAGTTTTGTATATCTTTGTTAATTCATCCAAAAAATGTTTTAAAAAAATTAAACAAGTGAATTAAAAAGCATGTAACATTTTTATTGTATATATTTATAAACTTTAAATGCGTTTCTGGACACGAAGAGAAGATACTGAAGATATAAACACACACACACATCATATGTCTGTCTTTACAAACTAAAGCTGCAGATACAAATAAAGATGCTGGAAAATTGAATTAAAAAAAAAAAATCTGGAAATATTTTCCAAGAATCTACAGCGTGTGTGACACATCTGTGCACATAAAATCAACCGTACCGACACCAGTACATCCATTCGCTCAAAGCTTATGAAGGCACATTTTCAGCATCATACCATGTGACCCTCCCATCGTACCTTTGACAGTCAAATCAGCACCAGTCAAATCTAATGCATATACAAATACAGCAATGAATGTCAGAAAGCTTCAAACAAACACTTGCATTCACATGCATCAATTTCATTTTAATACTATTGCATCAATGGGGCTGCACCCATAATTTGTCATTAGAATTCAAAATAAACTACGATAAAGTGATTTATCATCACTATATGATGTTATAAGGCACTATATCGGCCATTCTACAGAACTGGTGCAAACTGCTGTCCTACAACCAAAAATCACATTAAAAAAGCATTCAAATTTTAGATGTTTACTAAGATCTTTCTATTATCTGTCGAATCCTACAATAATATTTAAAATATCAGTGAGCTTAATATATATAAAATCATAATGTATTGGGTACTTTCAATTGGGAGGTGACTGTCCCGAACCCTAACCCCTAAACTTGTGAAAATGATATTGAAATGATTTTTGCACATTTTTTTCCATTGTTGTTTTTAAAAATCTATTTTTTTTTTAAAAAGTGAAGTTAAAAAAATATTTTATATGTTATTTTTAAATCATGAAACTTTATGTAAAAAAAAGTGTCCCGCATGTTCATGTCACTACCGAAACAGTGTGTGTTTGAGTCCATTGTCTGAGACTGATTTTAACACACTTCTACATTTCTGATCAGGAAATATTCCTGTGTTCCTCCCTCTCACAGCCTCTCTTTCACAGCAGATAGATCCATCATTTTGAGTTAAATGTGTTCAAAAGTCTGAAAATCTGTGTGGAACTTTAAGGAACGTCACTACCAAACACCTTTTTCTACAATTAAACAAACTTTTTTGGGGTGTTATTCTATAAAATTTAGTTTCTATGTGTGTACAACTGTTCAGAACTGTGCTAGCTAACCATGTGCTGATTAGCATCTCTGAGCGGCTCAAAAGTGTCTAAAATTGTCACGACCGAAATACGTCATCATTGTTTTGGTAGTGACAAAAGTGACACAATCGTTTATTTGGGAAAATAAACAAAATTTTAGTACAGTTATGCAAATCATTAGTATTTTAGTATGTTTTAGTATTTGAGTTAAATTGTGTCATGTGATGTGGTCACTATCAACACATTACTGTCACTACCGAAACTGTGCAGTGAAGACCGAAACATGAGATGTTTTGTCAGAAATAAAGTATATTGAACGATCAGCTAAGATGTTATTATAGTGTTTGGTTCAATGTTTATTCAAACTAATGAATCCTTCACTTTGAAATCAGTTTGATAAACTTTATGACTTTTACAAAGAAAGATTGGATTCAAAATACAACAAATCTCATAAATTACACTTGAAATATTGTTAAATTGTAATTATTATTGATTTACCTGTGAAAACTTTTTTAAAAAAGTAGCAAATATATATATTTACAAGGTAGATGTAAACAAAATCTTAATAGGTCAATGTGACCCTTCTTATGAAATGATTTATTATTGTGTTTCGGTAATGACAAATTTGAGGAGAGGAAAAATATTCCAAAACTTTCTGAAAATACAATATGAGAATTAACAGCACAATTACTAGAAATGTGTACCTTGAGTATTATACAATTTGCATACATACAAAATTTGTGGAAAAAGACATTTTTCCCAAAACGTTTCCAATTCTGACTTTGAACCAGTTCTGTAGAATGGTGTGAATATTATATATAAAGCTTTAAATACCCACAGCACTTCAGAGCTACAAATGAAGCGTTTTTGGTATTAGATCTGCTAAAACTTACCGACAAAATAAAGATTTCCAGCATAAAAATTAAATCCTGATGAGCAGAAAAGCATAAATAAAATGCAGTTGAAATATCCAGCATTGCAAAAGTGTTTTTCTACGGACAAGACTGGATATGGAAATGTTTTCTTTGGTAGTGTTTTCGGTAGATGGACTAAAACTTCCGGTTTTCTCTCCACATGGCCCAGAATACCTGCCGTCCGCTCCAGTATTCATCTTTTCCCGCTCTTCATGTAGGACGGTATGGCTCCTCTGGCCGTCAGACCCTCGAAGCGCTTGTATGTGTAGTTGATGAAAACCCAGTCCTTATTCTTATAGTCCGACTCCGGGTGATGGTTGCTCGCGACCGCCGGACCTCGACAGAGCAAGAAAACAGTTCAGACTCGGGCTGGACACTGACACGAGCTTCACCGTTCCATTCAACTTTAAGTTTACAAGCTTATGAATCAATACTGATTCATTTTGGATATACATCAGCTACAGGTTTCCCTTTCTCAAGGGAAATAAATCTCTCTGAACTAAAGCTGTAAACAGGAACCCTGTCAGTCAGCCACACATTAAAGAGACACAAAAACATTTACTGAATTTAGTGATAAAACTGACAGAATTGGAAAGCTGAGACTCTGTTTCATATCAAAGGGATCAAAGCGTATTGTGATTATTGGATAGTTAGCGTGACACAAATAATATTTAGTGAAGTTTTGTTCAGAAATCAACTGAAAACAGCACAGACTAAACTAGAAAGTGAAGTCCATCAGGTCAAACTTTTATGATGGCTTGACAAAGCCTTGTCTGAAAGTTATACAAGCTTCCTAGCAAGTTTTATCATGTCTAGCATTATTTAGCATTTTACTAGCATGTTTTAGTACACCGCTACCATGAATTAGCATGTTGCAAGCATTTTTAACATGTTACTAGCATGTTTTAGAATGTTGCTAACATGTTTTACAACTCTGCTGGGATGTTTTCACACATTGCTAGTATGTTTAACACATTGCTAACATGGATTAACATGTTGGTAACATGATTTAACATGCTGCTAGAATGATTTAACACATTTTCTAGTATGTCTAGAATGTTGCTACCATGCTTTAGTACGTTGCTAGTATATTTTAACACATTGCTAGCATGATTTAGCATATTGCTAACATGTTTTACAACTACTGATTGATTTCACACATTGCTAGTATGTTTATCATGTTGCTAGCATGTTTTTACACATTGCTAGGATGATTTAACGCGTTGCTAATATGTTTTAGCACATTGTTAGCATGTTTTAACATATTGCTAGTTTTTTTTAAATGTTGCTAACATGCTTTAGTATTTTGCTAACAAGATTGAGCATGTTGCTAACATGTTTTAATACACTGCTAGCACTATTTAATATGTTGCTACCATGTTTAAGCATGTTACTAACATGTTTTAACACATTGCTAACATGAATTAACACATTGCTAGCATGATTTAACATGCTGCTAGAATGTTAACATTGCAAGAATGATTTAACATGTTGCTAATGTTTTATCACGTTGCTAACATGTTTTAGCATGTTGCTAACATGTTTTTAGCATGTTGCTAACACAACACATTGCTAACATTAACGTTTGACAGCACGATTTAACATGCTTCTAACATGTTTTAAAACATTGCTAGCATGAATTAGCATGTTTTAACACATTGCTAATGTTTTAACCCATTGCTAGCATGAATTAACATGTTTGAACACTTTGCTAGCAAGTTAACACAATTTCTAGTGTTTTAACATGTTGCTAGCATGTTTTGACATTCTCCTAGCATTTTTAACACATTACTAACATGATTTAGAATGTTGCTATGTTTTAACCCATTTCAAACATGAATTAACACATTGTTAACATGATTTAACATGATGCTAGCATGTTGCTAACATGAATTAACACATTGTTAACATGATTTAACATGTTGCTAACATGTTTTAACATGTTGATGGCATGCATTAGCACATTGCTAACATGTTTTAACATGTTGCTAGTATGGATTAACATGAATTATCACATTGCTAACATGATTTAACATGTTGCTAGCATGTTTTAACATGTTGATGGCATGCATTAACACATCACTAGCATGATTTAACATGTTGCTAGCATGGATTAGCATGAACTAACACATTGCTAACGTGATTTAACATGTTGCTAGCATGTTTTAACATGTTGATGGCATGCATTAGCACATTGCTAACATGATTTAACATGTTGCTAGCATGGATTAACATGAATTATCACATTGCTAACATGATTTAACATGTTGCTAGCATGTTTTAACATGTTGATGGCATGCATTACCACATTGCTAACATGATTTAACATGTTGCTAGCATGGATTAGCATGAACTAACACATTGCTAACGTGATTTAACATGTTGCTAGCATGTTTTAACATGTTGATAGCATGTTTTAGCACATTGCTAACATGAATTGATTTTGTGCGAGTATTATTTAACACAATGTTTAGTGCTGAAAACAGCACAGACTAAAAGATCGGTTCTTGGCATTTAAGAATCAGTATCGGTTCATCAAAATGAGAATGTTTTCAGCCCAGCCGTGTTTGTATCTTACTTGTCGGCTGCAGGATGTCCGACTCCGGAAACTCGTCGAAGTTTGACGTGTCGTCGATGCTTTTGATCTCGATGGGGATCGCCGCAGGTCTCTCTCTGCGAACGAGTCGTGAACCCTCGTTAGATCAAACCTCACCGTGAGCTTTTATGATCGAAGACACGCGTTACAAAACCAGACCTGATGTGATCGTAATCGACGCCCTCGAAGAAGCCGTTCCTCTTGATCTCGTCCACGCCGGCCGCGCCGATGCGATGATCGGCCTCGCAGCAGAAGCGCAGGATCAGCTCTTTGGCTCGCTCCGAGATCGGCACCTCCGGAGGAAACACCAGCGTCTCCTTCCAGCTCATCACCTTCTTATAGGTCTCCTGAGGAGTTTCTGAGCAGAACGGAGGGTAGCCTGCGACGACACGTGCGTCAATATACTTCGCCACAGATATCGCACACTGTAGGTGTGAATTTAATTTAATTTAATTGTTCCTTTTTGATGTAACTTATTTTGAAGCATTAATTTAATTAAAAAATATTAAATAATTAAATTATTAAATATCATGTATTTTCAAGCATTCATTTATTTTTATTTATTAATTAAAAAGTAAATTTTCCTTCCTTATGTAATTGGTTTCTCAGCATTAATTTAGTTAATTTTAATTTAAATATATTTTATCCTTCTTGATTAATTTAATTTGAATGGTTCATTTAATTCATTTTAATAAATGTATTTTTTTTCCTTATTGATGCAATACATTTTTTAAGCATTCATTTATTTTATTTTATTAATTAAAATTGAACGTAATCCTTCTTGATGTAATTTATTTTGAAGGATTCATTTAATTACGTTTAATAAATGTATTTTTTCCTTATTGATGTAATGTATTTAAGCATTAAGTTATTTTATTAATTAAAACTTAATTTCTCTTTTTTAATGTAGTTTATTTTTAAGCATTCATTTAATTTATTTAAATAATTAAAATTACATTTTTCCTTTTTGATGCGATTTATTTTTAAGCATTATTTTATTAATTAAAATTAAAATTTTCCTTCTTCATGTAATTAATTTCTAAGCATTCATTTAATAAATTTAATAATTAAAATTAATTTTATCCTTCTTGAAATAATGTATTTTGAAGCATTAATTTATTTTATTAATTAAAATGTCCTTTTTCCTTCTTGATGTAAATTATTTTGAATAATTAATTTAATGGATTTTTTCTTATCATTAAAATTTAATTTTAATTTATATTTAAGCATTAACTTAATTTATTTTAATAACTAAAATTAAATTTTCCTTTTTTAATGTCATTTATTTTAAAACAATATTTATTTGAATAATTACAAGTTAATTTTTCCTTCTTGATGTAATGTCATATATTAACATATTTGTTGTCTGTTTCTAATGAACAAACGAGAATCTGAATGACGCACACTCATTTGCATATTGTTCACTTCTCACCAATCAGCATCTCGTACATGATGACGCCCAGGCTCCACCAATCACAAAGCTTGTTGTATCCGGTCTGCATGAAGACCTCGGGAGCGATGTAGTCCGGCGTTCCCACGGTGGAGAAGGCCTGAAAGAGGTGGAGCAACATAACGCATCACTTCCTGTGTGCAGTGAATGGACTAATGAAGCTGTCGTAATCACTGACCAGCTGCCTCCTGTTTCTCTTCCACGTCTCCGCCTTCCTCTTGGAGTTCATATGCTGAAATGCTACGAGAAAAACGTGAATTATTCATAGAAGAGATTAGAATATTCAAATACGGACATGAATATTAAATATATTCGGCATTTTGTGTTATATTTGTTATTGAATTATGTTAATATATGTTAATGAGACAAATATGACGCACTGAGGTCGTTTGATTGGCTGTGGTTCAGGTTGCGGTAAAACTCGGTCCGATGCGCTTTTTTAAGGCCCGTGCACAAACCGAAATCAGACAGCTTGACATGACCCTGAAACACACATACACACATCTGATGAAACAGCCAATCAGAGGCTTCGCTGACAAAGAAGTCCAGCAAAAGCAGAAGTCAGCACAGGAAGAGGCTTATTGAGTCACATCCTGCGACAGAACCGCAGCGTGTTTGACCTTGGAGTCCAGCAGCAGGTTGTCTGGTTTGATGTCTCGATGAATGAAGCCCAGCTGATGGATGAAGTCGATGGCCAGAACCGTCTCGGCCACGTAGAACTGCGTCTCCTCCTCCGTCAGGGTGTCTTTCTTCATCAGCAGCGTCATCATGTCACCTGGAAGACAGACAAGAGTTCGACTGGATCTTTGATATTCCATGTACTTGAGCATCAAGAGCACAATTTGACTCAACGAATCTGCACTGATTCTCTGAAAAGAATCAGTTCTTCTGAGTCAGTTCAATGAATCATTCAAAAGGTTTTGAATGAAAGGCCTAAAAACAAAAATATCCATTTGATTTTCAAAATGAAGTGATGTAAACATGAAGACACGTATGAAAGTATAAAATGAAGTTCATTACACACACCTCCCGGCAGGAACTCCATGAGTAAGTAAAGATTCAGTTTATCCTGAAAACTGTAGAACATTTTCACCACCCACAGACTGTCTGCCTGAACCAAGATGTCCCGCTCCGCCCGGATATGACCCACCTGGGACAGAAAATAAAAATAAATAAAATAACTAAAAATAACAACAAATGACTAAATCAAATAAGAATAAAATAACATCAAATAACCAAATAAAATTATAAAAACGACAAAATAATAAACATTCTTTAGTGGTCACCTGCTCTTTCTGCAGCATGTCGGCTTTGCGAAGGATCTTCATGGCGTAAACGTGACCAGTGTCTTTCTTCTGAACTAGACGCACCTGTGGACATCAGAAACACATTTCTATAGTGTATAACACACACACACACACACACACAGTTTCATTAGTGTGTCGTCTGCGCTTATTATCATAATCACCTCTCCGAACGCTCCTCGTCCAATCACCTTCAGAGACTCGAAGTCGTCCAGACCCAGTCTGGTTCTCTTCAGACGGAGGAACTCAGTCTCTTTACGAGCGTGTTGGGAGCGCCGCACACGCTTCTGGAGCATGACAAACATTTATGTGAATATTTATATACTTATAAAGTGTGTAAAGGCCCATTCACACCGAGAACGATAACTGTAACGATAACTGTAAAGTTTTAATAATTGTTTGTTAGAGAGAATAGTGAAGTTCACGACAATAACGACAACAACACAGAGGAACGATATCGTTGGAATCACTTTCAGAATGATTTTTCCAGCTAATAGATGACAAAAACATGTGACAGCCAATCAGAATCCATCAAAAGAGCTCAAGCATTTAAAGCGGCGGACGCCAAAACTGCAGCGTGTGCTTAGAATAAACAAAAAATTATCGTCCGCTAATTTAGTTAGTATAGTAGTTATCGCTTTAGTTATCGTCCACTGGTGTGGATGCTTATATAGTTATCGTTATAGCTATCGTCGGCTGGTGTGGATGCTAATATAGTTATCGTCCACTGGTGTGGATGCTAATATAGTTATCGTCCACTGGTGTGGATGCTAATATAGTTATCGTTATAGCTATCGTCGGCTGATGTGGATGCTAATATAGTTATCGTCCACTGGTGTGGATGCTAATATAGTTATCGTTATACTTATCGTCCACTGGTGTGGATGCTAATATAGTTATTGTTATAGCTATCGTCGGCTGGTGTGGATGCTAATATAGTTATCGTCCACTGGTGTGGATGCTAATATAGTTATCGTCCACTGGTGTGGATGCTAATATAGTTATCGTTATAGCTATCGTCGGCTGATGTGGATGCTAATATAGTTATCGTCCACTGGTGTGGATGCTAATATAGTTATCGTTATACTTATCGTCCACTGGTGTGGATGCTAATATAGTTATTGTTATAGCTATCGTCGGCTGGTGTGGATGCTAATATAGTTATCGTCCACTGGTGTGGATGCTAATATAGTTATCGTCCACTGGTGTGGATGCTAATATAGTTATCGTCCACTGGTGTGGATGCTAATATAGTTATCGTCCACTGGTGTGGATGCTAATATAGTTATCGTTATAGCTATCGTCGGCTGATGTGGATGCTAATATAGTTATCGTCCACTGGTGTGGATGCTAATATAGTTATCGTTATACTTATCGTCCACTGGTGTGGATGCTAATATAGTTATTGTTATAGCTATCGTCGGCTGGTGTGGATGCTAATATAGTTATCGTCCACTGGTGTGGATGCTAATATAGTTATCGTCCACTGGTGTGGATGCTAATATAGTTATCGTTATAGCTATCGTCGGCTGATGTGGATGCTAATATAGTTATCGTCCACTGGTGTGGATGCTAATATAGTTATCGTTATACTTATCGTCCACTGGTGTGGATGCTAATATAGTTATTGTTATAGCTATCGTCGGCTGGTGTGGATGCTAATATAGTTATCGTCCACTGGTGTGGATGCTAATATAGTTATTGTTATAGCCATCGTCGGCTGGTGTGGATGCTAATATAGTTATCGTCCACTGGTGTGGATGCTAATATAGTTATCGTTATAGCCATCGTCGGCTGGTGTGGATGCTAATATAGTTATCGTCCACTGGTGTGGATGCTAATATAGTTATCGTTATAGCCATCGTCGGCTGGTGTGGATGCTAATATAGTTATCGTTATAGCTATCGTCGGCTGATGTGGATGCTAATATAGTTATCGTTATAGCTATCGTCGGCTGATGTGGATGCTAATATATTTATCGTCCACTGGTGTGGATGCTAATATAGTTATCGTTATAGCTATCGTCGGCTGATGTGGATGCTAATATAGTTATCGTCCACTGGTGTGGATGCTAATATAGTTATCGTTATAGCTATCGTCGGCTGATGTGGATGCTAATATAGTTATCGTCCACTGGTGTGGATGCTAATATAGTTATCGTTATAGCTATCGTCGGCTGATGTGGATGCTAATATAGTTATCGTCCACTGGTGTGGATGCTAATATAGTTATCGTTATACTTATCGTCCACTGGTGTGGATGCTAATATAGCTATCGTTATAGCTATCGTCGGCTGGTGTGGATGCTAATATAGCTATCGTCAGCTGATGTGGATGCTAATATAGTTATCGTCCACTGGTGTGGATGCTAATATAGTTATCGTCCACTGGTGTGGATGCTAATATAGTTATCGTTATAGCTATTGTCGGCTGGTGTGGATGCTAATATAGTTATCGATATAGTTATCATCCGTTGGTGTGGATGCCAATATAGTTTTCGTTATAGCTATCGTCCGCTAGTGAGGATGCTAATATAGTTAACATTATAGCTAGTGTCCATGGGTGTTCATGCTAATATAGTTATCGTCCGCTAGTGTGGATGCTAATATGGTTATGGTTATCGCCTGTTGGTATGGACGCTAATATAGTTATCGTTATAGTTATTGTCTGTTGCTGTGGATGCTAATATAGTTATCGTCCACTAGTGTTGATGCTAATATAGTTTTTGTTATAGTTATTGTCTGCTAGTGTGGATGCAAATATGGTTTTCGCCTGTTGGTATGGACGCTAATATAGTTATCGTTATAGTTATCGTCCACTGGTGTAGATGCTAATATAGTTGTTGTAATATAATATCGTTGTATTTATCGTTAGTGTTGTTGGTGTGACCAGGTCTTAAGTGTGCGCGTTTGTTACCTCTTCATCAGGCAGTCCTTCCTCATCCATCACCTTCTCTAGTTTTTGCTGCCTGTCAACAGAACGTTCTAGATTACAAGACGCAAGAACCAAATTTGCACACTTATAATATTTCTGCAGTATGCAGAATACTATATTTGTCAGAATGTGTCGTATACAACAGAGCACTCTGTGTCACAATAGCTCTGGCTCAGATATGCATTTTGTGTCGACTTTAGCACAGAACTCTGTGTAAATAAGCAACACAGGAAGAGAGTATTTCACCACAGAGGAATGATGTAGGGTCACGCTCGACTGGCGGAGCAGAAAATGGTCAACAGAGCGTTTCTGAAAAACAACGCAAAGAGCCTCTTCTGATCAAGAACCATTGCTCTCCAAGCTATGTGGTTCTTTGGAGACATTCTTGATGCTTCATTATAGGTTCCTCAGATCAGTGTTTTGGTGTCATGGCTCTTTAATAGAGTGACTTGAGTGTCCAAATGCACTAGTGAATAAAAAGTTCTCTGTGAAGCTGTAAAACTCTTTATTGTTACGTTAACGTGTGTTTATACCTCATCTCGCGCTCCTCGTGTTGGGTTATGAGGTTGCTGTAGAAGTTCTCCAGAGTGACCTTGGCCATGGTCACTCGCTCCTTCGTGTGGTTGCTCATTAACGAGCTGGAGGCGTGGCCTCGGGTCGCCATGGTTACCGAAACAGCCCGGACTGCTGGTCTGGAACCGGTTGGGATGCAGATCTGCAGGCGTTTAAAAACACAACATGATTTACATGTGCTGGAACACAACAAACTCCAGCGCTGGAGTCACGTTACACTGATTATACATCCAAAAAACAAGGTATTACCGTGGTACCACAACACTTTAAGGTGACTATTACAAGATCAGCTTTTAAGAATAACTCATTAGGGAATAATTTTATTTTATACTGAATAATTTCTCCAGATTGTGTTCAGTTCAGCCTGTCTGTGGCTCTGCGTCAGTGAGACAGACTGTGGAAAAGAACAAATGTGACCATAAAAACATTTGGCAGAAGTTATTCAGACAGTCTGTGGTCTACAGCACAAATATAGAGACGTTTAAGAGAGGAAATTCAGACTCTGTTTCAGGAACAATAGTGCTATTATTATTTAACCAATTATTATTTAACAAGCATGCCAACAATGAAATATGAAGAAAAAAGAATGTACACTTTGAACTTAATACAGCTATAAATGAAGTGCAATTACAAAATGTACTGATTTCTCATAATAAAATAAATACCAAACAACATTGTAAACAGTTAAATTTACGCTTTAAAACAAAATGGTTTAGTTTTAGAACTGCTTCTGCCACATAAGAAATTGCGCATTAATTACATAAAAATAAAGTGAAATATGGAAACATGTATGTGTTTTGTAATGTTATACTTACAGAAGTTCAGAACGTATAATTATGGAATGAGGGGGCGGGGCCAAACTCGTGACGCCAGCGGCGAGCGTTCCACCAAACACGCCAAACTCAACGTTTACAACGAAATAAAACTCGGAAAAGCTGCTCCAACCTGATAGAAAGTTGCTCAGAGTTTTTCTTTGGCTCTTGCAGGACAATATTTCCCTCGACACGTTGTCTCTTGGCAAACAGACATGAAGCGACTCCCAAAAAAGAAAGAAAAGGAAAAGAAAACGGGAGAAATGAACGAGTTTTAAAGACACGCTGGACGAAAACGGAACGGAGAAATGTGTATGTGTTTAGCGTGACTTTATCCAGCAACAATAAAGCTTTACATGCAGCTTCTGTGTTTGTCACACTGATGTGATGACGATTTCACCAGAAAGAGATGAGAAGAAATGAAATGAAACGCTCCACCCCTAAAGAGAGAGAGAGAGGGATGAGAGAGAGAGAGAGAGAGAGGAATGGGGTTTTTTTATCACTCAAGTTTTTTTTTTTTTTTTCGCAAACTCTAAAAATACTTAGAGACATTTAGACATTTCATCTAATGTACGTTAGATTTCTGGGCTATGCTATGTACAACAAATGCGAATTTAATTTAATTTAATTAAAAACGTAGTAAATATAAAACATTATTATTAATACGTTTATTTACGTATTTATTTGTTTTTTTGTAATTAAATTGTAATACAATAATCAAGATCATTATATTACAAATCAATAAATTTGGAAACAAATCAATTAATTAACCATAATTAAAGATTCCTTTCCAGGAAAGGCTCAGCAATTGTTGTTTAAACATTTCATAATTGAAATGCAAAAACTACGCTTAAATGGGTGAACTTTTAATCGTTTTTCCAAAAGTAGTTTAATTTATTTGCGCGATTCTTTTTGAGTGCTTGTCCTGCGCAGCGCCACTACGACGTTTTTGAATCACCCCAGCGCCTGCTTGCGCAGTTCCTCGCATCTACGACACTCTTGACGCATCTGTGTTGAGCTGCGCCGGAAGTGACCGGCGGCGTTGCACTAGCAGTTCGTGCTAACCGGACCGGGACCGGTGGAGCCGACACCAGACTCGAAACATCAGGATCCCACCGGGCCGAACGGATAGATCGTGCATTTCTCCGAATCTGGAGTTTATCTGCAGTTAGTGGGTGAGTTATGCGACTGGAAGGTTAAAAGATCGAATAAACAACGAACCGGACCGGGACTCGAACCCTGAACCTTATAAACCGGCCCCGAGACCCCTGACAGACCACCGGTGACAGACACCAGCGATATATCAGCGATCTGACCCGTTAAACCTGGAATCACAGAAACAGACAGATTAAACATTCACCTTTACATAATAATGATCCTAATTAACATATTCAAATATTCTTCATTATTATTCAGGTTTAAGTAGCATGACAACTTTTTAAAAAGTACCATGGTAACCATATGCCAAGTTATTTAGAAGACGCTTCAAAAGAATACCATGGTATGACCATGATTAGTTAGTTAGATAATTAATTAGTTTTTGATAGTGTGTGTATTTGTCTGTAATTTTATATTCAGTCATTTTGTATTTATAAGTACCCTGGTAAACTCTTAAATAGCTCATGTTTTGTTGTCATATTTTCCGAATAATTAATTTCCTTCTGTAAATAATTGCGTAAGTATGGAAGCTTGTTTTCACCATGGCATTAAAAAAAAAAAGGAAATTCCAAAATTCATTTTTTCTCAAAATTGCGTGTTCTTACGATTCTGCTTTTTTCCTCAGAATTGTGACTTTTATTTTTTATTCCGTGGTGGAAACAAACTTCCATATGTAAGTGTTTAAAAAAAAATTCTGAATATTTAACAAGATTTTTGTCTGTTTTGTTGCAGCGGTGAGGATCCAGGAAGTGCATCGTGACGTGCGCTCGAGAGGCTTTTGTTTGGGGGCGTGGCCTGTTGGCGTCTTCTAACTCACGATTGGTGAACAGGTGAAATGATTTGCATTTATAAAATTCTGCAATGGTGTTTTTCAGTAATAAATTAACTTGTCCTTCCTGTTTGAAGGTGTCTAGCCATCCTGCTGTGGCTCTGTGGGCACGCAGTGGGTGGAGTCAGGCTCAGACTCAAGCTGTGATTGGCTGAGAGTGATGAGTGGGCTGACAGGGGCTCATGGGCGGCGGGGCGGGGCCGGGGTCCGCGAGCGGGGGCGGGGCATGGATTCGTCGTGCTGGTTCGCCCCCGGTGCCCTGCGGCGACTGTTTGAGCTGCCGGCGCCGGTTCTGTCACGCCACCAGCTGAAGCGTTTGGAGGAGCATCGCTACAGCAGCTCGGGACGCTCACTGCTCGAACCCGTCATGCAGCGCTATTGGGAGTGGCTTGTCGGCAAAATGCCACCCTGGATCGCGCCCAACCTCATCACCATCGTCGGTCTGGTGACCAACATCTTCACAACACTGGTGCTGGTGTATTACTGCCCGACTGCAACCGAACAGGTACCGACGCGATCGTACTGATGTAAAAACTGTGGATTCGGACTATAAATTAATTTAATTTTGTGTGTTTAGGCTCCTCTCTGGGCGTATCTCCTGTGTGCGGTGGGCCTGTTTGTCTATCAGTCGTTGGACGCCATCGATGGAAAACAGGCCAGACGCACTAACAGCAGTTCACCACTGGGGGAGCTGTTTGACCACGGCTGCGATTCGCTCTCCACGGGTGACGACTGCACTCTTTTAAGAGCCGTTCGCACAGGATGCGTTGTTGCGCAGTATATTTTAATCGTTAGCCCGTGTGTACATATATCAGACAGATGACTCCAGCTGTTTCAGCACATTTTTAAGTCTCATATGCTAATTCTCTGCCATTAATATTCTGTGAATTTTTTTTTACATTTTTGTCATTTAAATATTGTGGTATATTAATATTAGTTATAAATACAGTGGGTACGGAAAGTATTCAGACCCCCTTAAATTTCTCACTCTTTGTTATATTGCAGCCATTTGCTAAAATCATTTAAGTTTATTTTTTCCCCTCATTAATGTACACACAGCACCCCATATTGACAGAAAAACACAGAATTGTTGACATTTTGCAGATTTATTAAAAAAGAAAAACTGAAATATCACATGGTCCTAAGTATTCAGACCCTTTGCTCAGTATTTAGTAGAAGCACCCTTTTTATCTAATACAGCCATGAGTCTTTTTGGGAAAGATGCAACAAGTTTTTCACACCTGGATTTGGGGATCCTCTGCCATTCCTCCTTGCAGATCCTCTCCAGTTCTGTCAGGTTGGATGGTAAACGTTGGTGGACAGCCATTTTTAGGTCTCTCCAGAGATGCTCAATTGGGTTTAAGTCAGGGCTCTGGCTGGGCCATTCAAGAACAGTCACGGAGTTGTTGTGAAGCCACTCCTTCGTTATTTTAGCTGTGTGCTTAGGGTCATTGTCTTGTTGGAAGGTAAACCTTCGGCCCAGTCTGAGGTCCTGAGCACTCTGGAGAAGGTTTTCGTCCAGGATATCCCTGTACTTGGCCACATTCATCTTTCCCTCGATTGCAACCAGTCGTCCTGTCCCTGCAGCTGAAAAACACCCCCACAGCATGATGCTGCCACCACCATGCTTCACTGTTGGGACTGTATTGGACAGGTGATGAGCAGTGCCTGGTTTTCTCCACACATACCGCTTAGAATTAAGGCCAAAAAGTTCTATCTTGGTCTCATCAGACCAGAGAATCTTATTTCTCACCATCTTAGCAAACTCATGCGGGCTTTCATGTGTCTTGCACTGAGGAGAGGCTTCCGTCGGGCCACTCTGCCATAAAGCCCCGACTGGTGGAGGGCTGCAGTGATGGTTGACTTTCTACAACTTTCTCCCATCTCCCGACTGCATCTCTGGAGCTCAGCCACAGTGATCTTTGGGTTCTTCTTTACCTCTCTCACCAAGGCTCTTCTCCCCCGATAGCTCAGTTTGGCCGGACGGCCAGCTCTAGGAAGGGTTCTGGTCGTCCCAAACGTCTTCCATTTAAGGATTATGGAGGCCACTGTGCTCTTAGGAACCTTAAGTGCAGCAGAATTTTTTTGTAACCTTGGCCAGATCTGTGCCTTGCCACAATTCTGTCTCTGAGCTCTTCAGGCAGTTCCTTTGACCTCATGATTCTCATTTGCTCTGACATGCACTGTGAGCTGTAAGGTCTTATATAGACAGGTGTGTGGCTTTCCTAATCAAGTCCAATCAGTATAATCAAACACAGCTGGACTCAAATGAAGGTGTAGAACCATCTCAAGGATGATCAGAAGAAATGGACAGCACCTGAGTTAAATATATGAGTGTCACAGCAAAGGGTCTGAATACTTAGGACCATGTGATATTTCAGTTTTTCTTTTTTAATAAATCTGCAAAAATGTCAACAATTCTGTGTTTTTCTGTCAATATGGGGTGCTGTGTGTACATTAATGAGGAAAAAAATGAACTTAAATGATTTTAGCAAATGGCTGCAATATAACAAAGAGTGAAAAATTTAAGGGGGTCTGAATACTTTCCATACCCACTGTGTGTGTGTGTGTATATATATATATATATATATATATATATATATATATATAATGTGTGTACAAATAATTAAAATATTTAAAATATTGTGGATTATATTGATAGTATATATTATATTGATTGAAATTATATAAATATTTAATATAAATAACTTAAAAAATAACAAATATACTTATATATATACTTATATATATAAAATACTGTATATTTGATGATAACAATGTATAGTATATTATATACATATTAAATATATATTTTTATTTAATATATATTAATACTTTGTAATGTAATCATATTTGCATTTTTTTGTAATTTATCATTTAGATAATATATTAGAAATCTATGTAATTTACATATTGTAATTTATATAATGTTGTATATTTGTACATGATAAATAATTAAAATATTGAAAATGTGTATTATATTAATAACAATAGAGTATAGTATATTAGATTAATTTTAAGCGTTTTAATTTAAACATGATTGTTTCTCATTCTCTTGACTTTAGCAGATTCCTGTAATAAACATTCAAATATTTACGTTATGTTAAAAAGTAGTTAAACGTTTAAAGCAGAAGGTGTCAGTAACGTGTCCTGTGTGAACGGCTGCTTACACACTGAACATTGCCTTGATGTCTGTGGAGTAACGCTGTGTTTCTCTCAGTGTTTGTGGTGTTGGGCACCAGTATAGCGGTTCAGTTGGGCTCTCACCCTGACTGGATGTTCTTCTGCTGTTTCGCCGGCATGTTCATGTTTTATTGTGCCCACTGGCAGACGTACGTCTCCGGTACGCTGCGCTTCGGCATGTAAGTAGAACATCCATCCATGCACATTCCCTAGTTGTAAAATTACATTTTATGGTTTATTTTCATGTTAAGGTGCGGTCGCATTTACCACTGTTTGGCAAATTTTCGCAGGCGAAATACAGTCATTTTAATAGGAATCCATGCGATTGTGAATTTTGCATGAAGGCAAAAGATTTTCCTGCACAGATTTCGCAATGGTTTCACAATAGACAATTGACCTCTTTTACACATGAAATTTCGTTAATGTGACCGCACCTTTAGTTAAGGCAAGACACTACAGGCAAATATATATAATATATTCATGCACTGGACAATTTTGGGCTGTTTGGCTTTTTATAATGTGGTTTTTTTTTTTTGTTTTTTTTTAGACTAGTGGAAAGAAAACATGAAAAATATACTTTTAAGTGTTTATTTTATTGGATTTGACCTATTTGCATCTGTAGATTTAGGTATCTTTAACGGTCGTTTTCTCTAAATGAGTTTTTTTCTGCACTTCAGCAGCACTTACATACACCAAAATTTACAGTTTTATTCCTGCCTATATTCTGAAGGATTTTACTGAAGGGTTTGTTGATACATATCTTGTTTGAAATTTTACAACATCTTTAATAACAGTTAAAAGAAATGGTGAGAATTAATTTTTTTTCTGACTTTTGACAGTGTTTTCTGATTTATAGAGTGATAAAAAGAGACATTCAAAATCCCCTCTGTAAAAACCTTTAACTCCAATATGTCAACAAAATCAAACAAGACTTTTGAGCCTGGCTTTGTCCAATGTTCAGATTTATCTTCTACAAATGTATGCACATTAGTTCATATTTAATTAGATAATGCCTCATTCGCATATTTAAACATAATATTTCAGAAAACTTGTAATATGTCTGTGATTCTTCATGTAATCAGTCAGCTGGGGATATATTAGTTAATTTTTTTACCCTATTCACCTGGCGTGTCTTGTCTAAAGGTTTTGAAGGTTTAATGTCTGTAGCAGACGGTGTTTGAAGGTTGTTTTGTCACTGTCCCGTGGACAGATTTGATGTTACAGAACTGCAGATCTGTCTAGCGTTGTTGCAGACGTTTACGGCTGCAGTTGGGCCCACGTTTTGGAATGTAACGGTAAATCCAGCACCAAATGGCCGCCTAACGCAAGCAATTCACCAATCAGCTGCCTGAAACACTAATGAACCTCATGCTTTCAGACGATTGATTCCAATCCAGATCCGATCAGTTCAGATCAGCTCCGAAGTGGAGTGACTCCGCTTCCTGTGATAACTGAAGCCAATCCTGCTGTGATTAGCGTGGCTGTGTGTGTGTGTTGTGTGTGTTGTGTTTGCTCTAACACGGCTCTCTCCTCCGCTCAGCATTGATGTTACAGAAGTGCAGATCTTCATTATTCTCATGTATTTACTGGCTGCTGTGGGCGGATCGGCTTTCTGGCAGTCTCGGGTAATTCACTCACACGTCAGACGCATCTGCACCGCTCGTGTATCTGCCTTATGATTATAACACTGACAATCAGAACAGCTGTAGCTGTGTGTGTGTGTTAACCAGAAATAATAATTATCGATTCATTTGATCAGAGTCTCATATGCTGACATTAGCTGACAGAAATACCTTTACATTATTTCCATTTCTTTGTCTTATAAATAAGGTGGTATATTAACAATATATATTATTATTTACATTATATAATTTATATTTATATAGTGTAATTATATTTACATTATACTGTATAATTTCATATAAATAGTAAATATATATGCATTTATTTAATATACTTTCTAGTGTAATTGTTACATTTTGCAAAATGTGTAATTTCTCATTTAAATAATGTTAATAATAAATTACAATGTAAATTATAATGCATGTACATAAATTCTATATATTTAACATAAAATATGAATAAATTACATAATGCAAATTATAATGTAAGTACATAAACTATATTTAATTTAATAAATTAATGTATTAATAATAAATTACATTTTGTAAATT
Organism: Hypophthalmichthys molitrix; assembly: GCA_037950675.1. Lineage (NCBI taxonomy): Eukaryota > Metazoa > Chordata > Actinopteri > Cypriniformes > Xenocyprididae > Hypophthalmichthys > Hypophthalmichthys molitrix. The sequence continues at coordinate 693,239 of CM075501.1, read as the reverse complement.
ATAATGTATGTACATAAACTATATATTTAATTTTATAAGTTAGTATATTAATAAATTACATCATGTAAATTATAATATGTACATAAATTATATATATATTTAATATTATAAAATAATATTAATAATAATTGACATAATGTAAAGTATAATGTATGTGCATAAATTATATATACATATGTTATAAAAGAATATATTAAAATTTACATTTTGTAAATTGTACATTAAAAACTATATAAATAAAACATTTTAAAATTATGTATTATATAATAATGTATGTTATACTTTTGAATTTAATTGTTTCTCATTCTCCTGCATTCAACAGATTCCCGTCATAAATATCCAGATGAAAATAGTTCCGGCGCTTTGCACGTTTATTGGGGTGGTTTTCTCCTGTACCAATTACTTCCGAGTCATATTTACAGGCGGCGTGGGGAAAAACGGATCCACGATAGCGGTACGTGCCTGAGCTATATACTATATAACTGACCTACATTATTATATTATATGTATTGTCACTTTATCAGCTGTGTGTGTTTCAGGGTACGAGTGTTTTGTCTCCCGTCCTGCACATCGGCTCAGTTATCGTCCTCGCTATGATGATTTATAAAAAATCAGCCGTCCAGCTCTTCGAGAAACATCCGTGTTTGTATATTCTGGCCTTCGGCTTCGTATCGGCCAAAATCACCAATAAATTAGTGGTGAGTGAAAGACGCCGGCGGATCCAGTGCAGATCTGACCTCCGCTCACTGTTATTTTACTATCGTTAAGATGCTATTATGGTTTTTATTTATATTTTATATAGTTTTTCATTTTTGTATTTTCCAGTTTTATTTTTATATTAGTAAAAGTTGTAGTAAATAAATTTTTTTTATTACTGTTTTTTTTTTATTTAATTAATGTTTTTTTTAACATATCTATATAGTTTTTATTCATTTTTATTTAGTTTTAGTTATTTTAGTACTTCAAGTTAAACTAAACAAAAATTAGAAGCTTTGGCAAGCTAAAATAAAATAAGTAGTGCCGTCAAATCGATTAATCGCAATTAATTGCATCTAACATAAAAGTTTGTGTGTATGTGTGTATATATATATATATATTTTTACAAACTTATGTTTACTTTTATGCAATTAATCGATTTGACGGCACTAAAAATAAGACTTTTTTTTTTTTTTTTAAATATTTTAGTTTGGTTAACTTTTATTTCAAGTAACGAAAATGTTTTATGTTTTAGTAATTTTTAGTACAAAAAGTACTAGATAAAAAAAAAAAAAAAAAGTTCATCAAGACAAACTTTTATGTTGGCTTGAGAAAGCCTAAAGTAGTTTTAAAAGCTGGAAGTTTTTAAGGTTTTCAGTTTGAAGGTTTTGGAGGCCAAAAAAGACTGGATGGTTGCTAGGGTAATCAGGGTGGTTGCTAGGGTATTCTGGGTTAGAAATTATTAGAAATGTTGCTTTGGCATCTAGCTAAAATAAAATAGGTTAAGTGTTTTTTTCAGTTAAATTTCATTTCAAGTACTGAATACGGTGTAGTTTTCGTTAACTCTAACCCTGGCTCTCGCAGGTGGCTCACATGACCAAGAGTGAGATGCATCTTCACGACGTGGCATTTCTAGGCCCCGGCCTGTTGTTCCTCGATCAGTACTTCAACAGCTTCATCGATGAATATCTGGTGCTGTGGATCTCTCTGGTAAGATCACGTGATCTCGGACGGGCCTGAAGTCTGTCATCACGTCTGGTAATTGAGCTTTACTGTGTTTGTCCGTCAGATTCTGTCCCTCTTCGATCTGGTGCGTTACTGCGTGAGCGTCTGCAATGAGATCGCGTCTCACCTGCGCATCTGCGTCTTCAAAATCAAGCCGCAGCCGCCCCTCGAGTGACCTCTGACCCCAAATTCATCCTCTTCCTGCACTTTCATCCTGCTACTGTTACTCGTCCGAGACTTATTTAAACCATTCTGCACTTAGACTAATGCAGTTCTTCATCCCCAGTGAATGAACGAACAAATAAATGAATGAACGAACTTCACCAAGTCACTTTTCTTTAGATGGTTATTTTAACAAGACAACAGATGTTGAAACGTTTGGATTACCCATAATGCATCGGTGCCGTCTGGGTCTGTGCTATCATTTTAACGCTGCGTTTGACTAGTTCTCACATATTTAAACCGGATTAAACAAGTAAAGTCACATCAATAATGATTTTGTCGCTGCTAATAATGATTACCCCTCATTCTCCTTATGTACGACTGTATTTTCTGTTTTTGTTCCATCTAAAGCTCATTTGTTTCGTTGACCGTATTCACTCCGTTTAAGTGTTTCTCTGAAGGATGTTTCTGTCGTTTTCTTCAGTAATGGTAGCGGTTTTAGATTGAAAGCACTTAATTTATTGGTTCGTCCCTGAATGAGAGATTTCACAAACTTGTGCCTGCTGGGTGAATCACACAACGAACATTTCCTCCTCGATGTTTCAGCCTAAAATTAAAAGAAAAATGTACGAAATTATATCATGTTCAAGAGCATTGGTAAAATTTTAGCATTTTGATTTTTAATGACTATTTCTTTATAAATTCCCATTACTGTAATACAGTAATACAAGCATCCTATATGGAAAAAAAAATACTTATTTAGTACAAAAAATACTGCCATTGTGTACTTAAAAATTTTTTTGCAATGGAATTGGGCTTAAATGTAAGTAATGTCAAAATGTAAAATCGTAATATACTTCTTTTCTTAAATCCAAGATCTAATTTCTAATTTATTTCTTTTGATTTTGGGCTAAAATATGACTTGGACATGTTCTTGACAGATATGGTGAGATTCACCCTGTTTTACTTTGCTTCATCATGCGTTAAAAATCAAAATGCCAAGAATCGGTTTGCAGTCTCAGAAAGTTCACAGTTATTTTAATGCATTTAAAGCGGTCATGCGTCTCTTTCCTGTGCCGTCGACAACTTCCTGAATAATAAGCTTCATTTTGACCCTTGGCGTTGAATGATTTTCTGAGCTGAGGTTGTACATTGAATTTCTCAAATCAGATGTTAATATTCATGTTCTTTTGTATGATAATTCATCACTGAAGTTCATTACTGATGATGTTTAAACCCAAAGTATGTGTGTGGAGTAACAGTCATGTGAGATTATGAATCAATCTGTTAATCACTGCTGAATAGTTTTGAATATTTCACATACGTGAACAGTTGCCTTAAATATTGAGAATTGGAAAAGTTTTGAACTTTGCATGTTGGTATCTTTATTTCTAAATGTCCCTCTCAGGCGAATAATATTAATAAAAGTAAATAAATGATAAATCGTAGTTTGTAGAAACAGCTCGACGCTGCCACCCAGAAAACAAAAGTTTAAATGACTTTTGCAAAACGTCCTGAGTTTGTGCAATTGATGTAATTAATGATCAAATGAACGATCTTTATCTGCAGATAATTAAACTCCAGTGAGGAGATCTAATAGTTGAGGAATTGATTTCGTTTTACTACTTTAGTCATATGAGCGCTTCATGTAATTCAAACGCCTGCTGTTATTCCTTATCGTTAAAGTTTCTCAATCTTCACATCCAGTATAAGAGATTAAATACGTTTGATTTCTGTATTCATCTCCTGCAGAATGAAACTGTCTGTTCACACTTAATCATTAGCTTTGATTCTTTTGTCGCTTGTTGCCAAATCCTTTCTGGGAGTTTTTCTTTTCACTTTAAAATGGGACAACAGATTTAAGCTATCTTTAAATCTTGCAGATGGAAACGTCCAATGTTATTTTTGTTTGTTTCTCTGATGACATACTCATTCAGTCAGTATTTTCAGTGATGTAAACCACCTGTTTCTGACTCATAACAAACTGTTGATTTGATTGTAACATTGCTCTGATTTTTGAATAAAAGCTCCTGTAAAATAAAGATTGCTATATTTATGATAACTGGTGTTTTTTGTTTGTTTTGTAGTACTTCAGCAAAAGTTCACTTACTCAAAGCCTAATTAATACATAATAGTATAGGCTACAAACTTGCAATAATACAGCTGGAATGGAACAGAATCTTTGGAGAAAATGTATATGAACTGTTTACAGGCCTATCCAGCATTAATATTGTACATTCATATGTGACCCTGGACCACAAAACCAGTCAGAAGTCACACGGGTATATTTGTAGCAATAGCCAACAATATATTGTATGGGTCAATTTTTCTTTTATGCCAAAAATCATTAGGATATTAAGTAAAGATCATGTTCCATAATGATATTTTGTAAATTTCCTACCGTAAATATCAAAAATTTATTTTTGTAAATAATATGCTTTTCCAAGTACTACATTTGGACAACTTTAAAGGTGATTTTCTCAGTATTTTGATTTTTTTGCACCCTCAGATTCCATTTCAAATAGTTGTATCTCAGTCAAATATTGTCATATCCTTACCATACATCACTGGAAAGCATATTTATTCATAAAGCTTATAAATCTCAATTTCCAAAGAAATGACCCTATGACTGGTTTTGTGGTCACATATAAAAAGCCATTACTGAGATTAAAAAGTCCTAATTATGAGATAAAATGTCAAAATCTCTACTTCTTATCTCATAATTATGACTGTTTAAGTACTAATTCGTACTTTTCATGTCATGATTGTCAAAAGCTTGTCTTATGTGGCTGAAATAGGCTTCCATAAATAATACCACAGTACTTTATGTTAGTAAAATACGTCTCTGTGTTTTCTTTCGATATATTTTATAATATATACCGAAAAATAAATGTTATCTCAAATTGTGTACGTAATATTTGGTCAAAATCGCAATATTATTGTGTTGAGGAGGATTTTACCCGCGCTGGCGACCCGCCGAAACGCTCCACATCCGGGTTCTCCGTGCGGGTCCCGTGAGTTTGATCGGAAATACGCGACGAGAACGGAAGGAAAACAGGAGTAAAATAAACTGAATTGTGAGCATTAAACGAATAATGAGGACATAGAAACATTAACGAATGAAATATAACCATTAACTAGATATAAAGTCTTTCAGAGGGGATTTAAAATGTCTTTGTTCAGACTGAGGGATGATCATCTGTTTGATTGACAGGTAAAGCTGTTCCTCACTGACGGTTCATCATGATACAAAATCATAATTATGACATTTTAATCTGATTTTCTTTTACTTAAGATTTAATGGAGACACTAGCAGTAAAGTAGCCAGTAAACGTCACTTCTTTATCTGTAGAAAGTGAAACCAAAGAAATCTGTTGCGAAACATTTGCTTTAAATGTGAATGAATTAGACTTTTTGGTTTATTAAAATCTCTCATAAAATAAGAAAAGAAAAGAAAAACTTAACATCCTTAAAAATGAAATATCCTTACAATGCAAATACCAGGTGCTGATTGATTCCATACGGGGTTGCCATGATCAAATGTCAGCAAAATTTAGAAAAAAATTTATTAAAGAAAGGTAATTTTAAAAACAATGGAGTCTCTAAAATGAGTTTACATAGGCATACAAACTGTATATTTTCATGCTGTATGTCCAAAAATCCACAAGTAACTTTTTTTTAACAGTTTCTTTAATTTTAACTTTCTCCTCAAGTTTTAGTGTGTGTGGATCGTTTTATTTCACAATTTTATGTCGTAAAGGTTGGGACCGTCACAGGACGGCCATGTGCTCTCGCAGGAGAAGTGAAAAGCAGAAACTCACCCAGAATACCCATGATGCTGTCCGCTGAGGCGAGAAGAGGAACCAGCTTGTTTTAATGATATGAGGCGTGTGTTGCAGGAGCGCGGTCAGACATGTGGTGGTTTCAGGAGGGCTTGTGCGTGCTGCCTGTGGCACTGGTCATCTGGACCGCTGCCACCTTCATCTTCGCCTACATCACGGCCATCATACTGAGACATGTGGACCCGCTGGTGCCCTACATCAGGTGAGCAGAAGAGACGCTTCATCATGTGACCGTGTGACCTTTGACCTCTGAATGAATGTGTTTTGTGTTGTGTTTGCAGTGACACCGGGACCGTCCCGCCGGAGAGATGTGTGTTTGGACTCATGCTCAATGTGTCGGCGTTCTTAGGTACTGAAATCCCTCTGACCTCACACTGACCCTAATTAAGTTTGATGACTTTTAAGCGAGCTATATGCTAACTGGTAGACACAAACTGTACGGTATGGTGTGCCGTATCAAGACAGTGTTTCAGTGATGTAATGTTGCATGTTCTCCTGCAGGTGTCGCTACGATGTACGTGCGCTATAAGCAGCTTCAGGCCCTTGTGGACACTGACGACACTCGTCTGAACCGCCTCAATCTGCTGGGGTTCGTTCTGGGCTGCGGCAGCTCGCTCGGCATGTGCGTCGTCGCAAACTTCCAGGTACGTACGCGTTATGCTGTTCAGACCAACATGAATGTTCGGCATGAAAATTCGGTCTGATCTGAACAATGCGTGAATGTTAATGCTACAACGTTAACCAAACAGATTCTTCCTCTAGAGAAAAAAAAACGCAAATTTTATTGGCTGGCCATTTTTCTTCGCAGTCAATCGGTGACATGCGGATTCATTAACAGTCGTTCATTTAAATTAAAATGTTTATCGCACTGAATTTTCGCACCAAACATTTGCCTGTTCACAACACAAATTGTTCGGCTTTAAATTCAGTTTGATTTATCGCATTCGAATTGTGTTCAGACCAATACATAAAAAATGGTGAAAAACAGTATTTACATTTTCGCTACTTTTTTTTTTTTTACGTTTTCAAACAGCCGTTAAAATTAATTTTATTCACTATGCTGTTTATCAAACAAAACCAAATACTGAATTTTTGCACCGAATATTTATATTCGGCATGAAAATTTATATCATCGGCATGAAAATTCGGTCTGATTTTTCGCATTCGAATTGCGTGTTCAGACAAATACATAAAAAAGGCAAAAAACAGTATTTACATTTTCATTACGTTTTTGATACGTTTTTTCAAACAGCCGTTAAATTTTTTTTATTCACTATATTGTTTATCAAACAACATCAAATACTGAATTTTCGCACCAAATATTCAACTGTTTGACATGAAAATTTGGTATCGTTTTTGGCATTCGATCTTTGTGTTCAGACTAATACATAAAAAAAAAAAAAATGGCAAAAAACTGGCGAATGATGTTTATCGAACAACACCAAATACAGCAGAGAAGGAGCCGATTCCGGACTGTGAAGAAAATTGGCCAACCTGGAATTTTTTTTTGCTTTTTCTTCAATCTATCACGCTGACGACACTAAATACAATGTTCAAACACACAAATACATGTTCGGCATGAAAAATTGGTTTGATTTTTACATGTGATTCTTCTGTTCTGATTTTACGTTTGTTTTTTTCTCTTCTATTCGCTGTCGCTTAGAAAATAGTCCAAATGCACGAATCTTATTGGTTTTATTAGTAGTCAATCTGTCGCGTTGACGACATTTCAATGTTCATGTCAGTCTGAACAGAAGCATTAACCGTCGCTTATTCAAATTAAAATGTTTATCGCACTGAATTTTCGTACCAAACGGTGTGTGACATGTCCTTCCCAGAAAACCACTCTGTTCTCGATGCACCTGGTGGGCGCCGTGCTGACGTTCGGCGTCGGCGCGCTCTACATCTTCGTCCAGGCGCTGCTGTCGTACCTCATGCAGCCGCATGTCCACAGCAAAACCATGTTCTGGACGCGACTGAGCATCGGCATCTGGACGCTGGCGAGCATCATCAGCAGTATCCTTCTCCCGCTGCATGCTGGGAAACGTAGCGTTTAGTGATGAATGTGTTTGGTTCCTTGATTCGCTCAGTGTTCGTGTCGTCGGTGATCATGTACAGCACTCTTCCTGGAGTCGAAGTCAACAAGAAGCTCCACTGGACACCTGGAGAACCTGTGAGTGAAACTTTCCGCCGCAACGTTTGCATGTGTGGTGCGCGATTCTGATCCAGATGTTTTTCAGGGTTTCACGCCGCACATCATCAGCACCATTTCTGAGTGGTCTCTCGCCCTGTCCTTCATCAGCTTCTTCCTCACCTACATACGAGACTTCAAGGTAAGGCGTCTCACATCAGAAGATATAGACCTGTTGAACACGTCTCAGATGTGTTTCTCTCCGCAGAAGATCAATCTGCGTGCCCAGGCGCAAATTCAGAGTAACCACCTGTACGAGTCGCATCATCACCGGCCCGTTCCTCCACGCGGGCCGACAGAGACGTCGCCGCTGCTCGCCGGGAGCATCTGATCACGGGACAGAAGGACTCTGACGCTCCAGCAGAGGGCAGCGACACTCAGGGTTAAAGGCAGAAACACAGGACTGACCGTGCAGAAGCGCTGAAACTTCATACTAACATTTACACAACGTTTGTACAGCATTTACACAACCGTGTGAAATGATGCTCTAAATATTGTGTTTGCTTCAGTGGTTTTAATGCTTGTTTGTTGGTGGAAACTACAAACATGTTTTATATTTTTGTTCTAGATATATCCATTGCGTTCATTTTTACACCACTGTAAAACTGCATAATATCCTCATTAAAACTGGTATTAATGAGTGAATTTTAGGCAAAAACATTTCATATTCTCATATTTCATAGACAACAAATCCATAAAATAAGCCAAAAACTGATTTTAGTTTCATTAAATAATGTTAAGATGAGAATCATCATTGACACTATTTAAAAATAGACAAAACAGTCAGACATATTACACGAATTCAAGGGTTAAATGTTTAATTGTCATAATGTCACAATGCAAAATACCTCCTAAAACAGGCTTCGATTTGTATAATACTATAATATAGTTTCCTATTTTTGTTCTTATAATGAGGTGAAATATGAGCTGAACGAGATTCACTCAGCATCTGTATCACTTCACTTTATATTTTATTACATTAAAACAATACAAATAAACAGCATTAAATATTCACCACTGATTGTCTGATAAAATGCTTCTGGGAAAAGCGTAACCGTGAATGAACACTAGAACACCCTGAAGCGCTTACACCACGACACCTCGCACCCATCCGGCCTTCGTCTTCTCCTTCTTCCTCCTCTCGTGATACTCTGACACTTTCCGATGAAAGAACCCTACAGAAGAACAAGAACAATGAAGCTTCTTGTGTTGCAAAGGTTAAACAGTTCTTGTTTTGGGCTCTTTGGTTTTTAAGAACAGAATAACCTTTCTGGAACTAAACAGAACCCATATTTTGGTTTAAGCCTCTGAAGCATGAAGATGTTCACTACAAAAAGTCACTTTTAACCATTCAACCAAACATCCAAGGGTCAATGACTTTTGATCCTATCCCATAAGTCTACGTGTCTGTCCTGTTTAGGTTTTATTGTGAATTCTGGGAACATTAGTGGTTCGATATAAAAATAATACTAAAAATGCTCCACGAATGTTATGATTTGGTTTCCAGAGAAAAAGAGCACAAAAGACAGGTTCTGCAAGTAAAAACTCAATTTTCTCCATTGGGAAGTTCATTTTTAAACTTATTAACCTACTGTGAGCGACAAGATGGTATTTGCTGTTGTTGAAGCCATCAGCCCGCAATATTCATGTTTAACTTAATTTGCGGGGAAAAACTACATTACCCATGATGCAGTGCAGAAAACTCCACCAATCAGAGTCAAAACAAGCAAAATACTTCAATATTTGAATATAAATGCCTAATATATTTATTTATTTATTTTAATAAACATTTTTAAATGAGCAGTTTTATATTTCTCTATAGTTTTTAATCTGATTATGCTGTTCGCATTGCATCATGGGATTGTAGTTCTTTCCCTCAGTAAAGCCGTTAAGTACACATTCTTGTATTTTTGTCTGATTTTCAAAAACGTTTTGGTTTCAAATGAAAGTTGTGATTTTCCTTGTAGCTGGTTGGTTCGGTTCATGACTTATAACGCTTTAACCCAGACTTTATTAAATACTTATAGGAGAACAAATGGGGAAAATGCTTCTGAAGCCAGTGCTGCTGAAAAAGTGGGCAAACCAAAACTCAGAATACACCATTTCAATTGGGAATGATTCTGCATTATTGTTTTGAAGCAAAAAGATGCATCAGAGGGTTAATAAAGGATCATGGGGGTTCTTTTGGTAGAAGAACCTTTGAGGATCCTCTTATTTCGAGTGTACAGAAAAACTAGAGAATCAGTGGAACTTTGAAAGGTTCTTCAGTGATGTCAGACTGTAAAATGTGTTCTGGAACCATTAGTTTGAGGTTCTTTGAGTAGACTGATGTGTTTTAGTACCATTAGGATTGGGTTGCATTTCCTCTTCCTGTATGAAGAGATCGAACATCTGTGTCTGGATGAAGAGCTTGACAAAGTTCAGGTGCGATTTGTGCTCCACAGCCTTCAGGAAGCTCTTCTTCTGGAACTGGCGGCCGTTCCCGCAGCGCTTGACGTGTTCCGAGAAATGGCCCACGCTCTTGATGAAGACGGACAGGAAGGCCTCTGACACCAGCCTGTTCAGCTCGTCTGTAGCTGCCAGTACAAACAACAACAGGAAGTTGAGCGTGACACTTATGGGAAACGGCGGTGGTTACTGTAAGACTGAACTCACTGGCGTGGCGTGTGCGCGCAGACAGTCCCGTCAGCAGCCCCTCTCTCAGTTTAGCCGGCAGGAGCGACTCCTCATCGCCAATCTGAAATCACACACTCGTTACGGTCTGTAGGACAGGCTTGTTTGCCTTGGCTTGGCCATTAAATTGTTCTTGTGGTTGTTAGTGTACTGCTATCATCTCAAACTCCAATGTATTTTTAAAGCACTTTCAAAGCCATAGAAATGGGCCAAAGTGTTAAACATAAATAGTATTACAGTTCTTCCAGATATAAAATAACAACATGAACAACATTAGCAGTCACAATAATCAAACCTATGCAAACGCCAAAAGCCAAGGAGATTAAGAACATCTTTAGACCTATCATGGTTGTTAGGGTGTTGTTATACAGTGGATAACGTGTTCTGCAGTCGCTAGAGTGTTTTTAACACGGCGCTGTGTGGTTGCTAGGGTGTTCTGGCTTGTTGCCATGGCATGGCAATTAAGTTGTTGTGAGCGGTTGTTGGTGCACTGCTATCAGGGTTGCTAGGGTGTTGCTATACAGTGGATAACGTGTTCTGCAGTCGCTAGAGTGTTTTTTTAACATGGCGCTGTGTGGTTGCTAGGGTGTTCTGGCTTGTTGCCATGGCATGGCCATTAAGTTGTTGTGAGTGGTTGTTAGTGTACTGCTATCATGGTTGCTAGGGTGTTGCTATACAGTGGATATCGTGTTCTGCAGTCGCTAGAGTGTTTTTAACACGCCGCTGTGTGGTTGCTAGGGTGTTCTGGCTTGTTGCCATGGCATGGCAATTAAGTTGTTGTGAGCGGTTGTTGGTGCACTGCTATCAGGGTTGCTAGGGTGTTGCTATACAGTGGATAACGTGTTCTGCAGTCGCTAGAGTGTTTTTTTAACATGGCGCTGTGTGGTTGCTAGGGTGTTCTGGCTTGTTGCCATGGCATGGCCATTAAGTTGTTGTGAGTGGTTGTTAGTGTACTGCTATCATGGTTGCTAGGGTGTTGCTATACAGTGGATATCGTGTTCTGCAGTCGCTAGAGTGTTTTTAACACGCCGCTGTGTGGTTGCTAGGGTGTTCTGGCTTGTTGCCATGGCATGGCCATTAAGTTGTTGTGAGTGGTTGTTAGTGTACTGCCATCATGGTTGCTAGGGTGTTGTTTTACAGTGGATAACGTGTTCTGCAGTCGCTAGAGTGTTTTTAACACGGCGCTGTGTGGTTGCTAGGGTGTTCTGGCTTGTTGCCATGGCATGGCCATTAAGTTGTTGTGAGTGGTTGTTAGTGTACTGCTATCATGGTTGCTAGGGTGTTGCTATACAGTGGATAACGTGTTCTGCAGTCACTAGAGTGTTTTTAACACGGCGCTGTGTGGTTGCTAGGGTGTTCTGGCTTGTTGCCATGGCATGGCCATTAAGTTGTTTTGAGCGGTTGTTGGTGCACTGCTATCATGGTTGCTAGGGTGTTGTTATACAGTGGATAACGTGTTCTGCAGTCACTACAGTGTTTTTAACACACCGCTGTGTGGTTGCTAGGCTGTTCTGGCTTGTTGCCATGGCATGACCATTAAGTTGTTGTGAGTGGTTGTTGGTGCACTGCTATCATGGTTGCTAGGGTGTTGCTATACAGTGGATAACGTGTTCTGCAGTCGCTAGAGTGTTTTTAACATGTTGCTATGTGGTTGCTAGGCTGTTCTGGCTTGTTGCCATGGCACCATTCAGGGTGTTGCTATATGGTTGCTTATGATGCTTATGTGAGTGGTTGTTAGTGTACTGCTATCAGGGTTGCTAGGGCGTTGCTATTCAGTTATTCAGATGATGTGTTATACAGTTGCTACAGTGCTTTTAACACATTGCTATGCGGTTGCTAGGGAGCTCTGGATGGTTGCTAAGGCACTGCTAAGTAGCTGTAAAAGTGTTTTTAGAAAGGAGGAGTTTATTGTATTTTGCAGTGTGGTTGCTAGTGTGTTTTTGGTGGTTGCTGAAGAGTTTGCTATGCTGTACTGGCTGGTTTCCAGAGTGTTGCTATGCAGTTATTGAGATGTTTTGATTGGTTGCTAGAGTGTGGGTGGATGGAACAACGAACAAACAGTGTCTCAGCAGTAATGAGACTCATGTGAAACTTCATTAGAATAAAGGAAATCAGAGAGAGGCGGTGTGTGTGTGTGTGTGTGTGTGTGACTCACTCTTGTAATGAATCTAGTTTCTGCTCCAGCCGACAGATCAACAATCATCACCTGAGAAACACAAGCCGAGAACCATCAATAAAATGTTCCATAAATACACATTGATCATTAATAATAATCAGATTCAGAACACTCGTTCAGACTGACGTCGCTGTGGTCCGTCAGCAGCTCCAGCATGTTCTTCTGGACTCCCAGCAGGTACGGCGTCGGTGCCGCACACACGTCGATCAGAACGGTAGGAACAATCGATATGAAGGTGTGCTGCCACACGAATGGATACAGGAGAGCAGCTACAGCGTGAAGAACCTGAGAGAGAGTGCTGAACACACACACAAAACACTTCCAGAATCAACTCCACTGAAAAAGTGGGCGGGCACTAATGGCCCCTATAAAGCAATAAATCTGAGCTGCTGAACTCTGATTGGCTGTGATAGTCACCTGAGCTCCTCTGAGATGAAGATGATTCGTCGCTCCATCACTGCGGCGGAGAACACCAGCAGCACCTCCTCATCCGTCAGGCAGCGGAAGAGAGACCGGAAATCCACGTGTTCCAGCCAGGAGTCGGCGGGCCGCGTCAGACTGATGATCTGAGATCAGATGGAGCCGTTATCTAAACCGCAGCACTGCGTGTGATAAGAGCTTCCGCGGTGATGTGATGCGTACCTCTGTTCCCGCCTCCGGGATGAAGCTGCTGATCTTCACCGTGTTTCCCGGCGCCGGCAGCGGCGCCTCCCGCAGGCTCTGCATGAACGGATAGATCATGGCTTTGGAGATCTGCCTGCGCTTCTCCACCTCGTCGAAGATCTGCACAAACAAACACCTCATGAACTATTGATCTGTTTGAACATTTCTCAAGGCCTGAGGAATGCGTTTCTTCACCTTTGAGAAGAGTCCGAAACACGCCACGCGGCTGATGATGCAGTACGCTTCAGGAACACGAGCGCCGCTGCCGCCCGGCTGACGGGACACAGATGTCACTCCTGAGTCATCACCAAAATAATATAATGATGGAATATTGATATTAGACTTTAGAAATGATGATTACCAGCAGCCTCCTGCAGTAGCCGTTCCTCCTGCTGCCGTCCACCTCAGTCAGAACGAACGAGAACGTCTCGCTGCGGAGAATCAGACATCATCATAATCAACTTCACTCCCAACGCTCAACATCTCACAGGAACTTCAACAGTGATTTAAAGATGGTAAAACACTGTCAAAGTGCAAGACAGTCATTCACAGAGAATCTTTTGGAGAGTCATTAAGAGAATCTTTTGGAGAGTCATTCACAGAGAGTCATTCACAGAGAGTCATTCAGAGAGTCATTCACAGAGAGTCATTCACAAAGAGTCATTCAGAGAGTCATTAAGAGAATCTTTTGGAGAGTCATTCACAGAGAGTCATTCACAGAGAATCTTTTGGAGAGTCATTCACAGAGAGTCATTCACAGAGAGTCATTCACAGAGAGTCATTCACAGAGAATCTTTTGGAGAGTCATTCACAGAGAGTCATTCACAGAGAGTCATTAAGAGAATCTTTTGGAGAGTCATTCACAGAGAGTCATTTGGAGAATCATTCACAAAGAGTCATTCAGAGAGTCATTAAGAGAATCTTTTGGAGAGTCATTCACAGAGAGTCATTCACAGAGAATCTTTTGGAGAGTCATTCAGAGAATCGTTCGGTGAATCATTCAGAGAGTCATTCACAGAATCACTCAGATAATCATTCGGAGAGTCATTCAAAGAATAGGCTTGTTCGAGATGCGTTGTCATACGCCGATCAGTCTGTGCAGCGCCAATGCATCTCGAACAAGCCTATTCTTTGACGTGGATTCTTTGAATGACTCTCCAAAAGATTCTCTTAATGACTCTCCAAATGACTCTCTTAATGATTCACCAAATGACTCTCTGTCATAGATTGATGATAGATTCATTCAGAAAATCTTTTGGAGAATGATTCTGAAGAATAATCAGGATATTGATTCAGTGAATGATTCAGGGATTCAGACAGAAAGTGATTCAGAGAGTCCATAAGTTTGTTATACGTGAATGGCGCTGCACAGACCGATTGGTGAATGACGTCGAAGTCCAACAAGCCCAAACTTGCAGAATCATTCAGAGACCGATTTAAAGATTGAGACAAAGTGCACACGTCACACTGCAAACGTCTGTGTGTTTTTCCATCAGCACCAGTGTGCAAAAGTGTGAAGATGCACATGTGGTTAGAGACGAGGTGAAAGTGTGAAACAGGATGTGATTAGGTGTGTGTGCTTAGGGTTTAGTGCGTGTGTGTTTAGATGTGTGTGTTTAGTTGTGTGTGTACCTGCTGTACTCGGTCAGAGGTGCCCAGTTGATTCCCTCCGGAAAGCAGAAGAGATGAGCGGCCTTCATGCACTTCTCCTCTTCCTCTCGCTGCAGTCGCCCCATCACCTCACGCTACACACACAAACACTCTATTTGAGTAAGTTTGAGTGAGTGAGTGTGTGTGTGTGTGCGAGTGTGTGTTTGCTCTGACCTTGGGGAACTGGTACGTGATGTGGGGCTCGTAAGCGTCCTCGTTCCTCCTCTTCCTCAGACTAACCACCAGCAGGTACTCGAAGAACAGCTGGCCCATGTGACTGCGGTCTCGTCCGGGCGGAGGCGTCGCGGCCGGCGTCTGCAGCACTCCGGGGTCAGAGGCGCTCCGCTCTGCAGCGGCACAACACACATCACATGACATTTAACAACAGACCTGAGAAACCACAGCTGGAACAATGAGGAGGTGCGACGCTCACAGATGCTCATTGTGCTCCAAACCTCAGAGGAAACGCCGGAGAGCCTCTCAGATCATCCAACCACCAAACAACAAACACTGAACACTGACTCCAGCTCAATCTCACCAAATAAAGTCCACCTTGAGGAAATCAAGTCATCTTTCTCATGAAATACTCAGTTTCAGATCATTGTGTCAGATTGAGTTTGAGTTGATAAGAAGCTGGTTCACGTCAAGCTTCAGAGAAACACTTTTATTTAATGAATAAATGTGATATTTTTAAACTTTTTTTTGTAATAACCTTAATTTTAAATATATTATATATTTTTATAACTATACAAATACATCTATATTTTGTTATAATCTGAATAATATTTATTCATGCATATTTTTAAATATTTAACAAAAAATTATATATATATTTATTTATATATAATTATATTTGTTTATCTTGGTAATAAAATATATACATATGAAACATGTTTTGTAATATATATATATATATATATTATTTAGAAATAGTGCATATATACACACATATGACAACAATTTTGAATAAATATATGTATTATGTTACTAATATTTAAATAATTATAAAAATATGAATACTTAAGAAAATATATTTCTTATTAATGAATATATTTATTCAATTTTTCTGAATAAATAATATTTTTAAACACATTTTTGTTATATATATTTATTATATTTTAATACATATTTATTAATAACAAACCATAAAAATGATTTGTATATATATAAATATTTCAATATTGCATATGGATTATATTTATTAATATTTAAAATAATTCAGGAATACATGCTTATTTAACAATATTTAATATTTTAAATAAATTAATACATTTTAAACTAAATAAAAAATTAATAATAAAATATAGGATTAGGTTTAAGTGTATATAAAAAAATATTAAAATAATTATTAATGAAACACTTCAATCTTTCTGTTGTTGTTACACATATACATATATATATATATATATATATATATATATATATATATATATATATATATATATATATATATAAAATCAGGGCCTAAAATTAACACCCGCCAAGCGCGAGTAAAATCCTGCAAGTTCATGAAACAATGCAATGTCATAAAAAAATGAATGCAAACAAACGTGAACGGTGCTCAGGACATCGTCACAAGAGTTTAAGCCTTGGTCATTTAAATATTCAAGCGCAATAACACATGAACTCGATTCGTTACCCGAATGCGCAACTGAGCTCCGTTTCACATCTTCATACGTGACAAATTCACTAAAAATGATGTCAAAATGCCCGTCTCAGGGTAAACACAGTCGGTTATGTCTTAACTGAACATAAACGGCAGAGAAAGATGTTCAGTATCAGTGTACTGGATCCGTGCAGCTCTTAAAGTGACAGCAGCCTAATATTCCTGCTGCTGTGTGTTTTCATGTTAATCAAACAACAAATGACTCACTGATCTTGACTAAATCACTTTTGAAACTTTAATAAGGATTAATCCGTTTCATTTAAACAGTGAAGACTCTCCAGTGTTATTTTACATTTGATTACTTTATTCAGTGTCTCTACCTGAAAACTAACGTTACTTGTTTCATAGCGGGTAAAAAAATACTTCTGGCCAGTAAAGTCGCCGGCCATTGGAAAGTGTGTTTGTTCTCTCTCCATGAGTCTGTAATGAGTGTGACACTCACTGGTTCTGTGGAGTTTCTCCTGAAGCGTCGAGAACATGGAGCTTATCTTCTTCATGGCTCCATGATCCACATCTGATCCACACGCCAGGATATCAGCTACACACACACACACACACACACACACACACACACACAGTTACTGTGATGCAAAGATGTTTATCACCTCATTCCACATGTTGGAAAATTCTCAGGAACTTCGGGACTGAATCATTTACAGCTTTCAGCTTTCATTTTCATCTCTACTATCCAGAGGTCAAACGAACAGAACAAGCGCGTGTGTGTGTCTGTGAGTGAGTGATAAAGACAGAAACGAGACACACACAGTCTTCAAGTCTCACTTCTACAACAGAAGACAGATCATCCGTCACACACTTCAGCTTAGAAAGTAGATACAAGCACAACTGACTGTGTGTGTGTGTGTGTGTGTGTGTGTGTTTACATGTTTAAATTACATTATGGTGTCAAACTGTCCCCTCTGTGCAGTAAAATCTGAATTTACCCACATCTATTCCCTTCTTCAAAAGGCTACATAAACTTACTAAACAATGTCTTAATAAAAACAACAAAATGGCAAATGTTTTCTGTGAAGCGGCATAAAATATCATTAGCTCAGTACAGATACCTCTACACCCATGAAAAATACCAACAAATGTGTGTTTACCTTGTTTAATGTGTGTTTTAGTGTGTGTTTGTGTATTTATAGTGTGTTTAAACGTGTTTTAGTGTGTGTTTGTGTATTTATGGTGTGTGTTTTTGTTGTTTAAGAGTGTTTTAGTGTGTGTTTATCATGTTTAATGTGTGTTTTAGTGTGTGTTTGTGTATTTATGGTGTGTGTTTTTGTTGTTTAAGAGTGTTTTAGTGTGTGTTTATCATGTTTAATGTGTGTTTTAGTGTGTGTTTGTTGTTTAAGAGTGTGTTTAGTCTGCGTTTGTGTATTTATAGCGTGTGTTTGTTGTTTAAGAGAGTGTGTTTGTGTGTTTATACTCACTGTCGGATGGAGTGTGTCGTTGTTGTCTGGTCCTCCACTTCTCTCTGCTCATCTCTGTCTCTTCAAACACGCACTGATTCTGACTGAAGCGCACAGACCGCCTGTCAGTGATTCTCAGCTGCGAGCAAACACGTGCTCAGCTAAGGGGCGGGGTCGCCGCGCTTAGCCACGCCCACATCAATAACGCGGCCCGCTACGGTATCAATGTTTATGATAAGAATAACTGAATCAAATAAATGATTGTGGAATATAATTATATCAGACTTACATTGAACTATAGTCAAATCTAGAGAATAGAGACGTGAAGATGGACTCTTTCTGACAAACTGAACCTTTTTTAGTGACGCTGTCAAAAGTTAACATATTTTATAAATAAATATTTTAATATTTTACATGTGTTATATTTATTATTTTATGATTTTATATTCATTTATTTATTCTTTTGAGATGTTTAAGAATATGTAGTTTGTTGTATTTTATTTTTATTTGACTCACTCTAATGTTGTTCCGAACCTGTATGAGTTTCTTTCTTCTGTTGAACACAAAAGAAGATATTTTAATAACTGTTGGTAACCAGAAAATGGCTACCGTCAACTGTCTGGTTACCAACGTTTATTAAAATATCTTCTTTTGTGTTCAACAGAAGAAAGAAACTCATACAGGTTCGGAACAACATTAGAGTGAGTAAATAGTAAATTATGACAATTTTTTTTTTTAGGTGAACTATCCCTTTAAGGCGCTCCTGAGTGTCTGTGTTCCGTGTCCACTAGAGGTCAGAATTTGACCTAAATTCGGTAGTTTGACCTAAATATACACTAAACACGCGCTGGAAACTCCGTCACCTGCGTGATTCCACACGATGTCGATCCACTCCTTCAAAACATTCACTTCAGTTTCACTGTTTAAAAATCTACGTTTTTTACCCTTTTATTTAATTTCATCTTTGTAAACACGGAGAATGCCGGTTGCTTTACATTAGAGTGACAGTCGTCACGTCCAATCACATGCTGAGGACCGTAAGCCTGTACAGAGATGACCAATCAGAAGTTTAGTTTTTAGTATCATATGGTTGTGGACGTCCAATAGGATTTGAGGAAGGCGGGATCAGGTCAGAGAAACGATGTGTTGTGTTATGGTTCGGCGGATGTGTCTTTTTTTTCACTTTATGATCGACTATTAAATATTAATTAGCTATCAGTAATTATATTGAAACACACGGGTAGTGTTTCTAACGTTTAATTGGTTAAAGTGTCCTAATGGATGAGGCGATCTGAAGGTGGGTGACTCTAGTTTTAATAAAATAAAAAAGAAACATTAAATGTGAAACATTATTCTAAGTAATGATCTTTGTATAAGTATTATAACGTTAGTAATACAATGCATATTAATCTAAACGTGTTTATTACATAGTAGCCGTGTTCATGTTTATCTCTGGGTCACGTGGTGAAATTTCAGCGAAAGAGGTGCCGTTTCATTACATGCAAATGGAATCGATCATAATCTAAAAATGTATTAATTATATACGTTAGATGTAAAGATTTCTCCTAATGCACTGCATTTGCACATGTACCATGCTAATGTCATGTTTTGGACCTTTGCCGTGGTAACACAATGTTTTGGACACCACCATAGAAGTAATGCCATGTTTTTTTTACATTTACCATGTTAATAGCATGTGTTTCGGCCATATCATGATGGATATATCATGATTTTTGTATTTACCTGGGTAATACCGTGATGTGGACTTTTATGGCAAATCCATGGTTTTTGACTTTTACCATTATAATACCATGTTTTCGACCATATCATTATAGTAATGCCATGTTTTTGACATTTAAAATGTTAATACCAGTTTTTGGACCTTATCATGATGGTAATGCCATGTTTTTTGTCTTTTACCATGGTAATACCCTGCCTCTGACCTTATCATGATGGAAACGCATTGTTTTTTTTTTGTTTGTTTGTTTTTTTACATTTACCCTGATAAATCCCATGTTTTGGACATTATTATGATAAAAATGGCATGGTTTTGACATTTACCATGGTGATACCCTGTTTTTGACCTTATCATTAGGAAACGTCATGTTTTTTTTTACATTTACCATGTTTACCATTTTTACCGTATCATGATGGCAACGCCATGTTTTTGACACTTACGATGGTAATACCCTGTTTTTGACCTTATCATTAGGAAACGTCATTTACTTTTACATTTACCATAGTAATACCATGTTTTGGACTGTATCATGATGGCAATGCCATGTTTTTGATATTTACCTTGGTAATACACTGTTTTCGACCTTATCATGATGGAAACAGCATTTTGACATTTACCATGGTAATACCCTGTTTTCAACCTGATCATTGTGGAAACACCATGTTTTTTACATTTACCATAGTAATACCATGTTTGGGACCTCATCGTGATGGTAAAAAGCTTATAAACAAAGTCTGTTTGAATGCTTCTGTTTCAGACTCTCTGAAGCGTTCGGATCAGTCGTCATGAGTCACCGCACCATCCATCTGTTCCGTAAGGGCCTGCGGCTGCATGATAACCCCGGCCTGCTGGGGGCGCTGGCCTCGTCCGCCGCGCTCTTCCCCGTCTACGTGCTGGACCGCGTGTTCCTGGAGGGGGCGATGCGTGTGGGTGCGTTACGCTGGTGCTTCATCCTGCAAAGCCTGGAGGATCTGGACGGCCGTCTGCGGGCGCTCGGCTCGCGGCTCTACGTCCTGCGCGGGTCGACGCCGGCGGTCCTGCGTGACCTCGTGACCCGGTGGGGCGTCACGCAGATCAGCTACGACACGGAAGTGGAGCCGTATTACGCGCACATGGAGCGGGAAATACAAGTGCTGGCGGAAGAGCGCGGACTCCAGACGCACACGAGCGTGTCGCACACGCTGTACGACGTCGAGAGGTGTGACAGCACGACGAGGTCAAATGTGAACGAACGAGTTTGTGAGCGCATTAATGCATGTTTCTTATTCTCTCCAGGATCATACAGGCCAACGGTGGCTCTCCTCCGCTCACCTACAAGAAGTTCCTGCACGTTTTGTCCGTTTTGGGCGAACCAGAGAAACCGGCCCGGGACGTCAGCGCTGAGGACTTCCTGTAAGAGCGTCTGTGTGTGTGTTTCAGGGTCGTGTTGTGTCTGACGCTGCTCTCATGCGAGCTGATGATGCTTCAGACTGCCAAAAGTGTGTGGGAGTGAAACGCAGATGGAGATACTCAGCGTGAGGAATCATGGGGTATGATGGGAGAATCTGTTGTTGTGTGTGCAGGAGATGTCCGACCCCTCCGGATCACGAGCAGGCGTATGGGGTCCCGTCTCTGGCCGATCTGGGTCTAGAGGTGCAGTCGGAGGTCCTGTGGCCTGGCGGAGAGACACACGCGCTCCAGAGACTCCTCAAACACTTCCAGAGTCAGGTGTGACCCGTCATGATTCATCATAGTGATTCCAATCTTTTCTTTTGAATCTCGATTTGCACAAATCTGATTGGTTCGGTTCAAACCACAGGTTAGGAGTGAAAGTGACGTGTGATCTGATCTGTCTGTAGGGATGGGTGGCGAGTTTCTCCAAACCGCGGACGGTGCCGAACTCTCTGCTGCCCAGCACCACGGCTCTCAGTCCGTACCTGAGTCTGGGCTGTCTGTCGGTCCGAACCTTCTACCACAGACTCAGCAGCGTCTACGCACAGGTCAACACACACACACAGGAGCCTCGTCATTTAACTATGTTATCAACCTGGGAATTGTTTTGCATTTTTATCCAGTTTTCAGTAAAAATATCTGAACTTTGTCGGGCTCTTCTAACGTTCTCTCACTGACGTTCTCCATCTGCAGTCGAAGAACCACTCGCTGCCGCCCGTGTCTCTTCAGGGCCAGGTTCTGTGGCGGGAGTTCTTCTACACCGTCGCGTCAGCGACGCCAAACTTCACCAAAATGGAGGGAAACCCAATCTGTCTGCAGATCGACTGGTACCACGATCCGGAGTCTCTGGAGAAATGGAGAACCGTAAGAGAACCGTGCGTTTAGCGTCTTTACTCTCGGTTTTGTGTATAACATTAACATAACGTTCTCTGCTTTCTGTCTTCCTCCTCAGGCCCAGACGGGTTTCCCCTGGATCGATGCCATCATGACCCAGCTGCGTCAGGAGGGCTGGATCCATCACCTGGCGCGTCACGCCGTGGCCTGCTTCCTGACCCGCGGAGACCTGTGGATCAGCTGGGAGGAGGGCATGAAGGTACTTTTGGGTCTTTGTGTGTGTTTTGAGTCATGCATACAGGTATTTCAGGCATCTCCATGTCCGTTCTCAGGTGTTCGAGGAGTTCCTGTTGGACGCGGACTACAGCTTGAACGCCGGTAACTGGATGTGGTTGTCCGCCAGCGCATTCTTCCACAAATACACCAGGATCTTCTGCCCGGTGCGTTTCGGTCGTCGAACCGACCCTCAAGGACAGTATCTGAGGTATGATCACGATGTTCTACGTTTGCTCTGCAACGCCGCTGCCATTTAATATTCATGATGTTCCGTGTTCACTCTGTCACACTGACTGGTGTTTAATATTCATGATGTTCTGCATTTGCTTGTCACACCCACTGGTGTTTAATATTCATGATGTTCTGCGTTCGCTCTGCCACGTCCACCGCTGTTTAATATTCATGATGATCTGCGTTTGCTCTGCCACACCCAGCAATATTTAATATTCATGATGTTCCGTGTTCGCTCTGTCACACCCACTGAACATCATTAATATTCATGATGTTCTGCGTTCGCTCTGCTACTTCCACCGCTGTTTAATATTCATGATGTTCCGCATTTGCTGTCACACCCACTGGCATTTAATATTCATGATGTTCTGCGTTCGCTCTGTCACACCCACTGGCGTTTAATATTCATGATGTTCTACATTTGCTCTGTCACACCTACCGCTGTTTAATATTCATGATGATCTGCGTTCACTCTGCCACACCCAACACTATTTAACATTCATGATGTTCTGTGTTTGCACTGTCACACCCACTGGCGTTTAATATTCATGATGTTCTGTGTTCGCTCTGTCACACCCACTGGCATTTAATATTCATGATGTTCTGCATTAAATCTGCAACTTTCACCACTGTTTAATATTCAAGATATACTGTGTTTGCACTGCCACGCCCATTGCTGTTTAATATTCATGACATTCTGTGTTCGATCTGCAGGAAGTACCTGCCCGTGCTGAAGAACTTCCCTTCGCAGTATATTTACGAGCCGTGGAAAGCGCCTGAAGACGTCCAGCTCAGCGCCGGCTGCATCATCGGTACGCAAAGCCACTAGACGCTCACTAACCCATTGCTGAGACTGTCTGAATCGGTTTAGTAATGTTCTGACCCATGTATGTGCAGGTAAGGACTATCCTTGTCCCATGGTGTGCCACATGGAGGCGAGTCAGAGGAACCTGGGTTTGATGCGTCAGGTTCGCACCGAGCAGCAGAAGACGGCAGAACTCACGCGAGGTAAAATGCAAACCCGTATGACTTTGAAACGCAAAAAGATAGTGTAAATATAAATACTGACTAGGTTTGATCTACTTGCAGATGTAGCAGATGACCCGATGGAGGCGGGGCTTAAGCGTGAGCTGCAGGAGGAGGATGGGCTTCTAGAGGGGGCGGAGCCATGCAGCAAGTCAAAACGTTTTAGTGGCAGCACTGATCAAAAGTCCTGCCCCTGCAGCTGGACGCCAGAGACTCTGCGGCTCAGCGAAGAGGTCATGTGACTCTAGAAGAGCCTCACCGGACCTATACCAGACCTGCTTCTGGTTTAATGTGTCTGTGTGAACTCGAGAATCATGTGATATTCTGACCGGAGCCACTTGAGCATTTGCTCTGAGAGCATTTGAACTCAAACAAACATACTGGGTGTTGCTCGTTTCGCTGGTGTGTGTTTCTCTGTTCATGAGAGAATCATGAGAGTTTTTGTGAACCAAATAAGGTAAATTATGAAACTTGAATGTCTTCCTGATGCACATTTGTTTGTCAGTCAATAAATATCATGTCCATGGCATGCTATGCAAAATATAAAATAAATCATGTTGAAATGAGCTTTGGCATGTAAATAAATATGCATAACAGAGTTGAATCTCCTCACACTTTTTTTCAGATACATTCAGAAATTACTTTGAAAATGTGGGATTTAACTTGAACCTGGAAAATGAATATTAATCATTTTAGCATCTAAAATTCGGTTTCAAATTTTTGTTGTGGACATAATGTTTGACAAATTATTCAATATAAGCCGATAAGTAGGAACAAATGTTCAAGCAAAACTCCAAAATCAGATTATACGTATAAACTACTTGAGTTAAATCTTCGACATTTACAATAATATGTCTACATTTTTAGATTGTGGTTTTGACCGACCAGCTCTTGTGACGCAAGGTCCGGGGGTTGAAATAGCGAGTCCTACTATGGCGAAGGCTGCACTTATGAATATTAATAATGTTGTGCAGACATTCCTTGTTTATTTTCTCGGAGCATCCAGTCACGTAACACAATTACTATTCATAACTCAAGCTCTCGAGTCGATACGCCTCCTTTTCAACCAATCAAGTAGGACCATTGCGCGAGCGTACCGTTACGTCATTAATATTCATGAGCCAGGCCTTCGACGTAGTAGCTCCGTTGATTCGCATCCTGGATTGAGCGCCACGTCGCCACAGCGGAGTCTTCCAGTTCCAGCACACATGCATTAAACACAGCCGAGGATTTCTGTGTTTGGAGCGGAATGCAGTGAAATAATCTGCTGGAGAGAGAGAGAGAGAGAGAGCACAATCATGGTGAAGGTGAGGAGAAATTTGCATCCCATTTGATATGATAAACACTTTATGAAAGTAACTTTTGCTGTTGACATTCCTGTTTTCTTTGGAGCGATTGTGCATCTTTCAGAAATTTAATTTAAAGTCGCATTTGAGAGATGCACATTTTTGCACAAGGAGAAAAAAATATCACCAGGAAAGTGTTTGAAAGTTTACTTTAGTTATTAGTGGAATATTTTCAGAATGTCTTTACAATATGGTCACTTTTGTTGTTTTCTCTGATCTCTTATTTAGTTTTTCCTGCTTACCTGTGCATTTTACCAGTATTTTCGAGAAAAATTAATTAAAATCATTAATTTGGAAACTTTTTGAATATTTCTGACTCGGTTTTCTCTCATTTGTAGAGTGTGAATTCAGAAGTTCAGTCCAGGGGTGAAACATATGAAGGAGGAGAAGAACACACAGAACCGAATCCGTCAGCAGGTATATAATATATAATAATTCATAATCACTTGATTAATATCTTAAGAATCGATCTTCATCATCACATTAACATAAAATAACAAACGAGTTCAGCGTCTCCATATGGATCAACTGACTCCTCAGATAGTGATTTGGAAATATGCATAATTTATGTAGACATTATTTACTTTATTCATGAGTAATTTTTTACATTTGTGCACAGATTTAGCTTCCTTCCGGGGATCATCTTGTAACTATAGTTTACTAGTAAACACACACACACACACGTCGCTCTCGTGAGATGAAGTGTTTTGAGAACTGCTGTTGGCTATTTCAGTGTTTGTATAAATCATCCCGGGAATTACACGCTTCTGCTTCGAGACATTCCTGCGCGCGCTGGGAATTCATGCTTGTTTTCGGTCAAAATGTTGTTTGATGATGCAAGACATGCATAATAAACCTTTGCATGCTACACATCACCAGAAAATGCATAAAAATATGAATTGGGGACACAATTGTTTTTGTTTTATTTCTAGTAATGTTAAACATTTTGTGCATTATTTTAATTAAGCAATGTTGTTTTAATTGACAGCAGATGGCGGTAAGGAGCACCCAACGGCTCCGCCCGGGATGATCTGGAGGGTGACGGGTGGCCTCGTCAGCGCCACGAAGGGCGTGGTCGGAGCCACAGTGGGCGGAGTCGCTTGGCTGGGCGGGAAAAGTTATGAGATCACCAAATCAGCTGTCACCGCGGTCCCCTCGATGGGCGTCGGCCTGGTGAAGGGCGGAGTTTCAGCAGTGGCGGGGGGTGTGTCCACGGTGGGCTCAACAGTAGCCAATAAAGTTCCATTTACAGGAAAGAAAAAAGACAAATCAGAGTGAAAATGAGGATTGCGATGAAGGTTATAATGAAAGTTTGGTTTTTTGACCTTAGATTATAACGAGAACATCACGTTTGCTGTGCTGACAGTTTTTATGTTGGACACCAGAGACGTTGACGGATGTTTTCGACCAATCAACGTCCGAGACATTTGCGCAAAAGGGAGTTTTGTGTACGTCATACTGTGTTGTAACTGCATAAAAAGACTCAATCTCAGTGGAAAATGTTTGACGCTGTCGGTTTTTTCTCAAATCATCTCAGATCTGCGACCAAAGACACATTTATCGGTGATGTTTTGAACGTTATTTTGCGTTTCTCTAGACAATCTGCCTTTAGCTGTTAACCGACTTCTCCTGGGATGTTATCGGTTGGATTGTATGTGTTAATAAATTCCATTTTTTATTATTTGAATTTAATAAAGTCATGTAAAAGATGTTCGGGAAAGTGTTTTCAATGATTCAAACCTCTCCTGATATGGACCGAAGATCATTTTGTCTGAGTTTGATCAGTTTGAGCAGATAACATATGCGAAAATACACAAACGCTTCTAGCTACACACGTTAAATTTGTATGTCAAAAAGCAAATCGTAATGTATGGAAACTTGTTTCCGCCACAGAAAAAAGTAATTGCGACTTTTTATCTCACAATTCTGATTGTGAGAAAAAATTGCAATTACCTTATTTTTTTTACTCCATGGTGGAAACAAGTTTCAAGTTTAGTAATGTTTCACATGTATATGTTGCAGAAGCCTGAAGACAATCTTGATTAGCAAGTTAGCAAAACATCTTTAATATTATCCTGTCGCCGATCACGTAAAAATAGTAATAACTAAACAGAACTAACAATAGAAATATTTTAGTAACTTGAACACGTTGTGATAGGTTAGCAGGCTAATTAGCGAACTTAAAATTTAGTAACTTGAACATGTTGTGATAGGTTAGCAGGCTAATTAGCGAACTTAAAATTTAGTAACTTGAACACGTTGTGATAGGTTAGAAGGCTAATCAGTGAACTTGTTCACTAGAATTTAGTAACTTGAACACGTTGTGGTAGGTTAGCAGGCTAATTAGCGAACTTAAAATTTAGTAACTTGAACACGTTGTGATAGGTTAGCAGGCTAATCAGTGAACTTGTTCACTAGAATTTAGTAACTTGAACACATTGTGATAGGTTAGCAGGCTAATTAGCAAACTTGTTCACTAGAATTTAGTAACTTGAACACGCGATAGGTTAGCAGGCTAATCAGTGAACTTAGAATTTAATAACTTGAACATGTTATGATAGGTTAGCAGGCTAATTAGCGAACTTAAAATTTAGTAACTTGAACGTGGTAGGTTAGCAGACTAATCGGCGAACTTGTTCACTAGAATTTAGTAACATGAACACGTTATGATAGGTTAGCAGGCTAATCAGTGAACTTGTTCACTAGAATTTAGCAACTTGAACACATTGTGATAGGTTAGCAGGCTAATCGGCGAACTTGTTCATGAGAATTTAGTAACTTGAACATGTTGTGATAGTTTAGCAGGCTGATCAGGAATCTTATTAAATAAAATTTAGGTAGTAACTAGAATTTAGTAACTTGAACACATTGTGATAGCTTAGCTGGCTAATCAGTTATCTTACTAAAATTTATGTAGTAACTTGAGCAGGCTATGCTAGCTGATTATTTGGTCGTCAGCCATAAAATTTACTACATGCAAGCTAACTGAACACAGAGAAATGTTTAATTAGCTTTGACTATATCTTACCTTTATATCCCTGCAGTCAGCTCAATCTCATTCACAAGGTCAAAAAATAAAGTAAAACATACAACTTAAAGTCACTTAACTTGTATATAAGTTTAAAAATGTGAGTACGATCAGACATGCTAGCAGCTAACTCTTTAAGATATGAAAAATGATTTAAATCTACGCATTGAGAGACTGACTGACAGACATAAAACACTCTGTTTGTTTTTAAATATTTTTTTATTAGCTGAATGATGAAGTACCACACAGACAGACTAATATTTAAAATTCAAAACGGCTACGAATATTCTGTAGAAAAATACAAGCAGTAAAAATGTACAGCTACAGATACTGCTGTCATATACAAAATGCTGGAGTACATGGAGATGGAAACAATGAAATAACCGGTGACAATGTACAGTGAGCGATGGAAGACCGATGACGCAAACATCTGTGCAAAAACACTTAAACATAATAGCATAACATAAAGTTTTTCATCTCCAACGACAGAATCTACACAAGAGACAGTCGTTAATACAGAAGATGGGACAATCGTTCATCTGTGGTACATTTACATGTAGTTTGGACCCAAACGTGTCCGACCCCGGGACTGGACGATCAGCCGACTCTCGCATCACCATGGAAACAGATGCAGGTATGTACAGGTGAGGCCGGTTCAGAGCAGCACCGCAGAAACTCTTCGGTAATACTGAGCAAATCTGGATTCGTTTAAATGTGGCGTGATGCGTGTTCTTCTTTGGCTGTTAACGATTACTTGTTTTTTCATAATAAGGTCCGTTCACACCAAACAAATCAATTAAAAACAGACTTTTTTTTTTCATCTGGTGGCGAAAATGTGTCGACCAATAAGACTTGAGCTTTGGTTCACATGTTCGTCAAATACAATATAAATCCAGAGCTATCAAAACATTTGGACGAATATTCGTTTGACTCTAACGAACAGACCACTCATATAGTGTTTGGTGTGAAAGGCCTTTAATGTCACAAAGACAGTATTTACATCTGACTTTTAAAATCAATTCTTATGATAATAAATAATTTAGTTGTCTTTAAACGTTAAAATCGTGTCTTTGCCACAATCTGACTGCATCAGCTGTTTAATCGTTTTACTCTGAATGTTAGTGTTTAACAAGCGAGGAAATTTACGATACATTTTATGAACCCATCAGTGGGTGGGGCTTAGGATGAGAAGGCCACGCCCTCTGCATCTTCCTGCCTCTTCTGAAACAAACAGAAATTTATATTGTTAGCAGAAATGCTCATCTCTATTTATGCTAAATTAGCAAAACGTTGTTAGTTTTAACCTCTTACGGACCTTGTCATCTTGCCGTTGCGCTGAGGAGGAGGAGGAGGGGCTGTTGTCACCATGGCAACTGTTGTGCTCTGCCTCCCTTTCCCTCTTTCCAGTCCCGCCCCCAAACGGCCAACTCAGACGCCCTAAAGAAAATCAACATCAAGCTTTGTTCGCAAACCATTGAAGTTCTGTAATGTGGCGTATTTTCACACAAATTTTTTTTTTTACCCGGTTGTTGTGGGACGGCAAACTCATGGCTGTGGTTCGTCAGGTCACTCTGGGCAGTATAAGGTGACGTACGGTGGCCTGCAGGAGACAAACGCAAAAACATTTTCAGCAAACCGTCATAATGGTCATCAAATAAACCAAAGGACTTGTTGATGGTCTCACCGAGGGAGTGTCTGTATCTTGCACCACGATGTTTGGCTCCGGTCGGTCTGGACTGCTCTCTCCTGACCCCTGCTGGACACACAGAGAATTATAGCTCATTGATTTTCATTCAAACGCATTTATTTGATGGCGACGTCCGGTTTTAAACACTCACGGTGAGACGTCACGCTGCTCTGCATCCTCCGGCGTTCAGGGGGCACTGCTGACCCTCGGGCTTCATTTACACTCACATCCTCCATGTGGTTGGACGGAACGGTGGCGAGAAGACCTGAGGATTGAACGAAAATGAGAAGGAGAAAATGGAGAACTTTGAAAACGTTGAGGCTGAACGCGCTCTTACTGAGTCCGCGGTATCTGGACAGCTGCTGGTAGATCTGCCTCATCCTCTCGATGTTCAGGCGACTGGCCTCCGCATGGTTCACCATCGGTTTGGGATAGTCCACTCCGATCACGCATTTGGCGGCGAGCTGCACATCTTCCGGCGCGTTCCAGGGGTCGTAGATAAACTTGGCTGGAAAATCTCGGAGGACAGGTAAGTAACGTCTGGAATCAGAGGGAGAGATTAACCCGCAGCGTCTCATCACAAACTCCACAAAACCAAAACAAAACCTCCACGCGGCAGCAGGGAATCCTGGGAAACCCAGCTGCGGCCAGAGGTGCACAAAACACAAATATACAGACGTCAAGAGATAAAATTGAAGCTTGAGCAGAATTCAGAACTGAACAATCAGCTCCTGAGTGTGAATCTGAACTGAATCAGCTCCTCTGAGTGTGAATCTGAACTGAATCAGCTCCTCTGAGTGTGAATCTGACCTGAATCAGCTCCTTTGAGTGTGAATCTGAACTGAATCAGTTCTTTTGACTGTGAATCTGAACTGAATCAGCTCCTTTGAGTGTGAATCTGAACTGAATCAGCTCCTTTGATTGTGAATTTGAACTGAATCAGCTCCTTTGAGTGTGAATTTGAACTGAATCAGTTCCTCTGAGTATGAATCTGAACTGAATCAGCTCCTCTGAGTGTGAATATGAACTAAATCAGTTCTTTTGAGAGTGAATCTGAACTGAATCAGCTCCTTTGATTGTGAATTTGAACTGAATCAGTTCCTCTGAGTATGAATCTGAACTGAATCAGCTCCTCTGAGTGTGAATATGAACTAAATCAGTTCTTTTGAGAGTGAATCTGAACTGAATCAGCTCCTTTGAGTGTGAATTTGAACTGAATCAGTTCCTCTGAGTATGAATCTGAACTGAATCAGCTCCTCTGAGTGTGAATATGAACTAAATCAGTTCTTTTGAGAGTGAATCTGAACTGAATCAGCTTCTTTGAGTGTGAATCTGAACTGAATCAGTTCTTTTGAGTGTGAATCCGAACTGAATCAGCTCCTTTGAGTGTGAATCTGAACTGAATCAGTTCTTTTGAGTGTGAATATGAACTGAATCAGCTCCTTTCACACATTCACAAATTTTATTAGTCCAACACTAGTTCTGCAAACAACACAATTATCATTAATTTTAAATATTTATGCCTATTTATTCATTGAAAATAGAATTAATAAAATACACACAGTTTTAAAATAAATGAGATTAATATTTGAATATATTTATAATATAATATATATTATGTAAATTACAGAATTCAGGGAAATTAAGTGTTCCAAGTATATAATGAAACATATCCTAAATACTTAATTACAAATTATTTGTTTTTAGTAAAACTAATTAACATTAACATATTTTCCAATTTATTTCTATAGTTGTCATTTGATTAATTATTAATATCTAATGTTTTTCATAATTTCAGTAATTCATATGTATAATATATATTATTTAAAATTATCAATATAATTACTATAGTGTTAATATAATTAATTTGTCTTTTAATTTCTATAGGTGATTATTAATATATATTGTTCCTGGACATAACTAAAAAAATATTATTATATATTTTATTTTTTTATATGAAAGTTTGTATTATTACGTATTAAAACTATTAGTACTTGCTTAAATTCGAATCACAATTGCATGCTGTTTTCTCCCTCCATTCACACTCAATTCAGATTCAGGAACTTGAGTGAAGTCTGCTGCTCAGTCCCGGCGTGAAGCGGTGCGGATACCCACCTGATGAAGTCTCCGTTGGGGTCGATCCTCCGGCCGAATCCCACGGGACAGTAGCAGTGGAAGAACTGCTGGAAGAAGGAGCTGCAGGAGTGACAGAGCCAGCTGCCCGCGTTCACGCTCCAGTCGGCGTCCAACAGCAGCTCCTCGAACACCTGCGAACACGACAGCGTTACCACAGCGCCCGTCACACACCTTACCCATGATGCTCCAGGGCCGCACCGCACCTTCATGCCCTCCTCCCAGCTGATCCACAGGTCTCCGCGGGTCAGGAAACAGGCCACGGCGTGACGCGCCAGGTGATGGATCCAGCCCTCCTGACGCAGCTGGGTCATGATGGCGTCGATCCAGGGGAAACCCGTCCGGGCTTCGGCCCACTTGGCCAGCGCCTCTGCGTTCCTGTCCCACGGGATGCGGATGCAGATGGGATTTCCCTCCATGCGGTCGAAGCGCGGGTTGTTGGTGGCGGCTGTGTAGAAGAACTCCCGCCATAGGATCTTGTCGTAGAGAGAGATGGACGGGTTTGCGTTCTTCTTCACCTGCGCAAACAAACAGCAGCGGCACATGAGCGTCATTACAATTTAAAAAGCTTTCAAATCAGATATATATAATCTTGAATGGTTTTAAATTAGATATATTACAATATATTTTAAGTCTGTTTTTAAAGTTAAGCGTATTATAAATGATATTTAAATATCATTTAAAATTAGATATATTCCAATGTAAAAATACATATAATCTTAACTTTTTTTTATAAAATATATAATTTAATAGTTTTTTTTTAAATTTTAAATTTTCACAAATCTATCTCTATTTTTATATATTTCTAAACTGTTATATGTCCAAAGGTGTTGAAGTGGCGCACCTTCTTGTAGAGTTGTGTGAGTTTGTAGTAGAACAGGCGGCAGGACAGGCAGCCGAAGCGCAGGTACGGACTCAAACCCAACGGACTGGCCAGCAGCGGACTGGAGTTCATCTTCGGACGCTCAAAGTTCTCCTGCCATGCCTGAAAGAGAGAACAACGCCTCAGGAAACGTGTCACCGGTGCTGTACACTGTGTGTCTATGCGTGTGTGCCGTCATACCGCGATAGAATCCGGTCCGAGGTGCCGGTCCATTCGCCTCAGCGCCTCCGATTCTCCTCCGGGCCAAACGGCAGGTGCCAAACCCTCGGTGTCGAACCCTGAACGCAAACACACCCATCATCCACCGCTCTGACCATACTGGATCTGTGTGTGTGTGTGTGTGTATGCGAGTGTTACCCAGCTCCTCCAGCAGGGGGACGCCGTATTTCTCTCCGTGGTTGTCGCTGACGGGCGTCACGCAGTTTCCCATCAGCTCTTGAGTCGGCGGGTCTAGCGGAGGTGCGGGCGGCTCCATGCCACTCACCAGTGTCTGGAAGCGCTTGTACGTGAGCGGCGGCTGACCGCCATTCAGCTCGATGATCCTGAGCCAATCAGATATCAGAGCCTCATTCAGATATATTCACTTATGAGTCACTGCAGTGAATCAGTTCAATTAAATGAATCAGTTGATTCACCAAGTGAATCGATTCACCAACATCATTCCCAATGTGGCAATTTACATCCTTTACTTGTAGGAAAAAGCAAAAATGTTGTTCAATACGGCAGTTTTTCAATTATATAATTAATTAATTATATTTAAAAATAAATTTACATTTTTATATATATATATATATATATATATATATATATATATATATATATATATATATATATATATATACATACACACAAACACATTCATTTTAAAAATTGTTTTTTAATTATATTTTATTATATTTTAATTGAATTTTTAAATTAGGGTCTATGATAAACTATACTGTAGTATATATTTAAATTAGTAATTTATATTATATATATTATAATAATTAAAATATATATATCTACACACACACATTTAAAAATTTTTTTGTATATATTAAATTCTATTTTAAGTTAATTTCTATTATGGTCTATTATGAAGAATAGTTTAATATAAATTTAAATTTGTATTATAAATTATATTTTAATATAGTTAAAATTAGATATATAACAAAAAATAGTTATTTTATATATATTGTTTAAATATTGTATTGTATTTCAATACGTTTTTAAATTAAATTTGAGAAATTTCAAGTGAATTTGTAAAGGTATATTTTAAATTATATTTTTATAACATAAGTTTAAATTGGATATAAAAAGGATTTGAAAAGATCTTAAATTAGATATAAAATTATATTTAGTATAAAGTTCAAATTAGATATATTGTAGTATAAAAATATAATTTCAAAAGGTTTTAAAGTAGATAAATTATATTTTAAATGAGTCTTTGTAGGTTAGATATTATATAAATCATATGTTAAATGAGTTCCGTAAGTGTGATGTATTGTAAATTATTTTAAAATTATTGGCTATGTAATATTATAATACTATGGTAGCAAATTAGTTATACAATCTGATCTGATGTTATCAACCCTTCTTATGTAAATATTAGCTGAAATACATCTGGTTCTCACCGGTTCAGGTCGTAGAGCGTGTGCGAGATCTTCACGATGACCTCCACACCTGCTTCAGACGCCAGCTTCTTTATGGCAGCGTCTCGCTCCTTCCCGAACGGCTCAGAGTCGCACTCGAACGTCAGCCGCGACACCTTCCACTCCTGACACAAACACATCATCACTCTCAATATAGACTTACAAAATGTTGCTTTTATGAAAACGTTATTTATCTATTTTATCCGTTAGTAGTGGTGAGAATCAGACGGAGGATCCAGCCGTACCTTGAAGAGCCGTGGGAAGATGTTGGCCGGTTGACCGCGGATGACGAACAGACGAGAGTTGAGTTTACGAAGACTAGAGTCCAGATCCTCCAAACTCTGCAGCAGAAACCTGACAAACACCACAGGAGATCACACACGTTCATGCATTTACAGTATGATTGATAATGTGTGTCGATCAAACATCTGCACGTTTCTGATTGATCTGAGCAGGTCAAACACAGACAGACTAAAGGTCAGTAGGTCAAAGCGTCTGATCAGCAGCCAGACGACAGTCTGAAACACTGAGACACACCTGAAGCTGGTTTTCATTTATAATAATAATAATAATGTATTATCATCATCCTTGAAGTATTATTACTTTAATGTGTTATTAAATAATAATAAAGCAGCCTTCATGCTTTAACCCCTGAAGCCATTTTTAAAAGTTGAGAGAGACACAAAAGTAAAGACTCAACTCCAAAAGGAGAGTCAAAAGATAGTTGTCATTTGTTAGAAAACTTTTTACATTTTTAGAAAAAAAATCATTACATTTGGACATTCTCATGCTGAGAAACTGCTCATAAAAGACAAAAAATAATATTTTTTTGTTTATAATTTTACATATCGTTCTTATTTGACATGCAATAACTCAGGAAAGAAATAAGGAAGTTCCTCTACATGTGAGCGGCATCTGGATCAAATTTTGTGGTGATAGCATAAAGTGATCAAAAGTATTATTACTTTTTGTTTTGCCCTTGACACCCCCCTAATGGGCATTTTTAAAATTGTTCCTCCATTAGAAATATTTTCTATGATCTCTGCATGTTTCATGGAGTTACAAGCGAAAACACCGCATGAAAGCTACATTTGATTTTACTTTGCTACATGTGTGCCTGTGGAGTTTTGTTTCGTAACTCAGTGAGGAATATCTCGTAATTGACGTATTGAATTATGTTGATTTGGACTCATTTTAATCGTGAGAATCTGCTGTAAATAATAATGTGCCCTTTCTGAGCATTTTTCATGAAGTTACGAAGCATGAAGCATCCATATATTATTTAGTACATATGTGTCTTGCTCAAAACAAAGATGCTTGTCGTATTCTACACTGTGAAACCTTTCAAATGACACTGACACATGATTATCTGAGCTGTATGATGTTTTTTGACACATTACAGCACATAGTAGAGCTGCATGATTCTGGATAAAATGAGAATCAGTTTTTTTGAGTTCAAATAAAGATCATGATTCTCCCATGATTCTGCATATACAACTAAACAAAATAACATGTCATTTACTAGAGGTTCTGACAAAATATTAATTGCTGGAGAAATGGTTAATTAATTTGAATAAATTATTTTAAAAAATACTTCTGAATGAATTCATTGAGATGCTTTCTAAGCTTTCAAATGATATCTATTTTGTTATTCTTGTCAGTGATTGCTAAGTAATTTGATTATGAATTTTTTTCGTGTGTACCAGCAGCCGCACACTTTGGGTTTAGGGGTTAATTTACCGTCTCTCTCTCTCTCTCTGTGAGGTCAGAGCCTCTGAGGGCGCTCTGCAGGACACCACACACATCCGCAGTGCAGCCCTCACTAATGTGGCGCCCAACGCGGGGCGCGTCTCTTTCAAAACCTGAGATATTGTCCGTTCAGACTTGAGAACGCAGTGAAACATGTGGCCAAGATAACATAACGTCTCGCTCGTGGCAGAGCGCTGCAGTTGGCTTGAGGAAAGTAGGTCGTTGCTGTGGAAACCGGAATTCGGACCGGTTCTCTGACGTAAATACACCATAAAGAATCCATGACAGCAAACCATAAATGCATCAGTTACCAAATATGAGCCTGTTCAGACAATAACACTGTTATAAGGCACTGCAACATCATAACTGATTAAATCAAATTCAAAATATCTGTCACACACCTTTTAAACACTTCTATCTTGATGTCTGCGTGTGAAGAGACTCATTCGTCTCATTTATGATGCTGTAAATCAATGACCTGCACTGATAATATACAAGCTACATAAAACAGCTCAACAATCCCATTGTCATTGTAAGTACTTCCATTTGAATGAACATATTTCAAGGTCATTCTTTAAAAACCCACCAGATGGCGCCATTTAACCCTTGACGTGAGATTAAAAACACCAGCCAATTAAGACTAGATATTAAATCATCATGTATAAAGTCGCACTCGTGGGCGCCTGACGTCAAACTATAGACGCGCTTTCATGACTCAGGCCTAATTAGCATAATGATGATGATCGTCGCTCACCTCCACCTGTTGACGCCCAGGTTGGAGGCCCCGGCGAACCAGGGGTCCAGGAAGTAGACGCAGCGCAGCGTATCGGCCCCCTTCAGCGCCTCCAGCAGGGCCGGGTTGTCATGGAGACGCAGGCCCTTACGGAACCAGTGGATGGAGTTGATGGACATGATACTGGAGTCTGAGGTTCGGTCCGACACGCTCCAGATGTTCAGATCGAGCCCTGCAACATCAGTTTCACCTGCATTTACTCTTTATCTAACAAAATGACACAAGCCTCCAAACCAGCTCCTTGGTTTCAAGACTTTAGTAGATAAGATGATATTTAAAATTGAATTAATTGCAAGAATTATCATCATAAACTCTAATGACTCTAAAATCAACATATACTCCCTTATCACAATTAATAAAATGACCTTATTGTAATATTTTTTATAGATTATTTCACATTTCATAACATTTTTTCTATAGATGTTATAGTATAATATATCTTTTATTATCATCATTAACACATTAAGGCTGTTTACTTACTTAATACTTAATGTGTTAAAATACTTGTTTTGAATTATTATAATTAATAAAAAGTTAGTATAATATAATAAATCTAAAGCATAATAATGTATAAAGATATCATAAACATAACTGGTCATTTAATTAACTGTGATATGGAAGTGTTTTATTTATTATTTTATATTTAATTATATGTTTAATAACATTTAATTAACTATAATAATTTAAATCAAGTATTAGTATTATTAAAACATTAATTAAGAAAAAAACCTTCAATTATTATTAAATTATTGTGTTACTGATAATTACTGATAATAATATTTGTAGGCTGTTTTAATTTAATGTAATTATTAATAATACTGATACTACTACTGATAATAATAATATTTGTATTTAACTGTATATATAATTCATCATGCTAATTAGTATATACATTTTTGCTCATTTATTCATTATACTATTTTATAGATTATTCCACCTTAGATTTATTATATATTGCATTATATAACTTTTATGAACATTTAATTCATTTTGAATTAAATTTTATTAATTCAAATCAAGTAGTAGTATTATTAACACATTAAAAGTCTTCAACTATTATTAACTGAATGTGCCAATAATCATTATTGATGTCAATAATAATACTTAACGGCTATTTTATAGTATTAATATTAATAATAACATTAATAAATAATTCAAGCTGTTTTGATAGTATGTAATGATAGTATTACTACCACTAATAATATAATATTCATATTTAAGGGTTTATATAAAGCAGCATGTTAATTAATGTATGTTATTTCTACTATTTGATATATTATTATGCTTTCTATTTATTATATTATTAATATAATATAAAGTAATAAAAAAATCAATATTTCATTTATTTTTTACGTAACACAGTGAAACAAAAATAAAAAACAGTTTGTGGCTTCAGCAGATACAATAATATTTTTAATTTAAGAAAAAAAGACATTATCATCATAAACATAATAAGTTTTGCAGATAATTTTGACATGTCTTATAATTTGACCCTCAGTCCTAAAACTGGGTCATTACAGTCGTGTCACTTATGTCATAGATAATCACAAAAACATTATTAATAGTAAAAAAAATCATTTAGGTTTAAATACAGCTGTGTGTGTTTTTAATAAATGGGTCATAGACTCGGTCTTTATGTAATTTGTATGTCGAGCTTATATTCGACAAATACATGAAATAAGATCAGACTGTAAAAGCAGCACTCACCTGAAGCGGTACAAATGCAGGTAAATGATTTTATGTGAGTCCCAGTGTTAAAATCATGTCCGAACTTATAAATATGTGTCAGTAGAATCACAGCACAACTACTCAATTCACTAAACTCTAGTTCCACAGAACCGGGCCAAAACAGCACTGTTTCATAACAATTTTGCGCACTGCGCATGCGCCAACGCGGCACACTCCAGCGTGAGCACTGATACTCATCTACTAGATTTATTCTACAGCTTCATTTATAAAGTTTTAAGGGTTGTAAAGATAGATGAGCGGCTGGGAAACTCTAAATATTTATGTTCCGTGTCAATCAGCTAAAATACGAATAAAAATACTGCGTGATATTAATTTTAAATTTTAAGCATTTAAAACGATGTTTCCATCTATAGTTTACACATCTATGCTTCCTCAGCGCTGGCCCGATAGGTCACGCTGCTCGTGTCCCACATATGGAGGCCGCTTATTGGTCCGCATTAGAATGACGTCAAAGAATTCCTCTCACGTTTATGCGGCGTGGATGTAAAGAGCTTTGTGAGTAACTTTGAATGATTTTGAACATTAAATACGGTTTAGCATGATTTTAAAATGCGGTCCGGTCGTTCACGTGCCTTTTATCTCGACTAACGATGCTGTAATAATCGAATTTCCGAGGATCCCTTACCCCGCCCTATTCCCTCATCCGCCCTCTGATTGGTCGCGTCCTCAGACTCCCGGATAATCACGGGCGCGACCCTATAGGGCGCCATTTTGGATCTGAGGGCGCGGTTTCAGTACACCACAGTTAAATACCGTTGAACAGCAGGAAACTGTTGAATTCTGTGTTGCCGGTTCTAATGAGGACCTAAAAACTCTTTTTAATGATAGCAATCGATTTACGATGTAATTTTACATTATACATAAAATAACATATTTTTCTTCATATGTTGACACAGATGAAATCATAGGGTATTATTTTTGAAACGTTTGAAAAGTTAGCTGTTTAATAAAACTTAATAATAAGACTTTCTATCGTTGAGGAAAAACACTTTGCATCGTAGTTTAAATGTTTTTCACGGTTTTGTGACAAATAAAGTGTATTTTAAATCTACAACCGAGAGACGGTGTTAATTTTCGGGTCGACGTTGTTGTTTTGTATTTTTCTTTACTATGTATTTCATCTTTTTAAAATTGGTTGTATATTTTATATTTTTACTGTAGTATTTTGCTGCTTCAGCATTGTAAATCCCCTATTTACTATGCATGATGATAGTTACAGCCTATTATTTAATGACAAAGTGGCTCGTTAGTCTTTTAAATATGAGCAACACCATAAATAATTTTTTATGTAATTTATTAATGTAAGATATTTTTTCTGGGAATTTTGGTGCTGTAAGCGTTTAGATTTTAACATAAAGCAATTATTTCTTAATTTTTTAGCCATGTTTAACTAATGATCGAAATGAAAATTGCGCTCGTTTATGAACTGGTCGGTTTAGTTTAGAGTGCTCTGGTGTTTTTGTTCAGGCGCTCTGCGGGGCGCTTTGTTTTGGGGTCCTTCCTCGCAGCTCCGCGCCAGTCGCGCTGCACTCGCTCATCGGGAATGTTGTAATATTTTCAGTTCCTGCAGATTTTTCGTTAATATTTTAATTTCGCTGCTCGCTGATCATCGAGTTTGTGTTTGTGTAGCAGCAGAGATGAATCTGGAGCTGCTCGGTGAGATCTGCGGTTTCTGAGTCTGTTAGCTCAGCGCTAATTCCCGCTAGCCGTGTTTTAATGTTTATAAACATTCAATGGAAACTTTTAAGTAACTTATTGATTATTATTGTTACTCTTATGTTTATATGAAACTTGATCTCTCGGGACTCATATAATGATGTTTGTTATTATATGCACCTTTCAGTTCTTCGAATGAGCTGTCAGATTAATAAACATTCAGAAGTGTATAATTTATGCAGATTGTGTAAATTAATTTGCTGGGAAAATTGCTGTAAAATAATGTTGTTTTCTTTTCTACAGAGTCGTTCGGGCAGAATTATCCAGAGGTACAACAACATAAAATTTATATATATACTACTACTATATACGTGTGTGTCTGTGTATATACAGTATTTATATGTATGTATATATATAATATATGTGTGTGTAATTTACGTGTGTGTGTGTGTGTGTTCAGGAGGCCGATGGCACTCTGGACTGCATCAGTATGGCTCTGACCTGCACGTTTAATCGGTGGGGGACGCTCCTCGCCGT
The DNA here is from genome assembly GCA_037950675.1 of Hypophthalmichthys molitrix. Taxonomy (NCBI): domain Eukaryota; kingdom Metazoa; phylum Chordata; class Actinopteri; order Cypriniformes; family Xenocyprididae; genus Hypophthalmichthys; species Hypophthalmichthys molitrix. The sequence continues at coordinate 652,378 of CM075501.1, read as the reverse complement.
CGGCTGCAATGACGGACGCATCGTCATCTGGGACTTTCTTACGCGCGGAATCGCCAAAATCATCAGCGCACACATACACCCCGTCTGCTCACTCAGGTACACACACACACACACACTCACACACACACACCTGTGGTTTCTGTGGTTTATCAGTGTTTGTTCTCCTTCAGCTGGAGCAGAGACGGACACAAGCTGGTCAGCGCCTCCACAGACAACATCGTCTCTCAGTGGGACGTCCTGACGGGAGACTGTGACCAGCGCTTCCGCTTCCCGTCGCCCATCCTCAAGCTGCAGTACCACCCCAGAGACATGTGAGTGTCCTCATTTCCTGTCACGCGTCTTGGACTTCCTGTGAGTGAGCGTGTGACGCTGTGTTTCAGGGACAAGGTGCTGGTGTGTCCCATGAAGTCTGCGCCCGTCCTGCTCACGCTGTCCGACTCCAAACACGTGGTGCTGCCCGTCGACGACGACTCGGATCTGAACGTGGTGGCGGCGTTCGACCGGCGCGGCGAATACATCTACACCGGGAACGCCAAGGGAAAGGTCAGAGGTCGTGGTGTGAGTGTGTGTGTGAGGTCACGTGTGTCGATGAACGAGAGCTTGACGTGTTCGTCTGTCGCAGATCCTGGTGCTCAACACCGACACGCAGGACCTGGTGGCCTCGTTCAGAGTGACGACGGGAACCAGCAACACCACCGCCATCAAGTCCATCGAGTTCGCACGCAAGGGCAGGTCAGAGGTCAACAGTCACACTGTTCAACAGCTCTTAACATTTGGAAACCATTAGAACTGTGTAATAATATCAATAGAACACTAGTAATGAAACATAACATTAGATATTAATAATATCAATAGTCAATATATTTATTTATTTATAATAAAAGTGTAAAAGACAATATAAGCCATGCCAAACTGTCATTTTTATTATTGTTTTAGTTAACTAGATATTATTGTTACTTATTTTGGAAGGATAATATTATTAAACTATTATGCTAAACCTTTATTATTATTCTATTTATATATAATATTATATTTTTTGTATTTGTATAAATCTCATCAAAATACATATTACAAGAAATAATACCAAACGATGATGCAAATTTATTTATTTATATATTTATTATAATAAGAGATACCAAGATAATATAAAAATAATAAAAAAATGAGTCAAGCTATTTTTTTTGTTGATGATTATAATATTATTGTAATTTTTCAGATAAATTAAGAAGTACTAATAATCAATGCCAATTTATTTGTATTATTATTCCATGTAATTATAATATTATTCTTATTTTTTGTAGCTATTTGTATAACTCTCATTAAAATACATAGGAGAGTATAAGAATTCATAAAGAATTATGATGCTAAACTATTTATTTTTTAATTAGTCATGATATTTTAATTTAATATTTTATTTTAATTAAAATACGTAAGATAATATCGGAAATAATAATAAACAATGATTCCAAACTTACTAATTATATTTTATAATAATATTATTATAGTATATAAATTAATTAAAATGCTGATTTAATAAATAAATAATTCAAAATAATAATTCATTATGATCTCAGCACAGTTGCACCACCTTGACTTAATTTTTGTGTTATTTATTTTATTTCAATATTTTTATATTGTATAACTCTCATTAAAGCCCGATTGTTTTGAATGAATAAATTATTAAATAAAAATTTATGATTTCGGCACGGTTGTACCACCTTGACTTTATTTTTATTTTCCATATCATAGTATTTTTGTCACATTATGAATGTTTTTTGCATAAATTTGCATACCCAGTCATAGATAACGAGCCTGATGTCATTGTGTCCTCGTCCCGCAGCTGTTTCCTCATCAACACGGCCGACCGGATCATCCGCGTGTACGACGGCCGGGAGATCCTGACCTGCGGCAGAGACGGCGAGCCGGAGCCCATGCAGAAGCTGCAGGACCTGGTGAACAGGTGACGGCCGGGACGGGACGGGTCTGGTTCAGCGCACGTGTGTGTGTGTGTGTGTGCTGATGTCTCTCTGTCCCGCAGGACGCCGTGGAAGCGCTGCTGCTTCTCGGGCGACGGCGAGTACATCGTGGCAGGATCGGCGCGGCAACACGCGCTCTACATCTGGGAGAAGAGCATCGGGAACCTGGTGAAGATCCTGCACGGGACGCGAGGGGAGCTGCTGCTAGACGTGGCGGTGAGACGGCAGCTCATACAGATCACAGCGCGTGAAGACGCTTCCCACTGAACACTGAGTGTGTGTGTGTGTGTGTTTACAGTGGCATCCCGTGCGGCCCATCATCGCCTCCATCTCCAGCGGTGTGGTGTCCATATGGGCTCAGAACCAAGTGGTGAGGAAACCATACTGACCGACACATGACCGACATAAAGACAATAAATGTTCAGCTTTAGTTCTTTTAAATATGATTTGCTCAATTTTGCACTTTTTAAAAAAAAAAAAAAAAAAAAAAAAAAATTAAAATTAAAAGTTTTTTTTGACGTTTTTTTTTCATATTGTTTAATCTGGTTTATTTTGACGTTTGCAAAATACACTTTAAATATAATTTGCTAAACTTCACTTTTTTAAAAATATTATCATAAAGTTTTAAATGTGTTTTTGTTAAATAATTTGCCAAACTTTGCATTTTTTTATATTAATAAAGTTTCAAATGTTTTTGTAGTTGTTTTTTTTAGTTTTGAGATTCGCAAAATATATTTTAAATATAATTCACTGAATTGTATTTTTTTTTATTATCATACAGTTTAATATACGTTCTTGTTCATTTTTTTTTATTATTTTAGAGTTTTTATTTGTTCATATTGATTAGTCCAGTTTATTTTAACTTTCGCAAAATAAATTTGAAATGTAATTAACTAAATTTTACATTATTTTAAATATTATCAAAGTTTCAAATGTGTTTGTTTGTTTTTTGGTTTTGACATCCGCAAAATATATTTTAATTATAATTAGCTAAATTTTGCATTGTTTTTAATGTTACTGTAGAGTTTTGAATGTGTTTTTGTTGCTATATGTGAAATCATGCTATTTAATTTAAGTATAGTAAATAACACATGCATAACAATTGCTGCAATTTAATTTAGATTAATTTTACATATTTATTAAACTAAAAAGGATTATTTGGAAAATATATTTAAAAAAAAAAAGATTACTAGTGGTCAACCGATACATCAGCCGATACGTTTTTTTGTTTGACCGATATTTTGACAGCGTCAGGACTTTTATTTTGACATCACCTGAGTGCAAATGCATAGGATTAATTTAGACAGAATTGTTAAACAAAGACAGTAAACTAATAAAGAGTTGGCTGTCAAAATAAAAGTCCTGCTACCGACACTTATCGGTCAAACAAAAAAAAATTATCGGCTGCTGCTGATAAATAAACTAGTAAATAAACGATCTAAACTCAGACGGCAGGTAGCTGACTGTGTTTGTGTCTGTGTCTGTGCAGGAGAACTGGAGCGCATTTGCGCCGGACTTTAAAGAGCTGGACGAGAACGTGGAGTATGAGGAGAGAGAGTCTGAGTTTGACATCGAGGACGAGGACAAGAGTGAACCGGAACAGACAGGTAAACACACATTCACACACACACATATGAACACACATACTGATGACACTGACTGTGTGTGTGTGTGTGTGTGGATCAGGAGCCGACGCTGCGGAGGATGAGGAGGTGGACGTCACGTCGGTCGACCCCATCCAGGCTTTCTGCAGCAGGTCAGAGACGCTAAACACCATAAACCACACATCATCATTGAAAACCACTGACTAATGAAATTTCATTCTAAATTAAATTAATTTCCACAGTGAGTGACACAACATTTAGCCGCTTGTTTGCTTTTTCTTTCATATCAAGCTCCGCCTACAGTGAATCTCATTAGTCTTAATCCCGCCCACACAGCTGTATATTAAACATCATATGACTTCTGACTGACATTTCATTTCCTGTGAGGACAGGAAACACACTGGACACTAGTTCTGCAACTGACTAATCCATCGCATACATAAATCCACTTTAAAATCTAAAACACAAACAATAGAAATACAGTCAAAAACGTTCCTATCCTGTTTAACCTCATCTGTCCACCATTAATGTTTTTGTTTGTTCAAATTCCTTTAATTCACTTTTTGGCATTCGCACTAAAATGAAATGATCTAAATTTTGCTTTATTTTTATTATTATAGTTACAAATGTGTTTTTGTTGTTTAGTTTTTCTTTACTTTTTGACGTTTTTGATTGTTTATGCTGTTTAATCTAGTTTGTTTAAACATTCGCAAAATACTTTATAAATATAATTATTTTAACATTTGCAAAATAAATGTAAGTTTAATCGGCAAAATTTTGTGTTATTTTTATTATGTTATTGGTATTACTACGAAAATTAGTTTTGAATGTAAAACTTTTAGCTGTAAAAGAGTTTTTATGAGATTACACATTATTTTTATTGCACAGTTTTTATTCATTTTTTTTGTTTTCTTTTGTTTGTTTATATGGTTTAATCCATCTTACTTTGACATTCGCAAAATACATTTTAAATTTCATCCAATAATTTCACGTAATTTTTAATATTATTATATGATTTCAAATGTGTTTGTTTTTAGATTTCAGCGTTTTTGTTTCTGTTATTTAATCCTGTTTTTTTAACATTCGCGAAATACTTTTTAAATATAATCCACAAAATTGTACATTATTTTTAATATAGTTTCAAAAGTTTGTTTTTTTACTTTTTGACGTTTTTGTTTGTTCGTATTGTTTCATCAAGTTTATTTTAACATTCTCAAAATACTTTTTAAATATAATTTGCAAACTTTTTACATTTTTTATATTATCATAAAGTTTCAAATGTGTTTTTGTTGATTGTTTTTTTTAGTTTTGAGATTTTGTTTTGTATTGTTTTAATCTATTTTATTTTAACATTCACGAAATACTTTTTAAATATAATTCACAAAATTGTAAGTTATTTTTAATATCAAAGTTTCAAATGATTTTGTTTGTTTTTTACTTTTTGACATTTTTGTGTTCATATTCTAGTTTATTTTAACATTCGCAAAATACTTTTTAAAATAATTGGCAAAATTGCATGTTATTTTTTTAAAATTATCATAAAGTTTCACGTTTTTGTTCATTTTTTTTTGTTTTGACATTATTTTTGTTCATATTGTTTAGTCAAGGTTATTTTGATATTTGCAAAATAAATTTAAAATGTAATTCGCTAAATTTCACGTTAATTGTAATACAATACAGTTTTTGACGAGAAGTGTTACTATATCTAATTATTTTGCGAGTCATGAGTTAGCGATTGACCTCAGCGGGTCGCGTCTGGTTAAGGCGGGCGGTTTATAACGACGCGTGTGTTCGCAGTGACGAGGAGCTGGAGGACTATAAAGCGCTGCTGTATCTGCCCATCGCTCCGGAGGTCGAGGACCCCGAGGAGAACCCGTTCGGCCCTCCTCCCGACGCCGCGGGTCAGAACGCCACGGCCGACGACGGCTCCGCGCACAGCGGCCCCGGGGACAAAAAACAACGGCAGCCATCGGCGGACGGAGGGCCGCCCAAGAAGAAGATCCGCACCACCACCATCGAGCTGCAGGGCGTCCCGAGCGACGGTGAGCGCCGGTCCTCTGCTTCTGCTCGCGACGAGTTCACACGTCTGACCTCTCTGTCTGTGTTTCTCTCAGAGGTTCATCCGTTACTGGGCGTGAAGGGCGACAGTAAGTCGAAGAAGAAGGCAGCGGGGCGACCCAAGGGATCTAAAGGTAAAGACAAAGACTCTCCGTTCAGATCCAAAGTCTGCCGGGACAGAGCAGAGGGGCTGGGGACGCCAGGTAAGACCCCCGCTGCGACCTTTGACCCATGGGTGCGGTGCGGCTTGAGCTCAGCTGTGATTGGCCGCGTCTACTTCCTGCTTGCCTTCCTGTCCTTGCTGCTCTGACCCCTGTGCTGCCAACACAATAACGCATGTGTGTGCGATCGAATGCTTCAGGTCTATTTCCACTGCGACAGACCCAATCATTCCCATGATGCAACATTGTGTTGATGTACTAAAACTTGCCTAATGATTCATCCAAACTAGATGCTAAACAAAAACCAGACTGTTACTACGAGAGTTTGCTTTGAATGTGAATCTTTAATGGTCAAAGATTCAGATTTGAAAGTGAATCTTTAGGAGACGAGCGAATCGTATGTTCAGATACAATCATTGCAGCATGATTCATGAATCTTTTTGAAAGAATCAGTTCAAAAGAGTCATATGTTTGTGAACTGGACTATGCAGGAGTGATATTTTAGTATTATTTATATACTATTATAGTATTTTTTAATATGTTGAATTAGCTTTTTAGTTTGAGTAATTTTATATGATGTGCGTTTGTAAGTTTTAATAATTTTAGTACTTCAACTGAAACTTTTCATTTCAGTGCTTTTAATTACTGAAAATTATTTTTACGTTTTAGTTAACAATGCTATGCAGCTTTTCTTTATAGCATGTTCCGATTGTTCACATCTTGTATTTAAGCACATGAATGATTCGCTTGTGATAATATATGAAAAATTTCTCATAAAAGATAAAAATGAGCTTCAGTTTTGTCGCAGATTTGCATTGCTTTGTCGCTTCGCTCGCTGACCTGAAGGATTTAACAATGCGTTTTTATTTATACAAATGTTCATTTTACATTTTGAGCTGTTAAATTTAACCAAACGAATGCGGTTCTTTCAGGAAATCTTGTTTCGGCGGTGTACAAGCAGCATGAGGTGCAGGGGTTGGACTGAAGCTGCCAGACACCAGCGCCCCCTGTCTGTGTGGATGAATGAGGCCGCTCTTTTATATGAACTCTACGGACTGTACTTGTGTTGCATTATTACAGAAGGACTTTACAACTCAACAATGCCACATTTTGAAGCCTGTCTGCTTCGTTTCCTTGCATAGAGAGTGATAGGAAGAGGGAAGTATGTATTTTTATTTAGAGTAGATTGATCTGTCTCTGTGTTTAAGCACTAGTTGGGTCATATATTTGTTTTGTTTTTTTCCTCTGACTGGTCGTGTTTTTTTTATACATATTAAACCAGTTTGTTTTTTGAGACTGTGGTTTCTGTGTATAATGTATTTTGATACAAATGTTTTCAGAGGGATCAAGAACATCTCTGGAATAAATCAGTCTTGTACGGATTTCTAAAGATCATGAGGTGAAAAACGGACTCAACCGCCTCCATTTTGTTGTTCTGCACTAACAGCGTCCATCCAGCAGGTGGCGTCCGTGATGTGTGAATCAAAGACAGGGAGAAAGAAAGACATTTTTCTGTTATTCGGTTCCATTTTGTGCTTTTCTACTGTTGGATTCCATTTTGTGTTTCTATGTTTTATTTTTAAACATCTGAAGTGCTCAGCATTAAAAAATCTGAACAAATGAACATCTAAGAAACGAACTTCACCACTGAAGAAAAATCCTCTTCGTCATCTTACTGGTAATCACTGTTCAGATTCCTATTGAAACGCAAAAATATCATTATTGCATTTGGTAATTGTGTAGAAATTGGGATAAATATGAATTAAGATAATATTTGTCAAGTAGTCTTGAGGGAAACAGAAAAAATATAGTAAACCAATTGTCAAGTTACCTGACAATATCAAAAAGTTTGTCCTCAATACACTTTCATTCAGAGAATGTGATGTCAGTTTCTGAAATTTTGAGATTTCATTTTTGAACGCCAACTTCAATAAGAACCAAAAAAACACTTTTAAGTAGCTAATTAAAATCTCATCTTTATTACAACCACATGTACATCATATTCCAAGAAAATTATTTCTAAAAGTGGAAACGAGCAAAATCCAATGAGACAGTTCTGTTAATAGCGCATGTCCCATCCGTTCAAATCCATTATTCACAGCGTTTGACTCACGGTGAAAATGACGTGATTTCACCTCAGAAACGAGGGCGAGAGAGCGAGATGTGTCGCAGAGAGTCACAGTTGTGAGGAAAAAATTGTAAACACTCGAGTGCTAGTGCACCAAAAATAGTGCAGGTGGGAAATATCCTGATTTTCTGCTCAAAATAAAGATCTGCAAACATCCCACGTTGACAGGTGACTCCGAAAATACTTCTGCATCTTCTACTTTGGAAAATAATTAGGTCTCATTCATGAAACGGGAGCAGAACGAATTTGTGTAAAGGCCCGTTCACACCCAGAACGATAACTATAACGATATGACGTTACTATTCACGCACGATATCGTTCTGTTTATTATAAGCCTGCGCTGCATCAGGGTTGCCAGGTTTCCACAACAAAACCCTCCCAATTGCTACTCAAAACTAGCCCAATCGCGTTTCAGGGGGTCCCACGGTAAAAAATTGCGTTCCAGGGGGTAAAATTCGCTTTTTGGCAGGGTTCCTCCTGGTAAAATTCGCATTCCATGGGTAAAGTATCGCTTCAACCCGCGGACATGGAAAAACAACTTGCGGCAACAGTGTTAAAGTAGCCCAATTCCGTGGGAAAACCGCACACTTGGCAACACTGGCTACCATGGTGTGAATAGCCTTTAATCATTCAGAAAATCATACATTAATTGTTGTATTTGTGTATATTTACCGCAATTTGTGCTAAATTAATTCTGCTCGTTTTTCATGATGCCCATTGTAAAGTTGAAACCCCCTGGTTTGCGGAAAGGTGCGCTGAAAATATATAATAATTCTGCACATTAGAACAAAATGAACAGTTCAGTGCACCGTCTGTCTCACCAAATTGTTGTAATGCTGTTGACACCACTTATAATTCTTGAGTCTTTATAAAAGTTCTTTTTGTGACATCAATTGTGAAGAGCACAAGAAAAATAGCTTTAAAAATACTCTACAGAACTACAGTTATAGTGCAAGAACCCGCACACACACTCATGTTCCCGCTGCCCGATCTCCAGCATAACCCTGAACACCCAATCATCGGCCCTGACTGCGTATCTGACTCACGATCCGTCGTTAGATTATCCAATATTATTCCCAGAGAATCAGATTCACGATTGAAAGGTGGGGCTGTGCTAACGCAACAAATTCAGTCAGCTAGCGGAAGACGGTCGGAGAGGGAATTTTCAATTTTGTGCAAAAGATACGCAATCCGGATGTTGTTTATAGGCTATAGTTGCAAATAATCTGAAATAAATTAAATCTCACGGTTAGCACCACCTTAAATTGATCCGTAACGTAAACTTTTCTTGGCACCAAATGAAGTTCGGTTTGTCTGGCGTCGGTATCTATGTTGTATTGCTTCATGCGGTCACATCAAACTGCAGTGATTTCGCTCCATAATAAAACATCTCTTTACAACACAATGCAAAACAAGATACTGCAAATATAACATTTAAAAATCAATTTAGTACGGTGTCTGGAAACGTCTGTATCTACAGTAAACCTCAATTTCTGGAGGTAGCTTTGTGTAGTGCGGGTGGTCCAACACACACAAACACACACACACACACACACACACATCAATCTGAACACACACTCAGTGGGTGTCGCTATACAGTTGTGACGGTGAGCAACGATGTGGGCAGCTGCAAGGCGTCTTCGCTGGAGCCCAGGCGCGTTCCATGCGTCAGGAGTTCCTCTACGGTGGTCCAGTCATCCAGCAGCTTCCGGTTCCTCAGACGACTTAGTTTCCTCTGGCTCAGCTCGAGGACCGTACTATAAGTGTCTACGTTGGCTCCTCCCATGACCCCGCTGCCATGCACTAATCCCGTCGCAGCCACGCCACCTCTGGCCTGCTGCTGTCGTTGTCTCTGCAGCATGTGTTCGCGTCGCTCAGTGCGGCTCCAGTAGCGACCCATGCGGACCTCGCTGTGACTCTCCTCGTCCGTGCTCATGCCGCTACGCTCGTCCGCCAGCCGGGATGCTCTATCCCGCAGCATCTGGTTTCGCATGGCCCGCAAGTTCCCGCTGGGCGTTTTCCTAGTGGCCGCAGTGGGCACGTGGCCCTCCAAGGTGCTGTAGAGTCCGCCTCCTCCACCTGAGCCTCCACGGTTGGCAGGTTTTGGCCAGGTGTCATTGGCGTCCTGACTGGGCGTGTGACTTAGGGTGTGGAACCGCCCGTCCCTGTGCTGGGTGGACGGCTGCTCCATCACGAATCTCTGGGGTTCGGTGGATGCTCGGATCCTACTGTTATCATGAAGATCTGGAGGCATATAGCAGCGCTCATCAACTGGAGAGATCAGGGATGGTTGACTCATCGCATGCATAGCGTGTGCAGTCTGTGTAGGAAATGCAGAGTGTGCGGAAGGGTGTGCTGGGTGACTGACGGCATGCATCAGTGCCAAGTCCGGCTCCTCTGGGAGATTTGTGGGCAGGTCGGCTCTGTGGCTGCAGGGATGCAACGTGGCGCTGCAGTAGTTGGGCGAAGCCGGGTGACTCGCCCGTCTGCGGTACTCCATGGGCGCAGGGCGGTGATGCAGCGTTCGGCTCCTCCTCAGCATTCCTGCAGAACTTGGATGAGGCAGTGGCCGCCGCTGCCCGGAGGGGGTACTGCATGTGGAGTGCATCGCGGGATTGAACAGCGAGCCGCTGCTGGAGCTGTGTCTGTTTAAACACGGCCGCTCCGCCTTGCGGTACTGCACGGACGACACCCGGGACAATCCTCGCGACCCTGGGACGGGCAAGCAAACGTTTTGAGGCTGGACCGTCAGCGTTTCCGGGATGGCCTCTAGAGGGTGTTTTATCTGGCTGTCCCGCCGCTCGCGGGAACACGGCTCCCCCTGGTGGTGCATGCGAGCGTTGTAATGGCGCATGCGCTTCTCAAGTAGACGCTGGAAGCGCAGGAACTCGCCGGTGCTGACACTGTAAAAACCAGAGTCGCTCAATTCCGACGAGATGAAGGACTCAGATGATGGCGACCCTCCGCCTCCGTGGCCGTGGCACTCCTCGAGCCCCTCCTCCGTCTCCACCCCCGACAGCTCCCCCTGGTGGAAACTACCGTCCGTCCAGCCGAGTCCACTGTCGAGCTCATGGTGAAGAGGCAGGTAACCCAGGGGTTTCTCCATCATGTAGTCATCATCATCAGTCTGTCACAAACACACATATTATGACATTAGAGCAATTAGCAACTTAAGGTGATGCATTACAGTGATTTTACCATAGTAAAATGAGTCTTTGTTAATCAAATGTTCTTGTTGTAATTTTAAACATTGTCTCCTCCTAGGGCTTTCAAGCTACAACCACCAAAATCAGCGCAGACCTTCAGACTGTTCTGACTCGGTATGCTGTATCTTTTCTAACGGATCAGACGTATAATTTTTGTTAAACGGATGATCAAAACTACGAAAAGACCCATAGACTTTCATTGAGGGGGTCAAAACTTTTATAGAATAACTAGAGTATTAAAGCTTCATCCGCCAAGAATCTATCACTAACAAAGCCTAGAAACTAGCTTAGGACATTCCAGAACATGCTAAAACATGTTAGCAACATTGTTATTCATTTTAGCAATGTTTTAAAACGTGCTAATTCATTTTATCAACATGCTAATTCATGTTAGCAAAGTGATAAATAATGTTAGCAAAGAGTAAAACATGTAAGCAACATGCTAATTTGTGTTAGCAACCTCTTAAAACATGTTAGTAAAACATGCTAATTCATGCTAGCAACGTGTTAAAACATGTTAATTCATGCTAGCAACGTGTTAGAACATGTTAGCAAACATGTTAATTCATGCTAGCAATGTGCTAACACATGTTCATGCTAGCAATGTCTTTCTTTCTTTCTCTTTGCACTTCACTAAATGTAAAACTCTCAAAATTTCATACGGCTTTAACATAAAAGTTTGTTTCAATGAACTTTACTTTCCAGTTTATACTTTATACTAGCATCCTGTAATGCTGAAAAATTCACTATAATGTTTTAGCTGCAATACAATAAACGACAAATGTTTGACAAATAATTCAATTATTATTCATGATTTTAAAAAAACAAGATTTAAAAAAAACAGTACTCTGGGTGGTTGCTAGGTGGTTCAATAATATTTTAATCCAGGTTTGTGCATATTGGTTATTTAACAGCAAGCTCATTTGTGGCTCACCCAATATCTCAGCTTATGAGCTGATAAAGTTTATGGGATGCTTTTTTGGAGAATGATGTACCTTTAAAGAAATTTAAAAAACAAACAAAAAAACATTTCTTTTCAATGTGAGTTGATGATTTGTGGTGACATGAGCGACCTTTTAACTATATGCAAATTCGCAGAGACAGCCAATAGCAGCGCAGACAGTCGAGTAGAAATGCCTAATATCAAGCCACAATACAGATTAAATCACTGCCAGTGTGAACGCTTTACATTTGAATTCAACATGAACTCCACTGATTGAACAGCCCTCTATCAGAGCTCAAGAGTCACTCTGGTGGTTCACCATATTTATGATCGCTGGTTGCCTGGTAACACATAACTTACATAATATGTGACTCCTCGCCTCTCGGGCTGTGACGGATGAAGAGAATCGCACGAGAACCAGAACAACAACAAAACACCGCTGCTCGGCGTTCTAGAACTGCGGTTCTGGATTCATTACATTTTTTGGCTATATTGCATTTGCATTTTGCATCACAGCCCCAGTGTGAACACTGAATACTCAATAATTCAGCGGTTCTTCGTCAATTATTCCTCGAGTCCATGCTCCTGTAACTCTCACCTGACTCTGGAAACTTCTGGGCTCCTCTAAGTTGGTTTTGCAGCAGCCGATCAGACAGTTTTGTCCCTGAGACACGCCGCTGGAGAACTCCGGCTCCTGAAACAGCACGACACATGCCATTAAACCACGCTTCAGTCCAGAAAGACTGTTACAATCATTCCAAAGCATTTCTGCTCTTGTGAGAAGAACATCCCAGCATTTCTGATGCTTCCTCATGAATTATTAGCATAATGAGGCTGTGATGTGGAAGAGTGATTATTTTACACGACTGAACAGTCTGTCTGTCTGTCTGCATTTCCCGTCTGTCTCTCCTTCAGTTGCTTTATTAAAGGCTGTTTCCTCCTGTGCACTGTACACGTGAAATGTGTGTGTGTGTGTGTGTGTGTGTGTGTATTCCCAAGCGTAGCTAAATGCATGAATAATTCCAGAGCATAAGAGAGCAGCTCCATTTTGAAAAATGTGTTTGTTTGGAGAACAGCACACACACACACACACACACACACACACACAATTTAGCATTTTCTAACACAACACACACAAGAAGCATGAAACAACTGCTTTTAAACACTCCGTTAAGCTTGGCATTGGGGAACAATCAGGATTCGGAAAGAAATACTTGATATTCATCCTAAATTATTGTTTGCATGACCTTTAAAATGTGGCACAAATCAGACACACATAAAGGATAAATCAATAACTATACGCATCTCCTCATGAATATTAACATATGATAATCACCATAATCTGATTATGTTAATAGCTTACATTGTAGGACAGGCGTTCTCTGTGCTCCAGGTCTCTAGGTGTGTTTGGCAGGTACTCGTACCTGCCTCCGTCTCTACGGTTCACGGGCAGGGTCATGTGATTGTAGTACGTCCTGAGAGGGCAACAACAAAACACAAACACTTGAATATATCTGTATGAATATTATATGCTGATAACACAAGTCACGCCCCCTCCCTCCAGCTATAGGACACACCCCCTTCATCTAAGATGCTGTTATTGTGTTTATAAAAAGCTTCTCTGACCTCATTCTGAGATAGAGACCAACAGAAGCATAAAGATACCTACAAAGAGTATGGCGGTTATATGAAATATACATAAATAGTAATATTAACAGTAATGGGTAGTTTAGAATTATAGTAATAGTGATGCTTGTCCTGATATACACCACTAAATATAACATATGACATATAACATTCCTGCCACATTTCAAAAAGTTTTTCAAAAGTTTTTTTTGTCCGGTTATAATGGTATTGACGCAAAATAGACAAAATAAGAGTTCCTCCCTGGTCAATCTCAGGCCACCAAACTGCAACTAATGTTAAATATTTACAACAATAAATTTAAAATCAAATAAACTTTGAAAATCAGGAAGAAAAAAAATTGCGAGTCGATCTTATTAACGTAAGGACAGAGGTGATGTCCGATTCGCGTGCAAATGACTCCTGTGAACCAGTTCTTTTGGTCAAAAAGATTCACGAAACAACCTCGAACTCGTTATGAATCGTGATTCGCGACTTTTGTGAACAGGTTCTTTTGAATAAGTCAGTCAAAAAGATTCACAAAACAACCTCGAACTCGTTTTATATCGTGATTCGCGTGCAAAATGAATCTTGTGAAGCAGTTGTTTTGAATGAGTCACTCAAAAAGATCCACGAAACAACCTGGAACTCGAAGCGCTTTTAAATCAGGCTCACTCAATCATCGAATCGTTCAGAGCCGTTACGAAGTTCCCAACCGACTCCCTCACAGAAACTCGCGGCATTTGTCCAATTTGAAAAGAACCGGGAACCGTTACTGCGACTAACTTCAGGTTAGTGAGATTTATATTAATCTGTTTGTTCATATGACTAATTAAAGACATATCCAAAACATTTTTTTTTTTTTTACAAAAATATTATTAGTTATGGTTTAGCATCGAGAGGCTAAAGGGAAGATTTCTTTGGGAGTAAGCAGAAAACTAGAGGACATGTTGGAACGATAATCAACACGTAACTTTTTCAAACAGTCAGAAATGTTCTTACAAAACAATGTGATATTTATATGGGACAAAAACAGTCAGGATTATTATAGTGACAGCATCAAATTGAAACAAACTTGTATAGTCTATAAACTAAAATGTCCCTTAATGACAACACACAACTTTGACTCAGTTCTTCTCAATTGTTGAATTTGGCAACTAAAAAGTCATTTGGCTCCTAAATGTTTTATTTTAGGATCTGATGGCTGCCTAAACATGTTTTTAGTCTGGAGCCCCTGCATGCTTGATGTTTTTGAAGTTCTAGACTGGAAGGGATCGATCAGACGTCTTTTCGCTATATGAACTCAAGAGGTGAGTGTTCACCACACATTAAACTTCAGAGTGCGGAGAAGGATGAAATATGCTCCCATGCACGTTATCCCATGTTTACACGCACATGAATGCAAAACCTAGCGTGACTGTGCCTTAAGGCCGTTTACATGCTAGAGAAGGCTCTGACGGAGCGGATGGGAGCACGTCAGATCAGTTTTAAGTTGAAAGTAGCTGAAACTGGTCGCTAAACATCGCTAGATGACGTCATACTGTCAAGTCCACTGATCTATATTAATATAAATGTAGATCAGTGGGTGAGTCACGGAATCTAGATAAGGTTTGTCCAAGAAGTTGCTAAATTTGTCGCTAGGCTTTTGAAAAAAGTCTCAAAAGGGGCGGGGAAGCCGCTAAGTCTAGCGACAAAATCCCTAAATTGTGTTTTGAGGGGCAGGTCAGTTTGGCATAATTATCGTTATAGTTATTTTGCATAATTATTTTGCATCACAAAGCAAGCTGTTTTCTGTGAACGTGCAAGACTTCCGATTTATTAGCTACACTGCACCTTATTTTTAACGTAAGAGCGCGCACGGACATCAATGTGCGAGGCTTTTGTTATCGTTCGCTTTCAGTTATTTAATCAGTACAAAAATTGATACTTGATACTGCAAACTATTCTCATATTATTTAATATATTATCGTAATCTTTAACTCACTGGTTTGTAGCCCAAATAGTTTTACCGTTTACGGTTTTCGCAGTGATGCCGTAGAAGCACCATTTTTGGTTCCTCAAAGAAATCCACAAAATAAGGTGGATAGATACATAACTAGAAGAGTAACAGTGCAGCAAATGGTATAACGAATAATAATGATAAGAAATACCAGTTTGCAATATCAAGCAGCTTAACGAACTGTTTTTGTACAGCAGAAGCCTTGCGCGTTCAAACAGCCGCGCCTGCTACGTTAAAAGTACGCAATCACCCTAAAAAGTCGTTCACACAGGACACATTCTTCATTTCAATAAGCAATAAATTTAATTAAATGCAGCTAATTTTTACTTAAAAATGCGAGATTGCGTCGCGTGTGAACGGCCCCTCGAGTGCATGTCCATGTTTGTCCTGCAGGTGGCAGCGGTGAGGTGTGTCGCACCTGTCCGAGGGAGGCAGACGCGGCATTGTACACGAGTGCGGCCGGAGAGGGTCCCACGGCCGTTCCGTCTGCGTGCTGCAGTCCGTCGTCCGATTGTACTGCAGGCTCCGCCCCCGGCCCTCGATCTGAAGCGTGATTGGCTGCTCGTAGCTGGCCAGGATACGGAAGGCCTCTCGCTTCGGCAGGTGGGTCAAATCCCGACCGTGAACCTGAACGACAGACAATCAACAGCCTGATTAATTTTAGTCCTCATTTGCACGGATCCGGTGCATTCAGCCGTTTGGCGTACGCTCTATTTAACCTGATTCGGTTTATCACTACTATAGGTTGACTAAAGCGCAGCTGTGTAAACATATTTCCCCCTCAGCACCACAGCTGCCCACCGACCGGATCCGTACAAAACTGGACTGAACCTCAGGCTCACACACACACACACACACACATATGATGAAAATCATACTGCATCTTCATACCAACACACATCACTGCATGAGTCATGAGAGAGAGGGACGGCACACGTGTGTGTATGTGTGTGTGTGTGTTAGAAACTGCATCATTGTCACTCCTAATCACCATCAGCACACAATCGTGAACATTTACACACACTGGACTCACCCCCATCCCGTCGCCCATCCACGGCCCTGACAGTCGACAGCCCATCACCACGGCAACAGATGAGCAGGATCGTGCGCCAATGCTGTGAATTCACTCCGAACACAGGATGAAGATGAAGAGGATGAAGGAGCGATGCAGCTACTGCCGGCATACATGAACACACACACATACACCCTCACACACACACACTCGCATGCGGAGCTGCAGTGAGAGAGACGCGCAGCAGAATCGGATGGAGCCGTCTCTCCTCTCTCTCTCTCTCTGAGCGCTCGATCCAGAACACTGCCACTCCAGCACTCAGGCCCCGCCCACCTCTGGCACATCCCTGCTGTGATTGGTCAGGCAGCTGCGCCTGTCGGGCGAGAGTGAGAGCTGATTGGCTGGCAGGGGTCAACCCTCGTTTGACGCTCGTCTCCATCATTCGATCAGATTCCAGAGCTGTGAAGACATAAATATGCATTCAATTAATGAGAAGAATTAATTAACTCACTCATCACTAGTTCTAGTATTGAAGTTGAGAATGCGTGTCATCCTCAAATCATGTGTTGTTTTTGATGAGGAGAGAGAGGTGTGCTGGTACTTCACCATTTTCACCTGCTGGACCATAAAACGCCAAGAAAAAACACTCACATAGCAACTCCCTGGCAACCACCAGTTCTGATTCTTGATTTATTCAAAGGACTTTTAGGACAAAAATTAAATGTTAATGGCAGCTCAGATCATTTGTTCTTGGAAAATGTAGTTGAGTTCATATCAGACTTTCTCAAACTCTGCACAGATTTGCCTGATTTTCTCAGGAGAAACCTCTGAAAAGCAGGAGACCTCTCTGGCGTGTTTTCGTTGGGTTTTTAAGGTCTCTGCTGCTAAACTCACTGGTGGGAGCTCTGGGACGTGAGCAGACCTGACAGCCGTCAGGGAAACACGCCGCAGCAGCGAAACATGCGCGAGTCTCTCCTGCGGGCAGCACATGCAGCGAGCAGAGCACACGCCAGAGGAAAGTGCAAATCTGTGTCGAGCCATCAGAAGTTCCAGTAAACCAGAAGAGAGGCATGAATAAATAAACTCGTTGTCCTTAAAGTCAGGGGTCTGTGAGCGGCTCGGAGGAGAATTATGGGAGGGATGGAGACGTTTGTTGACGAAAGGACGTGACAGAATCATGTCAGAGCACAAACACTCACGCTGGAACAAAAATCAAGTATTCCGGGTCAGGCTGGTTAAAGCGCATTCACAACAGTAACAGTAACTATAATGAAAACTATATTAGCATTTATACCAGCGGATGATAGCGATAACTAACTATATTACAATCCACACCAATGGACGATAACTATAACGATAACTATATTAGCGTCCACTCCAATAACGATAACTATATTAGCGTCCACACCAGCGGATAATAGCGATAACTATAGTACAATCCACACCAGCGGACGATAACTATAAGGATAACTATATTAGCGTCCACACCAGCGGATGATAGCGATAACGATAACTATAATAGCATCCACACCAGCAGATGATAACGATAATGATAACTATATTACAATCCACACCAACGGATGATAACTATAACGATAACTATATTAGCGTCCATACCAACAACGATAACTATATTAGCATCCACACCAGCGGATGATAACGATAACGATAACTATATTACAATCCACACCAACGGATGATAACTATAACGATAACTATATTAGCGTCCACACCAACAACGATAACTATATTAGCATCCACACCAGCGGATGATAGCGATAACGATAACTACATTAAAATCCACACCAGCAGATGATAACGATAATGATAACTATATTACAATCCACACCAGTGGACGATAACTATAACAATAACTATGGTTAGCGTCCACACCAACGGATGATAACGATAATGATAACTATATTACAATCCACACCAACGGATGATAACTATAACAATAACTATATTAGCGTCCACACCAAGGGATGATAACGATAATGATAACTATATTACAATCCACATCAACGGACGATAACTGTAACGATAACTATATTAGCGTCCACACAAACGGACGATAACTATAACGATAACTATATTAGCGTCCACACAAACGGACGATAACTATAACAATAACTATATTAGCGTCCACACTAACGGACGATAACTATAACAATAACTATATTAGCGTCCACACCAACGGACGATAACTATAACGATAACTATATTAGCATCCACACCAGCGGACGATAACTATAACAATAACTATAACGATTACTATATTAGCGTCCACACAAACGGACGCTAACTATAACAATAACTATATTAGCGTCCACACCAGCGGACGATAACTATAACGATTACTATATTAGCGTCCACACAAACGGACGATAACTATAACAGTAACTATATTAGCATCCACATCAGCGGACGATAACTATAACGATAACTATAGATCAAACTATAGATATCGCTCTGTTTATTCTAAGCATGCGCTACAGCTCCTCATTGTCTTTATTGTTATAGTTGTGGTGTGTACTCTTTCTTTCATAATTTCTTTTATAATTTTTTTTTATAAACTTTTCTTTTATATTTAGAATTAGACTGATTTTAAGAACAATATCATTATCATTACAGTTATCGTCCCTAGTGTGAATGGACCTTTAGTTGTTATAAACACACAAGAAAGTGTTATTGCTCAGAGGTTGCTCTTTTATAGCTCAGCAGACTTGATTTTTAGGTGTTTCTCCTACAATTCTTGAGGAGAAACAGACCCAGATGAGTCAATACTTGTCATCAGTAAGAGTATAAAGCTGTAAAATGAATGTGGAGAGCTGCTCAGATCATTTGATGACAAACGCTCTGACTTTTCATCACAGACTTGAATCTGAGGACAGTTTGAGATATTGAGATCTCTTCATCAGATTACTGGGGTCTTTTCCTCAGGAGAAATAACTGAAATATTGAAGAGATCTCATTGTTTTCTTGTGCTGATCGTTGTGTAGATTATGTTTAAAGAGCTTCAGGAAGGTGGTGCAAGACGCTGTAGATCAAACCACTAGTGCTGAGATGGAGACACACACACACACACACACACACTGCTGGAGGGACGTGTCAGCTCAGATCAGAGGAGACAGCAGTTGCACTGCAGGCGGTGTGTGTGTGTGTGTGTGTGAGAGTTTGCAGGAGGACACACACCTCCTGTGGGATTACCCACAATGCCCCAGCTCACCTCCAGATGGCGAAGTCTCACTCCAGTCTCAGAGGACACACGGCATGTCCGACGGGTCACCGGACCCCGAAACCAGAGACACGATTGTGTGAGTGTGTGTGTGTGTGTGCATCGCTCGATATGACATATTCATATAAACAATGAATCGTGTCTCAGCCGGCGCTCAGGAAGACACATGTGTTGCCATGGTGAGAGCCCTTCACATGAACTGCATCAACTTCTGCAACACACACACACACACACACACTACAGCCAAATATAGACAAACGTGCTGTCAGTCCACATGACAAACACACACAACAGCAGAACCGGCCATCTGCGTTCACACCAACACACTGTAATACATTCAGAAACTACATAGTATTTAGAAAGTACATATTTAGTTTATAAATACAGTGTATACTCTAATATATAGTATAAAATAGAAGATATATAAACAAATGTTAATGTGCAGCAGAGGATTACTGTGACTGATTTGTGTTATATCAGAAATAAAAGCTGCTGGAAAAGGCGCAGGATGTGAGCGGTCGCCATGGTAACAGATACAGGGATGGCAAAGTGACAGAGATGCTCTGCGAGTCAGACATTTACGGAGTTAAAGATATTTTCACTATATATGTGTCAAATGTAAACGAAAAAAAAAATCATATTTATGTTTGATGAATAAATGATGTTAATTTTAACATCTGGTTTGGCCTAATGCGCTTGGCCACCAGATGTCGCTGCTACACTTCAAAATACAGGTTCATTACTGAGTTTATCATATATATATATATTAAAAAATATTTATATTCCACCGCACTGAAAACATTCTAATATCATTCATACAGATATATGTATTTATATTATTTACGATTAATATGCATGTTATTAGAATATTGATTTAACTGACGGGATTTTTAAACTTTTGTTTGTTTTGTTTTGTTGCATTTGGGTTGGTTGTTTAGTTTGGATCTATTTAGGTCGTGTGTAGGTTTCTGGTGTGTCACCTACGCTTGACAGACGATCAAAGAGAGGAAAACCAGCTCCGAACGCCACACGCTTCTATAATTAAACGCCGAAACTTTACGGTAAGCGCGTTCTCGCGGTCTTTGTTTTTCCCCCGAATGTCGTCATGCATGCTTTAGCGGCGTTTGACGTCAATCTCCATATTTGGACGCGGACGGAAGGAGAGCGTCACCACAACACACGGTGTTTTCCACCCTGACAACCAATCAGTCGAGCGAGGAAGCCGCCCCTTCCTTTCATTGGACGCGGGGCGTGTCACTCAGATCAGCGCGACTGACGTCGACTGCTTTGTATGTATATATCTGCAGAATCACTCCTCTCACAACAGATCAGAGAAACGGAACCGTTTGGATCGATTATCTCTCGGGGAATGTGTACCGTTTCATCGCCATTGCATTAAATCACCAGCATCAAACCGAAACGGACGCCAGCTGTTGGGGTTTTTAACTTTCAGCTTCATTATTTTTCATTCTAAACTCTGTTGGACGGAGAACAATGACCCACGGCACCGGAGCAGAAATGATCCCGGAGGTTTTGGCCGCCGCGAGTTTCGTTTGCAGACTTTTGCGCGGCCGCGGACGCTTGAGTGACGCGCAGCTCCAGGTGTTTAGAGACTGTCTCGCGCAGGCGCTATCAGGTACTGCTTTTAAACTTTTGTGGTAAATTTTAGTTTTATTTTCAGTATTATTGAAAGTACCTTAAATACTATGCTGTGTACATAAAAGTACCATAGCTTCTTTAGGGTAATACCGTGGTTCAGTGGTCATATGATACTTCCTGAGGTAAAAGATTTTAACAGAAATGTTTCCTTTTTCCTGTAGAACACTACCAGCATCATTGGTTCCCTGACAGGCCGCAGAAGGGCTCCGGTTACCGCTGCATACGGATCAATCACGAAATGGACCCTCTGATTGGTCAAGCAGCCGGCCACATCGGACTGACCAGCGGGCAGCTTTTCTCACTCTTGCCACGGGAGCTGACGCTCTGGGTGGACCCGTACGAAGTGTCCTACCGCATTGGCGAGGACGGGTCCATTTGTGTTCTCTACGAGGCGGAACCGCCAGTCTCAAGCCCCGCCCCCAGCCTCTCACCGTACGACCAAACGGCGAACTGCAAAAACCGCTTCATGATGGGCGGCCGCACGAGTCCACCAAAAAACTACCTGATGATGGTGTCCAGCTGAACGCACAGGACTGGTTCTGCCGGTACTAGAGCCTGACCGACCAACTGCCATGATAAGAGTTGTAGCTGTTCGCGTGACTTCACTTCGTAAACCTTTATTTAAGATGGACATTAAAGCACTGGTTGTTACGCGACTGGGCGTCTGCTGGACCTGGAGATCTTTCAGCACTGTTCCGTGTGACTCCTCTTGTTTATTTTTACAATCCCAAAGCAGGTTTTGGGGTGTTTTCACTGGTGCTCGCACACGGTTTCGGTGCAATTACGATACCTCACGAGAATGTAAAGCAATTAATGGCCTGAAACGTACTTTACGCAAGTGCGCGAAAGTTTTTGGTGATAAACTTCTGTAAGGATGTTTTCAAACAACCACAACGACAATAAAATCGACCAGCGTTTAGCACTTCAGTTTGCTATAGCGCCACCTGTGGCAACTCTGGGAATGCAACGTATTTGCATTCGCGTGCTTGCGTACAGTACGTTTCAGGCCTAAAACTGCTGTGGACTTTCATAATTTCTAACAGGAGCTGCTATTGAGCGGGACGCCACATGAACGAACTCCCATAATCCCCTCTGCCTTAACCACAGCGCCACCGCTCCCTTAATAAACGTCACTGCCTGGCTCTTTTAGTCTTACTGTGCAATATTCAGGCAATAACTTCCTATTGTAATGTCACGAAATGAGTCATGCAGACTTCGCCGGCATCTCTGGGGGAAATGATTGTCTTTTCCCAGGATGCTTTGCATGTGGTATGTTGGAAGGTATCAGGCCGAAGCGCCAGCAGAGACTCAAGCATTCTGTCTCTCTCGGGCTGCTGAGCAGCACGCGTTTACTGTTTCAGACAGAGTACATGTAGTTTGTAAGCTATTTTGAAGCAGAGTTGCTTTTAATGTACATTTTTTAAGATGCATTTGTGCATACAGTCGATTTTTATTACAATAAACCTTTTATGAATTAAACGTTTCTCTGTGGTCTGATGTTATTATGATGCTGTAATGAGGTTCAGTTCCATTATCTCTTGAAAACTCCCACGTCTGGTTGGCGTTTCGGTGGGCAGGTTGGTGTTATCTGGATGTGTCTGGGCTTGTTTTTCTCCTACACACACTGAAAGCCTTCAGATACACTTATCAGCAGCCGCTGTGCTGAGAGATTAACTGTGAGCCGCCTAACTAGACAACAGTATAAGACTTAAATTGGCCAAACCGTAAGGCATTCTTGTATGCAATCCTAGAATCATATTTTGAAATACCTGGTCTACATCTACACATGTTTATCTAATATAACAGTTGATCAAAACATGTCGTATACTTTACGTATGTACTTCATTCTAATCTTTATTTCTGTTTAAATTAGTTTTTCTCTATTTAAATATTCTGAAACAATCATTGGAAGACCTAAATAGTTTCATTGAGCTTGTCTGATTGACTTGTTGACCGGGGAAAAGTAAAACATACAAAATGGTGGATGAGTCCATTACACTGATATATAATTAGTTTAAATTTGTGTGTTCTTTTAGAGAATTAGCATAGCAAAATGTTAACATAAAACTACTGGAATCACTTGAGAGATTAGCTTCATGCTAACATCAAACTCTACTGAAATCAACTGTGAACAACATTTTAATCTCAAATTATTGGGACCAATGAAACTGATATTGGAATCAGTTAGCGAGTTGTCCCTTAGCAACATGCTAACATCAAACTATGGAAATCAATTGTAAACAATATGCTAATGCCAAATCATTGAAGTGATTTAATCAGGTGAGTTTTCCACTTAGCAACATGCTAGCACCAAACTCTACTAAAATTAACTATGAACAACATTTTAATGTCAAATTATTGGGATTAATAGAATCTTAGCTACAAACTGATATTATAAACTATTGGGATCAGTAAGCGAGTTGTCCCTTAGCAACATGCTAACATCAAACTATGGAAATCAATTGTAAACAACATGCTAATGTCAAATTACTGAACTGAATGAAATTTTAGCTACAAGCTAATTGTAATCAGTTAGGCGAGTTGTCCACTTAGCAACATGCTAGCATCAAAATCTGTTTTAAATTGTGTTTTTCTTGTGTTTTGCTGCCTATGTAAAGAGTTTCACATCATTCAGTGTACTAGCTATCTGAAAGGGTAGCTGTCTATTTAGGCAGTAGGCAAGGCAACGCTCTATGTTTCTGAGCTGCTCTATTGTGTATCTCTGGTTGTTTTGTTCTGTCTGTGAGTGATTACGATCAGCTGAGGATTTGGGAGGGTTTCTCTCCTGACGTCATAAAAGCACAATCGCAGGTTTAATTGAGGTCGTTTCATGAGCGTGTGTGTGCGCGGGTCAGACACAAACACACACGGGCAGATGGCCTGTTGAACACCAGCATCCCGCATATGGAGATCCACACTATTGTTCAGAGAGGCTCCTGACGCTTGGATGCACACTCAAAACACACACACACACACACACACAGGTTTGTTTTGCTATCTTAGTGAGGACTCTTCATAGGCGTAATGGTTTTTATACTGTACAAACTGTACATCCATCACAGAAAACACTGTATTTTTACATTTTTAATAAAACATTGTTTAGTATGTTTTTAGAGCTATTTTAAAAATGAGGACTCATGAAATGTCCTCATGAAACATGTTTACGTCGTAATACCAGTGTAATGACGTTATACAAATTTGTGTCCTCATAAATCATGAAAATAATCACACACACTCAAAACACACTCATTTTAGTGCTGCATTTGACACTATCGATCACAATATTCTTTTGAATAGACTCGAAAATTATGTTGGCATTAGTGGAATTGCATTGTCATGGTCATCTGACCGTTATCAGTTTGTAGTAGTAAACGAAGAGAGGTCATATCGATCACAGGTTCAGTATGGAGTACCACAAGGCTCAGTACTAGGACCGTTGCTTTTCACTCTGAGACAGCCTGAATCATAATATATTGTTTAAAGCGCTATAAAAATAAAGGTAACTTGACACACACACACACATTTTCACATATTTATTTGCAATAAACGACACTTGATTAGATATTGTATTAGCGGTCAGTGGTGGTTGAGTGTCTGGTTTGCTTCATCTGTTATTATTCGCTCTGTTCAGATGGAGTCTGATGTCAAACCTGCTGAGCTTCCTGGAGTTTTCGGGATCCAAGCATGACCTCTGACCCTTCAGCTGCAGGGTGTGATTGGCTGACGGTCGTATCTGAGGTCAGTTCTTGTGTTTGTACGCTCTCAATATTAATCACAGAATCCTGAAATCTGAAGAGATATCTGATAATCGCAGGGCGTGGAGGAGGAGCGCAGCGGTCGGGGGTTTAATCCCTGAAACAGTCTTTCACAGACACGAGACAAAGAAACACACGCAGTCAGCTGGTCTCTGATTAGTTTGCTAGTAATTATAAAGCTGATGGTTAATCTGATCAGGCTGAAATGAGTTAGTCTGCATTAAACACACACACGCACGCACGTTATTTGGACGTGATTTTGTCTTGTAAAAAATGCCATTTGGATATTTATACCAAAAACTTTCAATATATGTATTAAAAAGTTTGAGCTTACTACATTTTTTTTTTAAAGAAATTAATACTTTTATTAATCAAGGATGCATTAAATTGATCCAAAGTGACACTCATAATGTTACAAAAGATTCTATTTCAAATAAATGCTGTTCCACAAAAATATGAACTCTTTTCAACATTGATAATAATCAGAAATGCATATTAGAATGATTTCTGAAGATTTATTTTCAAATGTGTATAATCCATGGTGTTTTATGCCAACAATTAAAATGTTTTGGGTTATAAAATCAGAGCAAAATCATCATAACGTGTGAATATTAACAAATCATATTATTTACAGCAACATTTTTCTGTAACAATTATACATTTTTTCAGTATGTTGTAAGATGGGAAACATCACGACAGAAATTGAAGAACTTTAATTTTAAGAAATATTTAAGACTGTAATACATATTTTACAAATGTTACTATTTTGTAACCATTTTCTGTTCTCAAATGAAAACCCATGTGATTGCACGAACAAAGATAAATCTCCAGGATTGTTTTAGTGCCGATTCTTGTCGTCTCATCAGGTCTTCTGGGGGTTTGGGTGTGCGTTTGCCAATGAGACTGATGTGATTTGCGTTTCACGCCGGTGGATTTCTGGATCAGAGACTCGCACACAAATGATTTGCAAATCAAACCTGTTGAGCCGAACGCTCCTGGAGTTTGACAAACATCATTCATGAACCTCAGCGTCCCGCGGGCGTGTGAACGACGGCCCTCCAGTGTGTGTTCAATGCATCACAAAAGAGTCTCAGACGGGTGGAGGAAGGGCGTCACGTCGCCGTATCACACAGGAACTGATGAAAACCTGACCTTATGTCTCAGATCTTTCTCCTGAAACCCTCAAGAGTAATAAATGAAGATTAGAGAGCTATAAAACCAACGTGGAGCCGCTCATATCGAGTTCATATCGAGATCTCTGACTTTTGATTGCAGACCAAATTTCCACTGTTTCATCACAAAAAAAAGACTGAAATAGAATTTTCTTGTGAAACGTACTGCAATTATCTTTGTTTTATTTCCTTAGAACTTATAAAAATGTGTAAAAACATGCAATTTTAAAACCTCTGATGTCCACTAATGTGATTCAATTGTGGTTTTATGATTTATTCACTACATAAAACGTCTGGAGATTTTGTTTTACTAAAAACTTCTCTTCAGCCTGTTGATACTCCAGCAGGGATCGAGGAAACAAAACAAACCATGCTGGGAAAAGTGAAGTGGTGTGAGCAGATTTAGAGTTTGTAAAGTGATTTAGCGGCGCTGACGTGTTTGGCAGCTGTTTGCCGAAGTCTCACAGTGTCTCATTGTCCTAAAGTTCCCGGGAAACTAAACCAGCAGCTGTCGCTCCACACACACACACACACACACACACACACACCCTGCCCCCATATCCTCGCACAACCAAAACAAACCCCCATCTCAATCCAAACAACCCCTCAGCCGGGGATCACGACGTTAACCCTTCGCATCACACAAGTTTCTCAGTTGTTTCTCATAGACAGAAATAACATGAAATGCAAATGAAGAGGAAAAGGCCCAAGAAAAGACGCTAGTAACTTAAATATGTCAGATGTCTCAAACTGTGCTCAGATTGACTCTAGATGCCAAAGTCTCGATCAATTACATACAATAGTATATAAATAACACTAAAATAACACGGTTCCACATTAATTTCACAGCTCTAGACTCTTACTGTGCGACAGCTATTGACCGAGACAAAGCTAAAACTTCAACGAAACTCATCTGAGAACTCAATTAAGTCTGTGAAAGAGCAACAACTGACACTCTAAACTCAAGTTTCTTTCTTGATTAATTTGATCACTGGACGTGACAGGAAGAGATCAGCCCAGAATTCAGAGCATTTCCTGTTTCTGCTGCTTGTTTTTTCAAATGCAAAACGACTAAACTGACACAGCGCTCCACACACACACACACACACACTAGTGTTGGTCCATCACACACTGTTCTAGAGAATAGACTAGATAGAATAGATAATTAAGGAGTTTATTTGTGTTGAGTTACACCTAAATACCAGCGAACGGGTGTGTGTTTGTTATGGTATGGTCTTAGTCTGGGTGTGTCCTCGGTTTTAACTTCCTCTGCTGTGCTCTCACACACACACACACACACACACACTGGTGTTTCCAGTCAGTTTTGAGGAGGAAACCCCAAAGCCACTGTTTTTTCTCCCCCCTCTCATCATTGGCCGACATCACAGCAGCTCAGCCAATAAGAGACTGTTGCCGAGGGAGAACTGAGAACAAGTCAGTGTGTGTGTGTGTGTGAACTGCAGTAAAACATGGAAATACAGCGAATTCAACACAAATTCACATTCTGTATCTGTACTGACAGAAAATGAAATGGAAAAAGATCTTAGATCTGGAGGGAGTTTTGGGAGAGTTATTATTGTTAACTATAACTAAAAGTATTACTAAAATGTTTTATTAATTGAAATAAAGCTGAAATAAAATGTGTATATATACATGTATAATACACACACACACACACATTTTAGATGAAAACTAAAATGCTGCCTTGGCAAACTAACTGAAATAAGTTTAAGTTGAAGCACTAAGTGTGTGAGTGAGTGTGGATAGATAGATAGATAGATATTAGTTAATTAGATAGTTAGATATTAGTTAGATTGATATAAGTTAGTTAGATAGATAGATAGATATTAGTTAATTAGATAGTTAGATATTAGTTAGATTGATATAAGTTAGTTAGATAGATAGATAGATATTAGTTAATTAGATAGTTAGATATTAGTTAGATTGATATAAGTTAGTTAGATAGATAGATAGATATTAGTTAATTAGATAGTTAGATATTAGTTAGATTGATATAAGTTAGTTAGATAGATAGATAGATAGATATTAGTTAATTAGATAGTTAGATATTAGTTAGATTGATATAAGTTAGTTAGATAGATAGATATTAGTTAATTAGATAGTTAGATATTAGTTAGATTGATATAAGTTAGTTAGATAGATAGATAGATAGATATTAGTTAATTAGATAGATATTAGTTAGATTGATATAAGTTAGTTAGATAGATAGATAGATATTTGTTAGTTAGATAGTTTATGAGTTTGAATGGCTTAGTAATAGTACATAGAATAGAAGCTTCATTGAGTTTAATGGGCTTCAGTGTGTTTAGATTTGAATTTTGACAGTTGGAGGTTGATGGAATGTTCAGATTTTCAATGCAAGTCTAAGGGAGTTTTTCCAAGTTTTGATCAGCATTTTTAGGAAAACCGTAAGTCGGATCAGTCTGAAAAGATATAGCAACTAACTTCAGAACAGTCTGAAGGTCTGAGCTGAGTTTGGTGGTTGTAGCTTTAAAGGTCTAGGAGGAGAGGCAGTCTAAAATTTGGCTTGGAAAAAGAAGTTTATATAGCAGATCAGTAAGTTAACTTAATTATTAAATAAGTCTTGATGGTCTCTAATATACCTGTAATACTCTGTGGTATGTGCTCATTTAGATATGTAAATATGTTCTTTTTTTGAGGTTCTGTTAGTAAACATTGATAAGTTTCGGTACACTCGTTCAGTGATAACCTGAGGAATAAACTACTGTTCTGCTGCTGCTAGTTTGAGCTCACATCAAAGTGAAGCTGCTGACCTCTGCTGGTGACATTACAGCACTGCAGCCAGGGTTTGAGATTGACAAGCGACAACTGCAAATAAAATGGATTTAGGGGAGTAACTAAATATAATTCCGGTAAGTTTTGTTGTTGTTGTTTTTAAAGAACTACCATACTAATGTTTAAATAACGATAATGCTCCTGGCCTCACTCATTTATTAGATGACGCGGGCGATTCAAATCAAAATCATTCAAACCGTCTGAGGAAAAAAGCGCGCGTCTTTTAACGACCTTTCTTCTCAGTGGAAAATTTACCATTAGAAATGTTTCTAGACTTATTAAAGTTTGTGTTTTCTCTAGAACTCAATGTAGCTACATATACGTGCTATAGTACTCACATTAAATCACCAAAGATGAAAATATGTGGAACAAAATCAATTTTGATGCCCTTATTTTTGTGACAGCTGCATATCCTGCGCAATTTTTCACGAATATACACGATAAAAAGAGCAATTACATTATCATAAGGACATAATAGTTTTTTTAGTAATAAATAATACGGTTTAATGACCAGTTTTCGTCGCGTCTCTCGATTGAAGGTTTAACCGCTCAAAAACCACATTCCACAAAGACGTACTGCATTAAGCTTGTTTATTAACAAATATACATCTTTATTTTCATCATGTTTTACTTCTACTGGCTTCAGAGCAGGTAAAAATACCAAATTCTCCCTCATACACACTAAACATTAAAAAGGCGTCTGTGATTTTCAGCTGTCACTGATCTGAGGTCAGTCCGCTGTGCTGAATCGCTGCTGTTGCCATGGTGATCGCCTCCTCTAATGTCTGCTGATCTTCTAACTGTATATGCACAACCAATACACACAGTCAGACAATCTTACTTTAAACAAACTTTTAAAATATTATTTTTTGAATAAAAGGCAAAAAGTAAAAAGGTTACGCCCATAAATTGGTGATATCCCCAAATCATTGTATGTTAAAAACACTATGCCAAAAATGTGTGCTGTTTCTTATGGATTTTCAAGTATGCATCTGTGACTTTTTGAGTTTGCGATTTGAGGCCAAAACTGCCATGTGAAGTAATAACAATAATTTTAAGGCAGTTAAACATCTATCCCATGGACGTACATTTAGTGTGGAGTATAAAAAGGCAAACTGTAATAATCCATGTTTCGTACTGACCTGTACTGCGATCTGTGTGCCGTTTTCCGTGGCTAGCAGCGCCACCTGCTGGTACGATGACGAGTTCCCTTCAGTCATGATGTCGTCTGACGTTACTATGGCAACCTGCAGGACGAATGAGTGAATGACTTGAGCTCTGATAACCATGCAATACCGTCCATCCCATAATACCCACCGGCTGCAACTCTTTGCCATCTGTAACCATGGTGACCTGCTGCCCAGTGCGGCCCTGGTGGGCGGGGACAGCGATGGTGGTTCCGTCCTGAGTTACCATGGTGACGGCCGTGCCGAGGACCTGCAGGTGTGAGTTGATGATGTCGTCCGTTTCCATGGTAACTTCAGCATCACGTTCATTCTGCTCAGTGCCCTGCGGCGACGCCTGAAAAACCTCTGCGTCTACATACAAAACCATTCTTTGCAAACTGTGCAAAAATCTGAAGTGAAATAATGCGTACGGTAGACAGAAAGTCGTTCTCACCGTCCTCGGCGGTGTCGAAGTCTCCGTGCGCGGTGCGCTTGTGCATGGCCAGCGTGGACGTCTGTCTGTAGGTCTTCCCGCAGTGGCTGCAGGTGTACGGCTTACAGTGTGTGTGAACCACATGATGCTTATAAAGACTGGAATATTCCGTGAAACTCTTCCCACAGCCGGGAACCGTACACAGATACGGCTTCTCACCTGAGAGACCAAACACAACATCAATAAATAAAAAAGAGTCAGTTTAAGAATAGTTGGGAAATAATCCTATGAATGAATCGAATCAAATCTGATTGTGAATCAAATCATTCTGAATTTGCAAAATTGAATCAAATCAGAAACCTATAAACCGTATCGATTCATTGTAAACCAAAAGATCCACACATTTAATTAACACTTTTAGTTAGAGCTGGATGATTCTGGATAGACAAGGACAGCTAAAAAAATAACAGGTTCTAGCAAAGTGTTAATTGCTGCAAAATGCAAAAATTCTAAGTCGCTTGTCGCCACCTAGTGTATGGAAGCTTGTTTCCGCCACCAAATAAAAAATAAAAATGGAAATTTTGACTTTTTCTCTCACGATTCTGATTTTTTCTCTCACAATTGTGAGTTTACATCTCGCAATTCTGACTTCTTTTCTCAGAATTGTGAGATATAAACTCGCAATTGCGAGAAATAAAGACAGAATTGGGAATTATAAACTAACAATTGCGCATTATAAACTCAATTGCGAGATATTAACAATTGTGAGATTAATTCGCAATTAAGACTTTTTTCTAGCAATTGTGAGTTTATATCTCACAATTCTAAATGTATAACTCGCAATTATTGCGTGATAAAAAGTTTTTTTGCAACTTTTTATCACAATTCTGACTTTC
The DNA here is from genome assembly GCA_037950675.1 of Hypophthalmichthys molitrix. NCBI lineage: Eukaryota > Metazoa > Chordata > Actinopteri > Cypriniformes > Xenocyprididae > Hypophthalmichthys > Hypophthalmichthys molitrix. The sequence continues at coordinate 620,532 of CM075501.1, read as the reverse complement.
TCACAATTGCGAGTTATAATGTCAGAATTTTGAACTATAAAGTCAGAATTGTGAGTTATAAACAATTGAAAGTAATAAAGTCAGAATTGCGAGCTATAAACTCGAAATTCTGACTTTTTTCTCGCAATTGTTATTGCGCTATAAAAAGTCGCAATTATAACTTTTATTTTTTATTCAGTGGCGGAAACATACTAGTGTGTAATGATGTAATTAATGCAGTAATTATTTAAAGCGCCAAGTTACTTTCAAAAGGTGATTTGCTCTATTTTAATCGCTACTGTCGACATCAGTGTTTACATCCAAGCTATAAACTTTTATCCCAGTACTTCTGTGATAATATGAATCACTGTAAGACATAAATAATGACACAGTGTGGGTGAAATGACTGTGAAGCTGTTTCATACCTGTACATGACAACAGCTCTCTCTGGATCAGCGGCAGTGCCAACGCAGATCTGAATGTTCCGGTGTGATTTTGTTTAATAGACGCAGCCGAATCGTTGTCATTTATGAGTGAGATCATGTGGGTGTTTGAATCGAGATCGCAATCTTTTAACGATTAATCATGTTTTAGTTAACAATAAAAATACTGTTTAGGTTTTGTCAGTAGTGTAGCGATGTATGAAGCACCGCTCACACAGAACTCGAATTTGAACACGAACAAATCTGCGTGGGGAACTTGCACAAATTCACCGAGCGACGGTAACCTGTTACCTGTGTGTATCCTCATGTGGTTCTTGTAGTTGGTAGCGCTGGCGAACGCTCTCCCGCAGGACGGCTCCGGACACAGGTACGGCCTCTCGCCCGTGTGCGTGCGCGTGTGAACCTTACGGATGTTGGACGTGGTGAAGGAACGCCCGCAGCCCTCGAACGGACATTTAAACGGCTTCTCACCTGAAAGAAAGAGCCAACAGCCTGCTGATTTCTACATGTACACTCAATGTTGAGCGACTGAACGGTTGCGGTCGTACCGGTGTGCGTGCGCACGTGTTTCTGCAGGTCTCCGGAGGTTTTGAAGGCTTTGTAGCACATGTCCTCAGGGCATTTGTAGGGTTTCTCTCCCGTGTGCGTGCGCAGGTGGCTCTTCAGGCCGTATCCAGTGGCAAATGCTTTACCGCAGGACGGCACCTCGCACCTGTACGGACGGTCGCCCGTGTGAGAGCGCTCGTGCACCTGCATGACACACACACACATCTGTGAGTCTCTGATGTGCTCAGAAACACTGTTTGAGACCTGATCTACCCCAGTGCATTGTGGGACGGCTCTGTACCTTCAGATGGTGTGCTGTGGTGTAGAAGCGGCCGCAGCCCGTGTGTCCACAGCGGAAACTCTTCTCTCCGACCTGCTGAACTTTACTGGAGCTCCAGACCTTCCCCTCAAACATCAGCTGAGAAACAGACAATTATATAACTGACATTCACAATCTATCTATCTATCTATCTATCTATCTATCATACCTGTATGCTGGTCTGCTCCGCTCCATTTGTGTTCTCGATATTTTCATCGACCTCCACCTCTGATCCTGTCAGCTATGCCACATCAAATCAAACATCAGTTATGAAGGTCTATAATCACGCTCAGAGTTGTACGATATCGTGTAGCGAGTGTCATCTTGTCATCAGACCTTGGTGGTGTAGTTCTCCAGCGTGCCCATGGCGTCGGCGTCCGTGTTCATCTGGTGGTGGATGTACGCCGTACTGCCGTCCTCCAGCTGAACGGCCTCCACCGCGCCGGGGTCGAACCCTTCTGTCAACACAGAGGTCAGAGGTCAAACGCGTTCAAGAGACTCGGTGTACTCGAGAGGTTTGGTGCGGCACCTTTTGGCGTGTGGTGAATGAACGCTGTGCTTCCGTCTTCCAGCTGTACGGCCTGACCGTCCTCGAACGCCAGCGACTCTAAACACACACACACACACACGGGTTCATCAGTGTCAAACGCGCTCTGATCGGCGGCGCTCAGTGGCGTCACACACACCTTTCTGTTGAACGGTGACGTGTTGAATGAACGCGGTGGTCCCGTCCTCCAGCTGAATGGCGTTTCCCTCCACCAGACTCCCATCTGACAGATAAAAACACCTTCATTTCTCTGATTTAGACTCACATACATTCTGACTTTTTACGTTTTTTTCCCATGTGAAGATTTCTAAAAAATCATTGTATAGATATTGCACTGAGAAAAAGCAATTCATGATTTTAGTGAAAAGCATCACTAGAAAAAATTATATTCACAATAGAAATTTCCAGGTTTTTCCAATCCTGAAAACAAAAAACCAAAAACAACAAAAAAAAAACATTTCCAGCAATTTTAGTTTCACTTTATTATTATTTGTATACAATTATAGTATTTATTAATATTTTGAATTAGCTTTTATATTTTCAGTTTTCATTATAATTTTACTTTTTAGTTATTACTTATAAATTTACATTTTAGTCATTACATTTAGGTAATTTTAGTATTTTAGTTACTTTTGCCTTTTTTTTTTAATATTTCTATTTAGCTTCCATTTATATTTTTTAGTTTTAGCAATTTTCTAACTTTTCTAACACAAGGTTTTTACTAATAAGCTTTTCATATAATAATTTACTAAAAATGATCTTCAGTAGTTTTAGTTAACAGTAGCACTGATTTGTTTATTTAGTTAGATCATTTAATTTATTTAAAGGGTTCATGGCATGAGAAATAAAAGTTTCCTACAGCTTTCGATTTTTTTTTTTTTTTTAATTTTTAAGATATTTCCAGCAATTTTGCAGATTGTAAAATTGTACAAATGCCCAGAGTTTTAAAGATATTTCCGGCTGATGTTTTTGGAACCTTGATCCCAGAATCAAAAGAAAAACGAAAAAATAATTTTAGCATTAATACATTTTTTTTTATTTTTTTAGGTTCATTAAATTTTTGACATTGCAACGTTATTTTAATGACAATTAAGCAGATTTTCAAGCAATTGGGAAAAAAATGCATTATTTAAATTGTATTTTAAAAGTATTGTATGATCAATTGTTGTACTGGCTTTAATTTATGATTATTTTAAATAAAACAATTTTATTGCTATAATAAAATTAGATGGAATAGAAATAGAGAAATTACTAATATTTCAACTAATTTTAGTTGAAATATTAAATTTCCTAAAACTATAATTGAAATAAAAGTAAAGCTAAATAGAAATATATAATATAAAAATGACAAAAGCACACAATAATTAAAATGGTAAAACATAAAAAATAAACACTAATATAAAATATTAATAAATACTATAATATTATACAAATAATTTTATTGTAGTAATAACATTTGATGGTATAGACAACATTGAGAATTACAAAACACCCAGTAACACTTGACATTGAAATTTCAACAATTTTAAAATCAAACATTGTATCTTTTAAAATAAGTTAATGCACTGTGAACTAACATGAAAAAACAATAAATAATTGTATTATTTATTTTTATTATATTTCAACTGATTATAATTTATGTATCCTAAATAACTATATAACTAACATTAACAGCTAAATAAATTCTGTAAAAAATATATTGCTCATAGTTCATGTTAGCTAATGCATTAACTCACAAAAGCCTATTGTAAAGTGTTATGAGAAATAAACGAAAATAATGAGACAAATCAGTAAAATCTAATGGTCATATGTGCCTTGTTTTCTTTTAGCAACTCATGTTTTTCGTTTGATTTTGTGGGCATTTTCATGAGACTGCCTTGTAAACATGAGTGTAAGTCTCACCGCTGATGGTCTGCTGTATGTAAGCAGTGGATCCGTCGCTCAGAGCCACGGCCTGAAGCCCCAAACCCTCCATGATCCTGCAGCAGCCAAAGAACAAAACCCCTTTCTCACGCTCTTTAGAACACAGACTGATTAACACATAATGGCCCGGTTTCAGACAGAGCTTACGATATTTAAGTAGCTTTTATCAACATTCACTAGAAAAAAAACATTACTGGTGTGCATCTTGAGACAAAACAATGACACTGACATAATTTAAGTTACTTTCAGTTAAAACAGCTCAAACATGCATTTTAGTCTGAGACTAGCTTAAGCCTCGTCTGTGAAACTGAGTTTTAATCGGGGGTTATTTAACACTTCACATGCCATCTGTTTGAAAAGAAAGTGAACAGTCAAGTGAAAAATGCAACCAATGAATGCAAAGAATAGGCTTAGGAACAGTGAAGTTCGTGTTATATGGACTCGTTTAAAGGGATAGTTTTGAACTTTTGAAGTGGACAGAACTTCGATTCAGCAGCTGAATTTCAGCTACAAGCAACTTGTTTCTGCCACGGAATAATAAAAATAGTAATTGTGACTTTTTATCTTGCAAATGCAAGTTTATATCACAATTCTGAGGAAATAAGTCAGAATCGTGAGATAAAGTCTCAATTAACTTTTTATTCTGTGGCGAAAACAAGTTTCCATACAATAGCATCATTACTCAGCTCGTGTTGATTCAGTTCAGCTCAATAACAGTGTCGATGTTACAAAATTAGTCCAAAAAAGTCAGCAGTAAAGCAGCAATAGTGTGATTATTCAGTTGATTAAGACGATAGTTAAGCGAATTTTCGCGGGCGAAATACACGCGAGCGGAAGCTCCTCGCGCAGATTTCGCTAGCCTTCGAGTTGGTCACGTGAATTCGCCGCGTTTACTGCACATTTTTGCTGTTGCTTAGCAACCGAAGTCGATTGCAATAACTCAAGCAGACATTGTTGTTGTTGCTAAGCAACATACCGTCCAGTTGACAGCCAAAATATGTTGAAAAAACCATATTTGTGCTGCTGCACAAAACACTAAAAAGATCTGCCTTGTACCATGGTAATACCGTAGTATGTTTGAGGAACCCTGGCCTGGAGCACCATGTAAATAACCCTGAATGTGAATGGTGATAATTCAGTACTGTGATGCATATCAAACGTCCATCACTGTACCATATGGTATTACCACAGTACTTTTGTAAGTGTCTTTACAGTCTAGTTGAACGCGGACACGCGCACCGCCGCAGGCCTCGTGTTACACACATTTACATTTACTCGTACACGCGCGTAAACAAACATATAGACGGTTAGAGCGCCAGAATAACGTAAATAATGTCCGTGTGTGTGTCTGCAGCGCTGCTGTGTCCTCCACTATCCCATCATTCTCTCTGGAGCAGCAGCAGCGCAGGCTGGGATACTCACCACCGCCAGCGGCCCGACATGCACCGCGACACACGGCAACGCTGCCCGCGCGATCACCAGCGGCGGCCGCAGTACGTCAGTCCTCCAGCAGGCGGCGCTGCGCGTCAGTATTTCATACAGTACAATCAGTTTTTTACTGCTTAATTTAAAAAGACACGCTATACATAAATATATTATATTACAAAAGGTAAGTGTTCAGTCCGAAGTATTTAGCACATAATCTTTTGAAATGGTATAAATAACAGATGAAATAAGAAGGTCGGTGTCTGTTTGAGCCACAGCGCGCCGCCTGCTGTCCTCAGTGAGAATCACATCTGATCCTCATGCCTGACTTCCGGCTTCTTTGCGTTTCTGCTCTCCATACACCGGAACCGGAAGAATGTAATAATACTGTAATATTACTTACGGGAAAAGTCAGCCACCAACTTTCACTGAGCAAATTTAAACAGCAAAAAAAAAAAAAAAAGTTTTGGAGATTAAAATCAGGCTGTCTATCCAAATAATAATCCATCAATGTCCAAAAAAATAATTTCTAAAGTTTAATACTGTTGCTTCAAAGTAATTTTTGACAAATGTTATTTTTTTTTATTATTATTATACCTTCTTTTTATGTATTTTTTTTTAATATTATGCATATTATATATATATGTATATATATATATATATATGTGTGTGTGTGTGTGTGTGTGTGTATACACACACACACACACATATATATATATACATATACACACATACATATATATATCATATATTTAAATTATATATAATTAAAAACACATTTTATTGTTATATTTTGTGCATATATATATATATAGAGAGAGAGAGAGAGAGAGAGTTAATAACAATAAAAAATAAACTATATATTTAATAATAATAATAATATAAAGAATTATTCTAATGTTCAGCTGTTTTATAGTATTTAAACACTTTCTTTATATTCCACTCTAGCCTTAGACATTGTAAAGTCAGTATAATTCTGAAAAAAATAATCCCATGATTCAACTGTCACACAACAAACACTGAAGGCACACGCAGCAGGTTACGAACAGCAGCTTTTGTTTACTGTGTAAATCCTGCATTAAAATCACAATCAACATAAATCTCTGAATCATATTAGTAAATCACATACTCTTCATCTTATTCTCATTATTTACAATGATTAAACTCTGGAGGACAAAAAACATCAGCTACGATGAACCATCGACACGCGCCGTGATGATGATGTCATCACATTCAGTCATCTCTGATTGGTGGAGCGGCAACGACTCCGCCCAACAACAGCGGCGTGTCAGACGCAGCACTCTACGAGAGCGCCATCAGGATGTGACATCATCAGCTGATGACAAACATTTAAAGTGCTTTGATTGGCTGATCTGCAGAGGCTTCAGAGAGAGTTCAGAATCTGCATCGTGACGTTATTTTCATGACAATAAAACAGTTTCCACAAATTCACATTACTGTAATGCAAAAATATTTCTTTTCATTACTGTAACAAAAAAATATATTCTCCTTATCACTTACACTACAATACTGAAAAATATTCTCATTTTTATTACCACAACAATTAACAAATATTCTCATTCTCTTCACCGTAATGCACAAAAAAGATTGTTCGCTTCATAATCCAGAAAAAAAAAATATTCTCGTTCTCATTACCATAATGAAAAATATATACTCATTCTCATTACTGTCATACGGAACAATATTCTCATCAAAAAAAATCTCGTTCTTATTACCGTAATACACCCAAACATTTTCGTCCTCATTACAGTCATAAAAAAAAAAAAAAAGTATTTACGATATTATGGAAAAATATTCTCATTACCCGAACATGAAAGAAATATTGTCATTTATCAAAATCAATTAAATTCAGTACAACAAATATTACCATGATGTAAAAATACTTTATATTATTTTTGCATTACGGTAATGAGAATTTTTTTTTTTTTTTAATTTTTGCATGCTGTAACAAGATTTTTTTTTTTTTTTTTTTTGCATCTCAGTAATTTGAGGAGAAAAAGTGCTTAATTGTCATGAAAATAATGTCAAAAAAGTCCTAAAATTCTTTAAACAAAACAAAATGAAATATGAGCGAACATGTTCCTGACCGCCGTGAGGTTCATCCAGACGGACGGCGTCAGAAAACATCAGTGGAACTGAAATCCCACTAAATGAAGAGAAAAAGACCTAAACTGATGTCATTTCCTCAACACAATCCGAGGGTCAGGTGGCGTCCTGATATCCGACAACTGGACCGGAGCAGCGTCTGAACTCTGAACGGTCTAAAACCAGCGTTCTCCTCAGCGCTGATGGCCTCAGGGTGAAGGGAAGCTCTGGAGCCTCTCAGGAGCGTGTCCCAAAGTCACATGGTCTCAGAGCACCGGACCATCACACCGCACGCTCTGCGCTCCGGACGGAAGCAGCTCCATCAGCCAGTAGCGCGGGTCGGCGAACACTGTGGACACCAACAAACACACGTCATGGAGATGCTGCTCCCCGGCCTGGGGCCTGTAAGGTCATGTGATCGTCTTACCCGTATCTCCCGGCTCCAGCCACAGGCTGAAGGAGCGGCAGTGGTTTTGGCATCGCTGGACGGGAAGAACACGAACGGCTGGAGAACCGTCAGCGACCACCAGCCAACCCAACACCTGCACTCTCTGCAACAACACAACACAATGTAACGCAGTGTAACACGCACTAGCACTGGTGACGGCTGACGGAGCGAGCGCTGCTGACTGACCGTGTGGTGCGGGTCCGTGCCAGTGCCCAGCTGGCAGCGCTGCAGTGTGGTGCCCGTGTTGTCCAGCAGGGGGCAGAGCTCAGCGTCAGGAAACAACCACCGGAGAACCGTCTCTCTGGGACTGGACGAAAAACTCCTGACGGAGAGACACACAGGGTGAGGATGACACACACACAGCTGCTGTAAACGCTGACAGGAACGTGAGCATTCGGTGTGAAGGATGTGATGTCATTACCAGAGCAGAGTGAAGTTGGCAGGAGTCGGTGAGAGTGAATCAGACGAGGAGAACTGCTCCAGCTGAGACACACGGCGAGACAGAGACGCTCCACCCTGAAACAGATACTGTAAAATGAAATTCCAGGAGTTTTCAAGCACTAATTTTTTGGTTTTCAAGGACTACAATCAGAGAACTAACTTAAACAAACAATATCTTTATTATCTTTTTATTTCTAAAAACAGATACTAATAAAACAAAATGGTACAAATAAAGTGCAGCACATGCAGTGACTGTGGGGAACATTAACAAAGAAATATAATAATGGAAATATATGAGCAATATAGCCATGCAAAATGTGTGTGTGAGTGAGAAAGTGTGTGTGTACCTTGAGCAGCAGCGGCTGCGTCTGTCTGAGTTTCCCTGCAGATGCTCTCAGTCCATCAGTGAGTTTCAGCACCTCCGTCACGTCTGCGCAGGCGGAGCAGTTCACCGGAGCCGTCTGCAGGGAGCCGGACGCCCACCGCTGGTGAAAACCTGCCACAAACACACACACACACGCGTGTTCAGATGCACATGTAGGCACAAGTGCGCTGCGGGTGTGTCTGAACGCGTCTCACCTTGTAGGTTGTATTTCTTGGCGATGGGCAGCGACAGCAGACGCACGTGACTGAGAGGAGACGAGCTGTTGTGTCCCGCGGCGCTCAGAGAGCCCAGAGAAGACGAGAACACCAGCACTGCCACCAGCAGGACACCCACCGCCACCACAAACTGAACACAGATTACAACATTGGGATAAAAACTTATGCGGCCAATCTATACATGGGCCATATTTTGTATGCATGCAAATTGTATAATATCCAAGGTACACATTTCTAGTAATTGTACAGTTAATTCTCATATTGTATTTTCAGAAAGTTTTGGAATATTTCCTAAATTTGTCACTACCGAAACACAATAATAAATAATTTAATAAGAAGGGTCACATTGACCTATTAACATTTTGTTTACATCTACCTCATAAATATATTTTTTGCTACTTTTTAAAAATGTTTTCACAGATAAATCAATAACAATTACAATTTTATCAATATTTCAAGTGTAATTTATGAGATTTGTTGTATTTTGAATCCAGTCTTTCTTTGTAAAAGTCATAAAGTTTATCAAACTGATTTCAAAGTGAAGGATTCATTAGTTTGAATAAACATTGAACCAAACACTATAATAACATCTTAGCTGATCGTTCAATATACTTTATTTCTGACAAAACATCCCACGTTTCGGTCTTCACTGCACAGTTTCGGTAGTGACAGTAATGTGTTGGTAGTGACCACATCACATGACACAATTTAACTCACATACTAAAACATATTAATGATTTGCATAACTGTACTAAAATTGTGTTTATTTCCCCAAATAAATGATTATGTGTTCACTTTTGTCACTACCAAACAATGATGTCACTACCGAAACGTGGTGAAGTTTCGGTAATGACAATTTTAGACACTTTTGAGCCGCTCAGAGATGCTAATCAGCACATGGTTAGCTAGCACAGTTCTGAACGGCTGTACACACATAGAAACTAAATTTTATAGAATAACACCCAAAAAAGTTTGTTTAATTGCAGAAAAAGGTGTTTGGTAGTGACGTTCCTTAAAGTCACACACAGATTTTCAGACTTTTGAACACATTTAACTCAGAATGATGGATCTATCTGCTGTGAAAGAGAGGCTGTGAGAGGGAGGAACACAGGAATATTTCCTGATCAGAAATGTAGAAGTGTGTTAAAATCAGTCTCAGACAATGGACTCAAACACACACTGTTTCGGTAGTGACATGAACATGCGGGACACTTTTTTTTTTTTTTTTTACATAAAGTTTCATGATTTAAACAAAATAAATACGTTTTTTTAACTTCAAAAATATATTTTTAAAAACACCAATGGAAAAAATTGCAAAAATTATATCAATATCATTTTCACAAGTTGAAATTCAGGGGTTAGTGTTCGGGACAGACACCTCCAAATTGAAAGCACCAATAAATGATGATATTATATATATTAAGCTTATTAATATTTTAAATATTATTGTGGGATTCAATAGATAATAGAATGATATTAGTAAACATATAAGATTTGAATATTTAAATGCTTTTTAAATGTGTTTTTTGGTCGTGGAACAGCAGTTTGCACCAATTCTGTAGAATGGCCCATAATAAAGTTTATTTTCTGTTTTATTATATTCTTATTATATAAAAAGTATACCTTGACGGCGGCCCTCAGCACGGGGAACTGCGGCGGCTCGCGGCGGGGCTCGTTCGTCTCCAGAACCTGTTTGATGAACTTCTCGATCTCTCTCTCGGACATCCCGTAGCGATATCCGGACTGCCGCAGGATCTCGATGCTCTCCGACAGCTTATCGTAGATGCAGGGTTCACTGAGAGACGAGCCCATGATCCCGAGCGAGTGTCGCGTTCAGTCAGAGCCGCGTCTTCATCATCATCATCTTCATCAGCAGCAGCAGCACAATCAGGTGTTTGATCGACAGGTGAAGTGTGTGTGTGTTAGGAGTCCTGTAATGTGTGTGTGTTGTTTCACAGATGTTATTTTATCCTAAATCACGGGAGAAAGCGTTTCCCTTCATGACTGACGAACCCTGTAAAATATAATGTCAAACACTCATAATCAGACAAACATATGACAATCTTCCTCATATTTATTAGCAGCGAGCGCGCTAACTCCCTCAGCTACAGTCTTTATCTTCCGTTATCCGCACAAACAGTCCTCTATAAACACAAATGATCATCTTACTGTCGGTTTATTGTTGATTTGACGACGATTTCCAGCAGTTTTGCGAGTTATTTCACTCGCACATTCACGCTAACACTGCTCGCGCTGCCTTAGCCGCGCACGTCACTCATCTGCGCGTTCATAACAGCTGATTCAACACGCTCATCGCGATAGCAACGCGTTCGTTCGCGACATTTTTGTTCATTTTGATTAAATAAGCGATGAAATTAACGATAAAATATTTTATAGTTTATTCACTCAAATACATATATAAATATTGTATTTCTGGGGATAAAAACAAGCGAACGTGCCGCTGTAAATGTTCAAATAGAGGTTTAAATAACTCCTTAAACTTACCAAACCTTGGCCTGACTAAATATTAACTCAAAACAGCAGATTTTATCAAACTCTAAAAAGCACTTACAGCACGGCAGGAATTAATAGACAGATAATGTTTTGGCTCAAATTCATAATTTCAATAAAATTCACATTTTATTTGTACATGTACACAAAATGTATGTGATGATTTATTATGTAGAAGCATTTACTATTATTACTATATTTTATATTAAAATATGTTATATTATGCTGTTTGTTGTATCTATTTCAACAAATACCATTTTATAAATCAGATTTATTTTGTTTTTCATATATATATATATATATATATATATATTTATATATATATATTTCAACAAATACCATTTTATAAATCAGATTTATTTTGTTTTTCATATATATATATATATATTTATATATATATATATATATATATATATATATGTATATATTTCAGTTATAAAATGCATGTATAATTAATTATTGAATATATTTTGTAGCTGGCATCATAGATACACTAAACTTGTCATACAGCATTGATTTTTATTTTATTATTTATACATCATGTTTTGTGCTCTGAGTTGATAATAATGCTATATTTTAACCGTGTTATTTGACATCAGAATTAAAAACAAACGATGATGTCACCGGCGTCTCTCCAGCAGGGGGCGCGCGCGCTGCGAGGAGCGGGATCGCGCATGCCCGTGTCCCGCATTGTTTGGATCAGCTGTGCGTGGATGTGAAACCCCACCCAATGAGGAAGGACAAGCCGTGAGCAGCAGATCCGGACCACGACAGCACGAGCCCCGCAGCCGAACCCGCACCATGATCGCGTTATTCAACAAGCTGCTGGACTGGTTCAAGGCCTTGTTCTGGAAGGAGGAGATGGAGCTGACGCTCGTCGGCCTGCAGTACTCGGGAAAAACCACATTCGTCAACGTGATTGCGGTAATGAAGCCTTTCCTGCCTCTCGTTTTATTACAGGCCTCGGTCGAGTAACGGGTCGCGTGACTGACGCTGCGCTCCCGATTATAGAGAGATCGGACACAACATCAGCACAATGTGTCAGATTCAGCGTCGTCAGGGCAGATATGATGATGTGTCAGACACAGAAACATCACAGCAGACACAATGTAGCAGATGCAGCATCATCAGACACAATATAGAAGATACGGCAGTGCAATAGATCAGATACAATGTCTCATATACAGAATAAGATGCGTTGGATAAAGCGTCATTACTAGATATAATGTGTCAGATACTGTGTAATCAAGTACATTGTGTGCATCATCAGACACATTAGATCAGATTTCACATTCAACTCGATACAGAAGACCACAACATCAGACACGATGTAACAGATGCAGCATTATCGGACACAATGTGTCAGATCAGATACAACATCAGACATAACATAGGAGAAATGTCTGATTCAGCAACATTAGATCAGATAAAAATCACTAGAATCGATGTATCAAATGCAGAATGATCAGATCAGACACAATGTAGCAGATGCAGCGTCAGCAAAAACATAAAAGGTACGGTAGATCAGATACAACATCAAACATAATATAGAACATAAAACAACAGCATCAATAGATTATTAGATATGATGCATCACAGCGCATCATCAGATCAAATCAGACACAATGTGTCATTCATTCTCGTTAGATATGTTTCAGATACAGAGTCATCAGATCAGATACGACGACTTCAGACACAATATAGAAGATACAGCATCATCGGATCAGATATGACGTCATCAGACACAATATAGAGGATACGGCAGTGCAATAGATACATTGTATCACATACAGAATAATCAGATCCGACAATATGTGTTGGATAAAGCATCATTACTAGATATAATGTGTCAGATCAGATAAAATAGATCAGGACAGTGTATCAGATCAGATACATTATTAGATATGATGCATCACATAGCGCATCATCGGATCAAATCAGACACAACGTTTCATATTTCTCCTTGTTAGATACTGTGTTTTAGATATAACATCACTAGATACAATGTATCACATACAGAATAATCAGATCAGGCACTATGTAGCAGATGCAGCGTTATCAGATACAATAGATCAGACACAATGTATCAGATTCAGCATCATTAGATCAGATATGATGTATCATAGCACATCATCAGATTGAATCAGACACAATGTATTATATTTATCCTCATTAGATCCAATGTTTCAGATCAGACACAATACAGCATCGTCAGATGGAAACAATAGATCAGATTCAGCAACATAAGGCATAATGTAGAAGATATGACATCATCGGACACAACGTGGCACAGATCAGAAGCAATAGATCAGATACAACATCAGACTAAATGTTTTAATTAGATACTGAATAATCGGGTACATTTTGTGCATCAGATCAGAAACAATGTATCATATTACATATCTATTGATTTGGCTCACACATATCAGACACAATGTATCGGATCAGATGCTTTGTATCAGATACAGTATCAACTGATTTAAATGGTGTATCAGATTAAACCTCATCAGAACTATTGAATCTGGACAAGATCTCACAGCAATCAGATGGTCTTTACAGCTGTCAATCAAAAAAAAAGTGTTGATCAGCTGACCCAGTTTCTCAACCAGTCAGCATCTGGCATTCTGTCCAATCAGCATTTTCACGTGTTTGAGACACACACACACTCAGGAAGGTCGTCGGCGCATAAATCCAGGCCTTTAGGGCTGTAAATCACATCAGCACCTGCTGCTTGACTGCGAGTCCTCACAGATGAGTCAGATTTCAGTGACATCACATCCTGTGTGAATCTCTCTCTCGTCCCACAGTCGGGTCAGTTCAGTGAGGACATGATCCCTACGGTCGGCTTCAACATGCGCAAGATCACCAAGGGAAACGTCACCATCAAGGTCAGTCCGTCATCACATCCGACAACAACATCACAAAACATCACACGTATTTTTATTAAAAATGGCATATTTCTTATTACATTTACACATTTAGTAGATGCTTGTATTCAAAAGAGGCATTACAAAAGAGGAACAAAGCATTTCAAGTAAAACAGTGCCTTGTTTAATGAATGCAGTTGTGTAATAATTAGGTTATATAGTGTTATTTGTTGTGTGATTTTGTGTTGCAGTTGTGGGACATCGGCGGTCAGCCGCGCTTCCGGAGCATGTGGGAGCGATACTGCCGCGGCGTCAGCGCTATAGTGTGAGTATATCCCCCAAACGCCCTCGTGATGTCATGCGTCCGTTACCGATCTCCTGTGTCGCTGCAGGTACATGGTGGATGCGGCGGATCCGGAGAAGATCGAGGCGTCGAAGAACGAGCTGCACAACCTGTTAGACAAACCGCAGCTGCAGGGAATCCCAGTGAGTCACCAGAGATTCGGATCATGTGTTGTGGATGCTTTGGTCTTTACGTGATCGTGAACGTGTCCGTCTGCCCGCAGGTTCTGGTTTTGGGCAATAAGCGAGATCTTCCCGGAGCTCTGGACGAGAAGGAGCTCATCGAGAGAATGTGAGTTCATATCTGAAGATTTCTTTACACCTCCGTCATGTGATCAGATCCGATCGCACTTGTGCAAAATGTAAACGACACTTACAGTAGGTGTGATGCTAACCAGCATTTTTTTTTGCGTTTTTATGCTTTTTAAGAGAATCGACAAATAATTCAGCCTGCAGAATATTGTCTTTCCCTCAGTTATAAAATGGGTTTTTTTTTTTGTATGTAAAAATACAAGAAATAATCACATAAGTTTCAGACTTTGATAACTGCATTGAAAAATTGCAAATATCATATTCTTTTATGTTGTTTGCCAATTTTTAAAAGCATTGACTAATAATTGACAAATATATAATGTATTGAAAAATATAAAAAATTGTAGTTATTTCTAGAAAAGAGCAAAATCACGTTGTTTTAAATTTTAATCAGAAATATTTCAAACTTTACTAACAGAGCGAAAAAATTTGCAAATTTCATATTTTCATTGGTTTAACGATTTTTAAAAGCACTGACAAATAATTCAGAATATGACATTTTGTCTTTCCCTCAGATGTGTGTGTGTGTGTGTGTGTGTGTATATATATATATATATATATATATATATATATGAATACAAGAAATCATCTTTAAAAAAATTTATTTTTAAATTATTAAATTGAATTATGCAAAATCACATCAGTGTTTTAATCAGATAAGTTTCAAAATTTGTGAACAGGGTTGCAAAATTCATTCATTTATTTGTTTGTTTGTTTATTCATTTATTTATTTATCAGATTTTTTTTTAAAGCGCTGACAAATAATTCAGTGTCTGGAATAATGTCTGTCCCTCAGTTATAAAATATATATATATATTTTTAATGTATTTAAAAATACAAGAAACCATCTTTTAAAAAATGTTTTTAAAAATTGTATTTAATTTTCAGTATTTAATGCTAGAAAATAGTGAAATCAGCATTTTAATCATATATATAACTTCTTTGAATCATCTTTGAAAAATATTTAAAAAAAAATATTTAATTATTAATTTTAAGTAAAATTAGTCAGATAAGTTTAGTAAAATTTTTAACAGTTTTAATTTTAACATTTTTAATAAAATTTGCTAACAGGGTTTCAAAATTACAAATTTCATTTATTTTATTTATTTATTTATTTATTTTTTACTGATTTTTAAAAGCACTGACAAATAATTCAGTGTCTGGAATAATGTATTTCCTTCAGTTATATAAATATATGTATTTATATTTTTAATGTATTTCAAAAATACAGATTTTTAAAGATAATTTCTTGTATTTAATTTTCAGTATTTATTGCTACAAAATAGTGAAATAACATCCGCGTTTTAATCAGAAAAGTTTCAAAATTTGCTAACAGGATTTCATAGTTTCGTTTCATAATTACCAATTATTAAAAGTAAGTGGAATATTGTCTTTCCCTCAGTTATAAAATATAGTTATGTTTAGATTTTTAACATATTTAAAACGGCAAGAAATAATTATTGATGAAAAGTGAAGAAACGGGTGAAGATGAAGTTTTAATGCGACTGTGAGGCTTTTATCTTGAGATTATAAAATGTCACATCAAAATATTCTATATGAATATGAAAGTTCATTTTAGACGTTCATTCAGTGTTTTCCGATCACGATGCATCTCGAGCGATTTGAATGCGGTCAGATATAATCTGATAAATCTGATCTACAGGAACCTGTCGGCCATCCAGGACAGAGAGATCTGCTGTTACTCCATCTCCTGTAAGGAGAAGGACAACATCGGTAAGAGACTGTGCTAAAATACTGTTTCACACCAGATAATGATCGAATGAAGCCGTTTTGAAAAAGTTTTCACTTTCTCTGACCCTCAGCAGGGTCCAACTGTCCAAAAAAAACCCCCTGGAAATATTAGTGAATGTTAAAATTGTAAATTCTAGGAATGGAAAAGTCATTTAAATATTGAAAATCAGATAAAGTAGGATGTATTATATATCCAACTAATCCAATAGAAGTTTTTTTAATTCTATGAATCACAAATGACGATGAAGTTGATTGAAATCTCATAGAAATTGAACCGTAAGATCGCTTTTAACAGGCTGTTTGTGCTACTGTACCTTTAAGACGTCAGTGAGCTCTGTGATTGGCTGCTCATAGTTTATCTGGACAGGTCAAGTTGCTGAGTACTGAATAAATGTGGGCGGGTCATATGTTAATGAGTGTCTTGTGCGTTCCAGACATCACACTACAGTGGCTGATCCAGCACTCGCGAACCCGGCGGAGCTGAGGAGGCGGAGCTGGCGTCTGATTGGAAGAACCGCATCATGTGATCAACTGTGTTTTAGGCGCTCTTGATTTCATTCTAAACAAACAAGCATCCGCCCCTCCTATTCTTATAAACTAATTCACATCATTTACATTGTTTATTTTTGTTCTTACTTGAATGTGCTTTTTTACGGTTCATCATGAAGTCCGGACGTGTCACATGACGCGTTCTGCGTGTTTTTGCTCGGAGACTTGATCAAACCTCAACCGACGCCCACAGCATTTGTAAGAACCAGCGCTATGTGGTCACGTGATTCGCGGTGGTCCATTTTGCGCCGCCATCTTGTTTTAACGTTTTTTTCCAACGTTGTGAGAATGTTCCACATGCTCTCCGAACATTCACTGGGAGAATTCACCGATTTTAACTATTAGCATCATTAGCCTGTTAGCGTGACCTGGTGCTGGCGTCGTTCCTACGGATTTGACATAATCAGAAAAGTGATGTAAACGGCTTTGTTGACATTAACAGTCACTTACGAAGTCAACTTTTAGTTATTTAACAAGGTTGTACATTTGCGACTTTATTATTAAGTCTATTTAACGAAGTTGACTTTGACAATGTCCTTTACAAAGTTGTTTATAACCTGGTGCTGGCGAATGTGACATCATCTAGGTTTGCGCTAATCGTGTAACATTACGAAATCTGTCGTTTTATCAGAAAGCACACAAATCCGTCGGAAAGAGCTTAACGTGTCCAGGTGAAGGTTTTATATGTTTCCTCAGAGTTGCCGTGACGACAGCGGTGGGTTGTCATGGCAACTGCATTCACATTGCGTCAGTCCACGAACGTTGTCAGTGTTTAGAGGAATATTTGATCGCAATACAGTGTCAGATGACGAACGTTGATCGGTCTCTGTCGGACCCGCAGATCGTTGCGCAAATAAAAACAGCGGAGATGTGACGAATATTGTGCAGATCTCCTGCTGACGTCCAGTGTTGGTTCTGAACGCTGTTCATATCGGGGAGAGACAAAGTTTTTATTTCCGCTTTGATTATTTTGTTTCATTTTTTTTGTTGCGTATGTGGATGTTTTGGCCTAAATCATAACGATTTATAAACGTGTTGGTTGATTATACATATGTAAATTTACATATTTTATCATTCTTTTGGTTGTTTTTAGCATGTTTTTACTCATGTTTTTCACAGTGTTTTTCAACTGGATTATGTAAATAGCAACTTAAACCAAATGAGATCTCCCTCCTGAGCGTTACGGTGTTTGTCCTATTGTGATTAGCTTCCTATGATGATAACAATAATAATAATAATAATAATAAAGAAGACCCCACTCATTCACAGCAATCTGAACAAACAGATTGTGTGTGTGTGTGTGTGTGTGAATGTGAATGTGTGAGTGATTGTGTTTGTGTGCACGAATGCCGTCATATAGACTAGAATAATATTTACTTTCTAAATACAGCAAGTTTCTTCGGTTGATTTTTCGCAACTGCAAATCATTTTATATTCATCTCCACTAATGTTTTGATTTGTCATGATTTCATCGGGTGCGCGTCTAAACCTCGTCTACAATGACGCAATGCAACAAAACGGCGATAATCAACAAAGCTACACTGCTAGCACAGCTAGCCGGTTATGAAGTTGACTTTGACATAACAAAGTTCACGTGATTACCCTGATGGTAACCATAGTTACACAAGTTATTTACACTACAATACAACTGCTAACTTGCTATTAGCATCATTGTCATCGAAAAGTGACGTAAACAGCATTAAAAGTCATTTTTTGACTTGTAGTTATTTAACGAAGCTGTGCGTTTGTGACATAGACAACTTTATTATAATATATAAAGTCGGCGTAATGAATGTGACTTTACGAAGTCACCTTATTTTTTTTTGTAATTATTTTTTAGTCAAATTTGTTGATTGTTACATTCATAATTCAGTTTGTTTTAATCAAGTGGCGAAGCGGTTTGCCAGAAAACAACAAATTTGTACTTTTTTTGCATTTTACTTATTTAATGAAATTCTGCACTTGTGACATAGACAAATTTATTATAATGAAGTCGTTGTAACGAAGTTGACTTTACGAAGTGGTTTGCAAGCACATCTTAGCTACGCAACAAGAAGTTCATAAACGACTGTTGAAGTTGACTTCGTAATGACTTTTTTAATAACTTTGTTGAAGTTGACTTCAAAAAAACTCTCATTTTAGTTATTTAACGAAGTTTCTGGCTTGCGACCGACAACTTTATTATGATGAAGTCGATGTAATGAAGTTGACTTTACAAAGTCATTTATGAAGCCACTTTTTGTTTATAATGGATTTTTTTGAAAGTCAGCTTTGTTAGTAATATCAAAGTCATTATCTAAGTCATTTGTGAAGTCGAACTAACGAAGTTACGTTTATAATTCACTTTGTTACAATCAAGTCGCAAAGTGGTTTGCAAGCACACGTTACGTAACACCAAGTTCGTAAATGACTTAGTTCACTTTGCAAGAGTGTTATTACGAAGTAAAACTTACGTAGTCAACTTTGTTGATTATAACAACAATTTACGAAGTCATCCTAATGAAGTTACGTTCATAATCTATTAGCGAAGTGGTTTCACAACTTTGTTACGTGACTTTGTTGGATTCGTAATTTCGTATTCAAGTTTGTAATGACTTTGTCAAAGTTGACTTTTAAAAAATAGAATGCATTTCAGTTATTTAACGAAGTTGTGCACTTGTGACAGACAACTTTATAATAATGAAGTCGATGTAACGAAGTTGACTTTATGAAGTCACCTTATTTTGTCTCGAATAGATTTTTTTAAGAGTCAACTTTGTTGATTGTTACGTTCATATTGTCGCAAATTGGTTTGCAAGCACACAACTTAGCTACACAACAAGAAGTTCGTAAACGACGGTTGAAGTTGACTTCGTAATGACTGTTTTAATAACTTTGTCGAAGTTGACTTTTTAAAAACAAACAAACATGCACAAACGAAGTTGTGGGCTTGCGACCGACAGCTTTATTATAATGAAGTCGATTGTAACGAACTTGACTTTACGAAGTCACCTTATTTTGTTTATAATAGATTTTTTTGAGTCAGCTTTGTTGGTAATAACAAAGTCATTTGTGAAGTCGACCTAACAAAGTTATATTTATAATTCACTTTATTACAATCAAGTGGCAAAGTGGTTTGCAAGCACACAAATTACGTAACATCAAGTTCGTAAATGACAAGAGTCGCTTACGAAGTAAAACTAAAGAAGTAAAATTTGTTGATTATAACAACAATTTACAAAGTCATCCTAATGTTCATAATCTATTAGCGAACTGGTTTCGCAACTTTGTTACGTGACTTTGTTGGGTTCGTAAAAACTGTGCTCACGTCAACTTCGTAAAAGTCACAATCTAACCAAGATGACTTTGATTATAATGTCGTGAGCCCTTTGTTGATTATAACGATCTGATTGCCGTTTTGTCATGTTGCGTGTTTCGACGTTTGATTTTCTGCTGCTCATGTTTACTCCTGTCATCAGTTCATCTGGACTCTCATGATCGTCTGTATGTGTGTTGATTTAATTATTTTTTTTAATGTCTAATTAAATGTGGCCATAATGTTCGTTTGATGCCATTTTTTTAGTTGTTTGTAGCAGTCGCTTTTTTGTTTCCTGGGGAATCATGTGACTTCACACGGATGTCCCGCTGCATGACTCATTAGGGGATGGAGCAGGTTGCCATGGTTACTGTATAATTCAAGTTGTGATTGGACCGAGCGTGATGTTCTTTTTTCCCCTCTTTATATGGACCAGACAGTAACTTTTTACAGCAGTCAGTCACATAACAAGTGTTTCTGTACAAGACTCCATCAGTTGAGTTGTTCATTTGGGATCTTTCTATTCTCTCGTACTCGCGGTGATAACTGTACATGTTGTTCTTGTTATTTACAGATTATTTAAAAATGAAATTAAATGATTTCCCTATCAGAACCGCTGCTTCTTCCTTCTTTCAGTCAAGATGTGTTTGATTTTATTTTCATTTGGGTCTAATTCAACGAAACTAGATACAAAATGTGCTTCACGAGATTAATAAAGGACAACATTTAGACTTTAGAAACTTTATTATGGAAGTAAAAACACACGGAATTTAATTTGGTGCTGTTGATTTTTAGCTTTCAGAAAAGCGTACTAACATACTGTAATTTTGCAGTATGTAATATGTACTGTGCGGCATGTTTTATTTTTCTACTTAATGATCTACTGCATTTGACAAAGGTACACTACACCTCATACTTTATCCCACAATGCATTGTGTTCAACCGACCTTTTTTAAGTATACACTGCACTAACATACTGTGCAGTATGCGAGTCTTCAACGTCACCAGCAGAGGTCAGTAGAGACATATAATACAAATATCTCTCATTAATTATTAAACACAACGAAATTTTTTCTGTGCAGTTTTTCTCTGAAGATTTACTGAACGTTTATTGATGTGACGTCAACAATAAAAATTACTCATTAAAGCATAATACTGATTAACCTACATATTATATTAGAAGGCAGTCAATTTGTTGATAAATAAATATTCTTGTTAAAAGATTACACAATATAAGGCAGTTTCAAGAGCATACACACAAAAGCATAATTTAGCATAATAAAATTACATTTTGATTATAAAGGTCATTAGAATGATGTTTTGACATATAGGGATGTGCTTTCTTACGTACACATAAACGCATCTGCGTTCTGTTGGTTAAAGTGAGTTAACGGGGTTTGTTTGAGCGCATTCATTCCCGTCAGACCCCTCGCTGCTGTTGGTTTTGGACCGGTCCGTCTGGTTTTGTTATTCAGCTGGTAGGATGTGAGAAGGTCAGAGGTCAGAGTGTTGTCAAGGAGAGGGTGACGTGCCGGATGTCTGACCCGGTCTGATCCGGCCGGACGGCGGGATTCCACCGGGCTCATGCCAGCGGTCCCCGCGGTCTTCCTGCTCCCGCGGACGGACGTCGATCGAGTCCCGCGGCGCTGCTGACGGCCGGTTCCGCCGAGCCCGCGGTGATCTGGAGCGGCTCTGAGAGGGTTTCCAAGGCGATCTCACACAGAGCTTCAATCTTCTTCATTTCAACAAAACAAACAGTGTCTCAGAGCCGTCGACCCACACAAAACACACACAACTCTTAAATGAATGTATAATGAACACACTCTCTGAGGAGACTTTCACTGAACTTATTTAACTTATACTTACACAACCTACTGTGTTTTTACCTCAAACATTAAAAATACGTTTTATTTTCGGACACTGTAATTCTACTGAATGTTAATATGGTAATCATTCTGTATCACCACAGCACAGTGTATTTGAATAATAGTAGTATATTTGACGTCTCTGTTGTGCAGTTCTGTGCTGATTTTTATTCATGAATTCACATCTGTGACAACAAAATCACCCTCTGTGAGCCACAGTGTGTGGGTTTATAGTTTAAGGACAAAACTGTCCACAGAAGTCAAATAAAACCTCCTTTCATGGACAGTTCATTTGGGTAAATCTATTAGTTTAAAAATAGCTGTAGTGTTTGTTAGTTCATCACCATTTTCACGATTACCTATGATATGTGCACATTTTGTGCAAAAATATATAACCTTATAAGTTTATCAGCATCTGTATTTTCACTTTGTTCTATAGACACCTAACGTTGATTACATAACATTAACTACATTGATCTATTGATGTTTTCATTCTGGAAAAATTAGCGATCAGGTTTTTACAAATCTCATCTGAAAAGAGTAGTGTTAGGAATAACACATTACAAGTAACATATATTACATTATCAGATTAGTTTTTTGATGTAAAGTACCACATTACAAGTAACGTGCATTACATAATAAGATTACTTTTTGATGTAACAAGTTATGTAACAAGTAAAATGAATTACATAATCAGATTACTTTTTGATGTAACAAGTTATGTAACATAAGTAAAATGAATTACATAATCAGATTAGTTTTTTAATGTAAAGAGTAAAGCATTACAAGTAATGTGCATTATGTAATCAGATTACTTTTTGATGTAACGAGTAAAGTAATGCATTACAAGTAACATTACATGATCAGATTACTTTTTTGATGTAACGTGTAATGAATTATAAGTAATGTGCATTACATTATCAGATTACTTTTTATGACATAATGAGTAAAGCATTACAAGTAATGTGCATTATGTAATCAGATTACTTTTTGATGTAACAAGTAATGCATTACAAGTAACGAATTACATGATCAGATTGCTTTTTGATGTAACAACTAAAGTAATGCATTACAAGTAATGTGCATTACATAATCAGATTACTTTTTTGATATAATGAGTAAAGCATTACAAGTAACGTGCATTATTTAATCGGATTGCTTTTTTTGATGTAACGAGTAATGCATTACAAGTAACGTATTACATGATCAGATTGCTTTTTGATGTAACAACTAAGGTGAAGCATTACAAGTAATGTGCATTATGTAATCAGATTACTTTTTGATGTAACGAGTAAAGTAATGCATTACAAGTAACATTACATGATCAGATTACTTTTTTGATGTAACGTGTAATGAATTATAAGTAATGTGCATTACATTATCAGATTACTTTTTATGACATAATGAGTAAAGCATTACAAGTAATGTGCATTATGTAATCAGATTACTTTTTGATGTAACAAGTAATGCATTACAAGTAATGAATTACATGATCAGATTGCTTTTTGATGTAACAACTAAAGTAATGCATTACAAGTAATGTGCATTACATAATCAGATTACTTTTTTGATATAATGAGTAAAGCATTACAAGTAACGTGCATTATTTAATCGGATTGCTTTTTTGATGTAACGGGTAATGCATTACAAGTAACGTATTACATGATCAGATTGCTTTTTGATGTAACAACTAAGGTGAAGCATTACAAGTAATGTGCGTTATGTAATCGGATTACTTTTTTTATGTAAAGAGTAACGCGCATTATGTAATCGGATTGCTTTTTTGATGTAACGAGTAATGCATTACAAGTAACGTATTACATGATCAGATTGCTTTTTGATGTAACAACTAAAGTAAAGCATTACAAGTAATGTGCATTATGTAATCGGATTACTTTTTTGATGTAAAGAGTAATGCATTATAAGTAACGCGCATTTCAAGTAATGTGCATTACATAATCAGATTACTTTTTTGATATAATGAGTAAAGCATTACAAGTAACGTGCATTATGTAATTGGATTGCTTTTTTGATGTAACGAGTAACGCATTACAAGTAACGTATTACATGATCAGATTGCTTTTTGATGTAACAACTAAAGTAAAGCATTACAAGTAATGTGCATTATGTAATCGGATTACTTTTTTGATGTAAAGAGTAACGCATTATAAGTAACGTGCATTACAAGTAATGTGCATTACATAATCAGATTACTTTTTTGATATAATGAGTAAAGCATTACAAGTAACGTGCATTATGTAATTGGATTGCTTTTTTGATGTAACGAGTAACACATTACAAGTAACGTATTACATGATCAGATTGCTTTTTGATGTAACAACTAAAGTAAAGCATTACAAGTAATGTGCATTACGAAATCAGATTACTTTTTTGATGTAGCGAATAACGCATTACAAGTAACGTGCATTACAAGTAACGGATTACGTGATCATATTACTTTTTTGATGTAACGTAATGAATTACAAGTAATGCGCATTACGTAATCAGATTATCTTTTTGATGTTACGAGTAAAGTAACACATTACAAGTAACATGCATTATGTAGATACTCAAAAAAGCAGGCCTTGACTCCTTTTTGGATTGATTTTCTGGAGCAACTTGCCATTTCTGACTGGTAAACAGAATATTGAATAGAGGGTGGGGTTTTATTTTAGTGCACCTCATCTCCATTCTTTGCTCATAGCAGACTGACTGTTGGAGGAGAGTGGTTAAGGATATTCAACCCAAGCCATCACACTGACGTCATCAGAGAAGGAGCGCCATTCCAGAGCAGAAGCAAATTTTCAGATTTTGACTAAAGATTAACACAACAAACATTGTTTTCTCTGTGTATTAACTTACATGAATTAATTGTTCACTACAAGACTTGTAATGTGCGCTGATGAAGTAAATAGGGTCAGTTCTGATTTCATGACTTTAAAAAAATAATATTGCTATATAATAGGCCTGTTAATATTGATATATTAATAGAAATTATAATTAGTAGTTTATTATATATATATATATACACACACACAAATGTTTTCCGCGAAAGCTGTTTCTTCTTTGGCAGTTTTCAGAGTTGCTGTTGACATGTTTATATCAAGATGAATATCATCTGGTTTGATGGCTCAAACATTTTAAGAAAATTCTGTTGCCCCGTTTGCTACCGCCACACGACAAACTTAAAAGATTGTGCCCCAAAAATGTGCAACAGAAAGCTGACTTCCCTGAAAGTGTAAACACACTCTTGACCTCATTCTGTGTGGTTCATGGCAGCACAGAGCGTTTAATCTACCCCGGATTACTTGTCACCCCATTCTTGCCCCCTCCGTGTTACCCACATCAGCGCGAGCGTCCCGTCTCCATGGCAACCGGGCCGAGAGAAAGACGGAGAATGTCGCGTCTGTTTCTGGTCTGCTGCTGTTTGGAGTCTGAATGCCGAGAGCCGGCGTGTGACAGTCGCGTAGCAACCGCTCAGGGGCCGCTATTGATATTCAGCGCGGGGGCCGCGGCTCAGGAACAATACGGGCCTTATGGGCCCCACGACTCCTCCTGAGAATCTACTGTAGGAGGAAAATCTCTTCAGAGCAGCCAAGAGACAGCAGTTCAACTGTGCATTCAAACAGATAAACACATAAATCGTTTAAAACAGAGATTGTTGCAAAAGGTTTATGCGACATATTCAAACTCTTTTATTGGCTGCAACCAAGTACAAAAAGAAATACAAAAAGATTTGATGCTAACAATCTGTTCAGCGACATCGGTTCAATTTGCTATTATAATCATTTCTAACGTGTTAAAGTTGCAAAAACAGTCTTTTCTTATAGTTCATAGAGTCATTTGTCTGTGCTGAGAGTTACGGGCACAGATCAGTCAGTTCCAGCAGAGAATCAGACAGTCTTTGATGTGCGAGACACTAAAACACAGAATTTCATTTTCCCAAGGCCACAGCCGTGAACTTTAGCTTATAAAAGTTGATCTGAAAAAGTTTTCCAACCCACATGTTCATTCTTATACACTGACTTCTAAAACACAAGGCAATTTAAAGATACAAATTAAGTGCATAAAAATAGAATGTTTTCAAGTTTGCCGTAAATGTCCATCCAGCAGTATAATATTTATGCATAAACAAAACATTAGTTATTAAAATTCAATGAAACGGTTAGAATTTTTATGTAGGTCTGTAGTAAAGAAAGTGGACTGACAGACTGAATTAACTAGTTGTGATAATTTATTACAAATAGTTGCAATAAGGAATCTATTAAAGCTTGTTTCCGCCACAGAATAAAAAAAATCAAAGAAGATTGTGACTTTTTATTGATTTTTTTTCTCACAATTACGAGTTATAAAGTCAGAATTGTGAGATATAAACTTTTTTCTTGCGATTGCCATTTTATTTCTCGCAATTGTGAGTTTATTTCACGCAATTCTAAAAAAAAAGGTCAGATCTGTGAGATAAAAAGTTTATTTTTTTTTCAGTGGCGGAAACAAGCTTCCATTAGATTCTGATTGGTCGTAGTCAATGAAGAAACAGGAAATGGTTTCTCTACTTCCTGTGTGTAACTCTCCTCATCCAGCGGTGAGCGACAGCTGTTTTTAACGGGATAGTTCAGTCATTTTTTTAAGCATTTATTTCATGTTCATCTACCGTGAAGAAAGTCATACATATTTGGAATGACTACAGAATGATGATTTTCGTGTGAACTGTCCCTTTAAGAGTGTTAGTGGTGATAATTCATTCACAGTTTTTATGAAAACAGAAGAACGTTGGAGATCAACATGGCGTTCCGATGATCAGCTCGGGTGGACTTTCCTTGACCTTATCAAAGAACGCCGCGGGCGACGTTCCCGACACGATCTTCAGCTTGTCCTCCTGGACGGAGACGGGCGAGGACAGCGACGAGGAGACGGCCGTGGCGTTGGTGGAGGAAGACGAGGACGTGGAGGACGAGGAGGGATCCGGCAGACACTCGTCGCAGCAGCAGCAGCAGCAGTCCATGAACGCCTGGCCCAGAGCGCGACAGAGGCAGAGCAGCAGGACGGGCGTCGCCCCCGCCCGCACAAACAACATGAACTGACCAATCAGAGCCAGCAGAGCCCGTGTGGCCACGCCCACCTCCACGCCCGCATACGCCAGCACAATATTCCAGGCGTTTTCCGGCAAACTGCACACGGCGTATATGGACGCCAACGCCACCACTGTACGGGTCAGCTGACGCTCTCGTCGCTGCTTTTTCGGAGACGAAGACGCGGAGGACGACGCGGAGGACGGACGTTTCTCATCGGCGACGTGCCGCGTGAGCAGCTGACATGCGCCCGTGAACAACAGTGGCAGGCAGAAGAAGCACCCGAAGGTCCACCACATTCTGGACTGGTGGTACGTCAGCACCAGCGAGTACAGCGTCTCGGGCAGCGCCGCGGATGGCTGCTGGCTACACGAGTCCACCGGCAGACCCGTCCGCGGAGACACTTCCTGCTCCAGCCGCCACATCAGCAGCTCCGGGGCGGCCAGGACCAGAGATCCCACCCAGATGACTGACAGCTTGGCCAGGATGGACTGACAGGACTCGACCTGCTGCGGCCGCGCCTGAACGCTGGTCACCGCGTGGAAGCGATCGATGCTGAGCGCGCACAGAGTGAAGGTGGTCACGCCCAGCGACGTCACCTGAAAGACACGTCAACAAACACACGTCAACAAAATCACATGACCTCCACTAACCAAAACCTACCATGGTATTAATGCAGTTGACCATGGTAAAACTTTTTTAAAGACATTTTTAGACATGTACCATAGTAAAATCTGAATTTTGGACACATATCATGGTAAAACTTTTTTAGGGCATGTACCATGGTAAAAGAATGTTGTTGTTTTTTACATCTACCATGCTCATACCATATTTCTGGACATGTACCATAGTAAATCTATGTTCTCGTTTTACATCTACTATGGTTATGATGTCTTTTAGACATACAATGATTTTTGGACACATATCATAGTAAAACTTTTTTGGTGTAGGTACCAGTCATACCATGTTTTTGGACATGTACCATGGTAAAAGAAAGTTTTTTACATCTGCCATGGTGATACTATGTTTTTGGACACATATCATGGTAAAACTGTTCTTTTTTTTGGACATGTATCATGGCTATGTTCTCGTTTTAAATCTACTATGGCGATGACATGTCTTTTAGATATATACAATTGTGATACCATGTTTGTGGACATGTACCATGGTCATACCATGTTTTTGGACATGTACTATTGTAAAACCATGTTTTTTAAACATGTCCAATGGTGATACTATGTATTTAGACACATGTCATGGTAAAACTTTTTTGGGGGCATGTACCATGGTAAAACTATGTTTTCTGAACATGTACAATGGTGATACTATGTTTTTGGACATGCACAATGGTAAAAATGTTTTTGGACATCTACCAGATTCGTGCCATGTTTTTGAACATGTATCACCATGGCTAAGCCATGTTTTTTGCACATGTACAATGTTTTGTTGATACATATTAAGTATGTTAGTACCATGCTATTCTTTGAAGTACACCCATATAAGTGCCATTGTATATGCGTATGCAATCATTCAGTACTATGGTATGTATATATTAAAGTACCATGATTTTACCATTTTATGCGACCAAAAATACATGATGTCAGTTGATAAAAATAAGGGTTGATTTTCCCAAGTCATCCAGAATATTGAGTCGATTTGCATCTCATCTAATATGTTAATTCCCTGTCATGTGAAATCTTTCAGGGCTGCAGAAGTGGGTCAACAGACACGCAAACAGACAATCCTGCCCTTAAACACACTCAAAACACTCATTCAACATGCTAATGGACCCAATTAGTGCCGCTAATTACCCGGAGATCTCATTTACATGACAATCGGGAGAGCTGGTGCTTCAAAGAGGAGGCTGGAAAATAAACTCAAGAAACTACCGCACAATGACACACACCCACTGTGACTGACGACGGTTTGTTAAGAGCAAAACAAGAGAAAGTTAATGAGTCTGTTCACTCAAGTTATGTGATATTACCATGTTTTCTGGACAAGGTACCATGGTGATAGAAAGTTTATTACTTAAAAGGATAAACAGATGTTTAGACAGAGAGATGGATAGAGTGTGTGTGTGTGTATTAGATTTATAAACAGACTGATTGATTGATTGATTGATTGATTGATTATTGGCTCACACACCTCCACATATGGCACTATCCTGCAGGACAGATCTCCCATCAGTCTTCTCTTGGTCAGCTCGTTGAGGATCACCACAGGCAGGCAGAAGAACAGGACCATGAAGTCCCAGAAGGCCAGGCTGGCCAGCGCGCAGTTCCACGTGCTCTTCAGGTAATAATTGTGCCACACGATACACATGAGCGCCAGGTTACCCACAATGCCCACTGAGAACACGATGAGCGACAGCAGCATGACGGCGTACGCGCTGTACGACTCCTCCGTGAGCGGGTACAGCGGGTTGTGAACGCGCAGCGAGCCGTTGAACGTTCGCGGTGTGGTGAAGAACGCGTCCGGGTCGGGATGAGGGCGCGCGTGTCGGTCTCGCTGTTTGGATTTGGACCCGCGCGGAACTCGCGGTGCGTGATGATGCGCGCGGCTCCGCACATCTTCATCATCATCTTCATCATCACTGCGATGGGCCGCTGAGGGGCTCGCGCTCGCGGAGAACTCCAGCGACGAGGATGATGAAGGCTCCATCAGGCTCATCTTCATCTCCACCGCGCGTTTATCCGCCTGAACTGAGGCAACAATTAGAGCAAGAGCAAATAAAAGTCTCAACATGATGAGAGTCTGACGAACAGATCTAGATGATGAAATGATGTGCTGCGGATGAGCGAGAGCTTCAGTCTGATCATCTCATCAAGTTCTGCTCCTCTAGTTTCTCCTCAAGTTCCTGAGGGAATTAATGAAGAGCGCCAGAATAAAATCTGCCCCCTCGTGGTCAGTAAATGATGTGTAAAAAATGTGTAAAAAATGTTGCTTTATTAAAAAAAAAAAAAAAAAAAAAAAAAAAGTGTGTTTGGAGAACTCACGTGCTCATCATTAATATTATCACACTAATCATGCTAACAAGGCTGACTTTTTAACATGTTCATCTACTGACACAATTCAAATTAAGCACAAAGTTTAATTACCTTTTGAATTGGATTGACAGAAAGAGGGTTTTATTGCAGTCTGGGAAGTGACGTGTTCTTCTGCCCTGGACCACAAATTATACTTTAAATATTTATTAATAAAAATAATAAAAAT
Organism: Hypophthalmichthys molitrix; assembly: GCA_037950675.1. Lineage (NCBI taxonomy): Eukaryota > Metazoa > Chordata > Actinopteri > Cypriniformes > Xenocyprididae > Hypophthalmichthys > Hypophthalmichthys molitrix. The sequence continues at coordinate 589,977 of CM075501.1, read as the reverse complement.
GGAATTTGGTTTGAGTCATTACCAGGTCTGGATAAGTATGGAAAAAATAAATTAGAGTATGGAAAATTATTTGTGTTTCCAGACTAGTGCCCCTAAAATCAAGAATCTCAAAAAATAAATTTGTCGTACATCAGAGTGACTTTAGCGATTGTTGAACACAACTGAATAAATTCAAGGTGCGCATTTTCCTTACGCAAAACTCTCTTTTACCATAAGAGAGTCTTTTTTGAACTTTGAAAGTGTGTGTGCTATCTATCTATCTATCTATCTATCTGTCTGTCTATATCTATCTATCTATCTATCTATCTGTCTATATTTATCTATCTATCTATCTATTTATCTATCTGTCTGTCTATATCTATCTGTCTATCTGTCTGTCTCTGTCTATATCTATCTATCTGTCTATCTGTCTGTCTATATCTATCTGTCTGTCTCTGTCTATATCTATCTATCTATCTATCTGTCTGTCTATATTTATCTGTCTATCTGTCTGTCTATATTTATCTATCTATCTATATATCTGTCTGTCTCTGTCTATATCCTATCTATCTATCTGTCTGTCTGTCTGTCTGTCTGTCTATCTATCTGTCTCTCTGTCTATATCTATCTATCTATCTATCTATCTATCTATATTTGTCTGTCTATCTATCTATCTATCTATCTGTCTGTCTATATTTATCTATCTATCTATCTATCTATTTGTCTGTCTATATCTATCTATCTATATATCTGTCTGTCTCTGTCTATATCCTATCTATCTATCTATCTATCTATCTATCTGTCTGTCTGTCTGTCTGTCTGTCTGTCTATCTATCTATCTATCTATCTATCTATCTATCTATCTATTTGTCTGTCTATATCTATCTATCTCTATATCTATCTATCTGTCTCTCTATATCTGTCTGTCTGTCTATCTATCTGTCTCTCTGTCTATATCTATCTATCTATCTATATTTGTCTGTCTATATCTATCTATCTATCTATCTATCTGTCTATATTTATCTATCTATCTATCTATTTGTCTGTCTATATCTATCTATATATCTGTCTGTCTCTGTCTATATCCTATCTATCTATCTATCTATCTATCTATCTATCTATCTATCTGTCTATCTATCTGTCTATCTGTCTATCTATCTGTCTGTCTGTCTATCTATCTGTCTCTATCTGTCTGTCTATATCTATCTATCTATCTATCTATCTATCTATCTATCTATCTATTTGTCTGTCTATATCTATCTATCTATCTATATATCTGTCTGTCTCTGTCTATATCCTATCTGTCTGTCTGTCTATCTATCTGTCTCTCTGTCTATATCTATCTATCTATCTGTCTATATCTGTCTGTCTATATCTATCTATCTATCTATCTATCTATCTATCTATTTGTCTGTCTATATCTATCTATCTATCTATCTATATATCTGTCTGTCTCTGTCTATATCCTATCTGTCTGTCTGTCTATCTATCTGTCTCTCTGTCTATATCTATCTATCTATCTGTCTCTATCTGTCTGTCTATATCTATCTATCTATCTATCTATCTATCTATCTATCTATCTATTTGTCTGTCTATATCTATCTATCTATCTATATATCTGTCTGTCTCTGTCTATATCCTATCTGTCTGTCTGTCTATCTATCTGTCTCTCTGTCTATATCTATCTATCTATCTATCTGTCTATATCTGTCTGTCTATATCTATCTGTCTATCTATCTGTCTGTCTGTCTATTTATCTGTCTCTCTGTCTATATCTATCTGTCTCTATCTGTCTGTCTGTCTCTATCTGTCTGTCTGTCTGTCTGTCTATATCTATCTATCTATCTATCTGTCACGGCCACTGTCAGTACCTGTCAGTTCCCGCACTACAGTTCCCATAATCCTCCCTGCCAGTCACATGCACACTCCACACCAATCACCCGTTGCCACATACATCTGTAGCCTATTATCTGGACTATTTAAGACTCACTCACACACCACCTCATGGCGAAGTCTTGTTAACTGCTGTTACAATTCTGAGCGTTTATTTACCCTGTCTGTCTGCCTGTTACCGATCCTGTCTGTTACCCGTTTACGATTTCTGCTGCCTGCTTTTGGACTGTTTATTGTTATCTGACCTGTGAACGATATCTGCCTGCCCTGATCTACTCCCTGTATCCTGACCATGTCTCTGCCTGTCCCTTGCTGTACCTGTTTGCCACTGTTTGACCACGAACATTGTTCAATAAAGCTTGCGCATGGATTTCACGTCGTGTCCCGCCTCGTTACACTATCTATCTGTCTATCTGTCTATCTATCTGTCTGTCTGTCTGTCTGTTTATATCTATCTATCTGTCTGTCCGTCTGTCCATCCGTCTATCTATCTATCTATCTGTCTGTCTGTCTGTCTGTTTATATCTGTCTATATCTATCTGTCTGTCTGTTTATATCTGTCTATCTTTCTATCTATCTGTCTGTCTATCTGTCTATATCTATCT
>CM075501.1:410000-585000 GCA_037950675.1 Hypophthalmichthys molitrix | reverse complement strand
ACTTCTATTGAATCTTACTAAACTGAACCTCTCCATTAGGAAAACGTCATTAGACAGACTGAAACGAGCCAAACGCTGAATGACTGATTTATTCTGCAGAATTCACTCACTCTGATCATCTTCATCACCGACGAGTCCTGATGTTTGATTCAGACCTGTATAATGAGGGCTTTTGTTCATGAGATGATTTCACTAGTGTGACGATGATTCACCTCATTTTAGCAAGTTTCCACAGATTTTCTCTTGCAACCAGCACAGATCAGTGTTGTTACTGGCAAATAAAACAATTACAAATTGTTTTCATGAATTGAAATAAAGGTGCAATAAAATATGAATAACTTTTTTCCAATCTGTAGTCACATTTTCAAAACTCTAAACACATTTAGCAGAACATCCGTCTGTTGTGACCATACTAACACAATTCAATGCAGTCAATTAACACGGTTCTAAAAGGTTTAAATGTTCTTTTCATATAAGCTTAACCCATACCAAAATCATGGATCTTTGTCATCATATTTGCAAATGCTTAAACTCAGCATGTCAGAAATGAAGACCCAATGTTCCAATCATTAAATATAGTATAAAACCTCTACTTTTGCAACAACAGCAGCTCAAAAGTATTGAAAAATATTTAAAAGAAATACTGAAACAATTGATAAGCATTTTTAATTCGCAGATCACTGAAATATTTAGAAATAGCAGATTCCAGTCTCAGTTGGAAGCATAGTCAGGTGTTGAAGATCTTTCCTTTACATGGACACACAGTAAAGCAGGACTCTTTGAATCGGATTTGTTCAGTGTGGATGAAGAACAACACAGAGGAGCAAAAAAAAAAAAGTCTGGGTAAGGGAGAGGAATAGATGAAGGAGGAGAGGAGAAGTTGGATCAGGACAAGGGAGAAGAAGAGGAGGAAGAATGTGTGCTCGACTGTGCATCTGTTTTTTCACTTATAAAGCTGATTTCTGCCATGAATAGAAATTTTAAAAAGGTAATTATGTCTTTTTATCTCACAATTCTGACTTTTTTTCTCTAAATTCCTGTAGTTTATACCTGTATATCACAATTCTGAGGGAAAAAAGTCAGAATTGTGAGATGTAAACTCCCAAAGGACTCTATGCACGGAGCGTTCTTTAGAACTTCCGCTTTAGCCAGCTCGAACACTTCCGGTGAGATGTCATTTGCTGGTGTGTTGAGCATCAGTAGAGTAATACTTAGTTTATAATCAGAATATAGTCACTTAAATAGTCAGGCATAGCATTAATTTAGTTATTCAAACGTAAGACGGCATAAAAAATAAAAATAAAGACGTACCTCAGTGTTCCTCCTCGGCTAAGTTCAATTCGACCATCAGTTTTCACACTTTTATGTGAAAAAAAGCTTCAAAAATTGAATATTTATTGTGCACTTTAGTTAGATTAATTGAATAAAATGTGTTTTTACAAGTGTGCTGAAATCATTGATCTCGCGCCACACTGACTGACAGCTGCTGTGATTATAAAGGTGCGGTGCTCGCAAGAAAAGTTGTTTTTATGAAGATTTTTTTGAGTATTTCATACTTCACATTGACAAAATGTATTTTTAAACCTAGTTATTTTAAAATGTTTAATATTGTCAAACGATTAGAGGAAATGGCTGATATATGCGCAAATAAATGCTACTCTGCCGCCACCTGCTGGTTAAAGTGGTAATTATTGTCTTTTTTATTTTTAAATAAGTGTTTTCTATCAAATGTTGAATTTCCTACATTTTTAAACGTTCAGGTTTATAAATGGGGACAATCTCAGACGGATGAACAAATAATGTTTGTGGTCTTCACATTAAAAATAACATTTGAAGCGCTGAGGGGAAAATGCGTGCGTGTCTAATTACAGACACGTGTTTTTAAACGGTCCCAATAGCTTCGTCTTTATTGCAATCAATAAAACTGGTTTATTGGCAAATTAGGTAAATGTGATAACTGCATTAAAATATGAATACAACATTAAACAGTTCACCGGAAATGCCCGAGCTGGCTTAACGACAACCAGGAAGTAACCGTGCATATAGTCTTTTGCAAATTAAAAAAAAAAAAAATAGAATTGTGAGATAAAAAGCAACAATTACCTTTTATACATTTTTTTTTTATTCTGTGACGGAAAAAAAGCTTCAACAGTAACCAAAGGTCATGTATGTTGGATTTGTTGTTGATCAATGTTTTCATTTCAGTAAAAGCTTCATGTAAAGCTTTTACTACAACAATTTCACTACCTCTGTTCCATGTTTACAAAATATGTGGTCTGCGTAGGGCACTAACTACCAAGGAGACACCATCAACACCCTCTATGGGGGCATCATCAACTCCACACACCCCCAGAAAGAGATTTCAACTGAAGGTCTGCACAGGGGACTCATGTGAGCAGTGTCTGCCCTGAGTAACTCTGTTACTTTCTTCTTCTGCACATTCTATAAAGTAATGACTCATTCACTTCTGTTGCCAAGAATGCACACATTCATCACTCAACCAAAAACAGCTTACATGTAAGAGCTCTGTGACTGCAGTAAAAGGAAACTGAATTATAAAAACATTTCTGCAGGTAGAACTGAAACATGACAGTAATGCAGTTTTCATAAAGCCATCAACAGTATTTTGACAGTCATTGCGCTTTGATTGACTTTATGTTCATGTTGGATAGAAACTAGTGCTCGTGTTTTGACAGAACGACTCGATTTTTGAATCAGGTTTGCTGTGTTTTAATAGAGTTAGTATATGTTGAAAAAAGTTTTGAAATGTAGAGTTTGTGTTTATTTAACAAAATATGGTTTGGGCAGAAAATTAACTATTTGGCAAATTGTGTAATGTAGGTGTGTTGCTGTGTTTAGAAAAGTATTGGTAAACGCTTGTTAGCAATTGAAAAAAACTGTAAATGAAATCAGAACTGGTGCTGTTGTGTGCATAAGAAGCAGTCCAGTGATTTTGTTCATAGCCACTAGGGGTCAGTAAACCATCATGAGTCACAGTTCAATATGAGACGCTCAAACTGCAGAAACTCTGAATCATCTGAAGTTTGATGATGTATTTAGTCTCATTTCAGACTGAAATCTGTGCTGTGCTCTTCATGAGTGATGTGGTTTGATTTCGACAGTTTTTTCACACCCAGCAGACGCTTTGAGCTGAAGTCTCGCACTGTTTCTGACCCGACGGGCCTCAGACAGACATGTTGTGGAGAACATGATAACCCTGAGACCCGAGAGCTGTGGTGAAACTGTGTGTGTGTGTGTGTGTGTCATTGTGTTTATGAGAGTCGAGCTGCTATTGTCAAACCAACCGCTTCCATTCTTTAGTTCAGGCTCGACCAGACGCGCCGGTTCTCGCAGTTTCTCTGCATAAGATCAGGCGCTTACAGTCAGTGTGCTGAACTCATGCCAGCAGATCTTCCTAATGATGATGATGATGATGATGATGATACACTGACACTTGTTTATATAAGACTTCGTCAGGAGAAAATAGCATTACATTTATTGCTAAAATCAAATACACGTTTCTGTAATATGATCAGATTTACATGTTCGCAAAACAGGATTAGTGCTGTTCAGCATTCAGAACTGCTAGGGTGTTCTGAATGGTTGCCCGGGTGTTGCTATGCAGTTGCTAAGGTGTTCTGAATGGTTCTCGCCATGTGGTTGCTAGGGTGTTCTGAATGGTTGCCCGGGTGTTGCTATGCAGTTGCTAAGGTGTTCTGAATGGTTCTCGCCATGTGGTTGCTAGGGTGTTCTGAATGGTTGCCCGGGTGTTGCTATGCAGTTGCTAAGGTGTTCTGAATGGTTCTCGCCATGTGGTTGCTAGGGTGTTCTGAATGGTTGCCCGGGTGTTGCTATGCAGTTGCTAAGGTGTTCTGAATGGTTCTCGCCATGTGGTTGCTAGGGTGTTCTAAATGGTTGCCCGGGTGTTGCTATGCAGTTGCTAAGGTGTTCTGAATGGTTCTCGCCATGTGGTTGCTAGGGTGTTCTGAATGGTTGCCCGGGTGTTGCTGTGCAGTTGCTAAGGTGTTCTGAATGGTTCTCGCCATGTGGTTGCTAGGGTGTTCTGAATGGTTGCCCGGGTGTTGCTGTGCAGTTGCTAAGGTGTTCTGAATGGTTCTCGCCATGTGGTTGCTAGGGTGTTCTGAATGGTTGCCCGGGTGTTGCTGTGCAGTTGCTAAGGTGTTCTGAATGGTTCTCGCCATGTGGTTGCTAGGGTGTTCTGAATGGTTGCCCGGGTGTTGCTGTCCAGTTGCTAAGGTGTTCTGAATGGTTCTCGCCATGTGGTTGCTAGGGTGTTCTGAATGGTTGCCCGGGTGTTGCTGTGCAGTTGCTAAGGTGTTCTGAATGGTTCTCGCCATGTGGTTGCTAGGGTGTTCTGAATGGTTGCCCGGGTGTTGCTGTGCAGTTGCTAAGGTGTTCTGAATGGTTCTCGCCATGTGGTTGCTAGGGTGTTCTTAATGGTTGCCCGGGTGTTGCTATGCAGTTGCTAAGGTGTTCTGAATGGTTCTCGCCATGTGGTTGCTAGGGTGTTCTGAATGGTTGCCCGGGTGTTGCTATGCAGTTGCTAAGGTGTTCTGAATGGTTCTCGCCATGTGGTTGCTAGGGTGTTCTGAATGGTTGCCCGGGTGTTGCTATGCAGTTGCTAAGGTGTTCTGAATGGTTCTCGCCATGTGGTTGCTAGGGTGTTCTGAATGGTTGCCCGGGTGTTGCTATGCAGTTGCTAAGGTGTTCTGAATGGTTCTCGCCATGTGGTTGCTAGGGTGTTCTAAATGGTTGCCCGGGTGTTGCTATGCAGTTGCTAAGGTGTTCTGAATGGTTCTCGCCATGTGGTTGCTAGGGTGTTCTGAATGGTTGCCCGGGTGTTGCTGTGCAGTTGCTAAGGTGTTCTGAATGGTTCTCGCCATGTGGTTGCTAGGGTGTTCTGAATGGTTGCCCGGGTGTTGCTGTGCAGTTGCTAAGGTGTTCTGAATGGTTCTCGCCATGTGGTTGCTAGGGTGTTCTGAATGGTTGCCCGGGTGTTGCTGTGCAGTTGCTAAGGTGTTCTGAATGGTTCTCGCCATGTGGTTGCTAGGGTGTTCTGAATGGTTGCCCGGGTGTTGCTGTCCAGTTGCTAAGGTGTTCTGAATGGTTCTCGCCATGTGGTTGCTAGGGTGTTCTGAATGGTTGCCCGGGTGTTGCTGTGCAGTTGCTAAGGTGTTCTGAATGGTTCTCGCCATGTGGTTGCTAGGGTGTTCTGAATGGTTGCCCGGGTGTTGCTGTGCAGTTGCTAAGGTGTTCTGAATGGTTCTCGCCATGTGGTTGCTAGGGTGTTCTTAATGGTTGCCCGGGTGTTGCTATGCAGTTGCTAAGGTGTTCTGAATGGTTCTCGCCATGTGGTTGCTAGGGTGTTCTGAATGGTTGCCCGGGTGTTGCTGTGCAGTTGCTAAGGTGTTCTGAATGGTTCTCGCCATGTGGTTGCTAGGGTGTTCTGAATGGTTGCCAAGATGTTACCATGCTGTTACTAAGGTCTTTAGACTGGTTGTCGGGGCATAATTATGCAGTTCTGCACAGTTGCCAGGCTGCTTCTATGTGTACGGAGTGGTTGGTGTTTGTTTTGCTAGGGCATTTTAAGTTTTTGCAAAGTATGTTACCATGCATTTGGCATTCCGAATGGTTGCCAGGGTGTCGCTATGCAGATACTACACCATACACCAAAGTGGTAGTTGGCATGTTGCTGTGCAGTTTCTAGGGTGTCTGAGTGGTTGCCAGGGCGTTGCTGTGCAGTTGCAAAGGCATTCTGAGTAGTATGTAGCTGGTTACTATGCAGTTACTAGTGGTTGCTAGTGCATTGCTATGCAGCTGCTTGAATTTGTGTGTGTGTGTGTTGCATTATTTCTTCATAAATGAAATACATTTTTTTTTTATGTTGTGGCAAATTGCAATACTTTAGTATGTAATTAAGATGTGTTTATTAAATGAATGGGATGATGAGCTCTGTTGAAGCGTGATGTGTGCTGCAGTGTAAGAGCTGAAGCTTGTGACCCATTAAAGAATAGCTGCTTTAATCTGGTTTAGTCATAATGACTCATTTCTATTAAATCATATTCTTCATACCTGAAGTTCATTTGTAGCGTTCCTGGCAGAAGCATTGTTGAGCGCGAGCCGGTTTAGATCAATGCCATGCTCTGGTTACGGCAGAACTCCAGTTAAACCAGTCTTCACCCAGAGCGGGAAGAGCCTGAATTAGACCTCATAAAGCTTTATCTGAACGCAGAAACCAGATCAGCCCGGCGAATCTGCACTCAAGGTCATGTAAACAAGCCAAAAACACACATTCAAACCAAGAGAACCTGTCTGAGGACGATAAACACATTTGACCAGATGATGCAGGATAAGTGTGTTTGAGAAGATGCTTGTGTTTGTTCAAAATCTCATTTCTCTTCTACACTGTGTCAGAATCCGCTGGTGATTTTGACTGGATGTATGAAGTCAGAAGCACAGGTGTAGAGAATCACATCACTAACTAGACCTTCATCTTCAACACTACATCTATTGATCCAGCAGTTATCTAATATTTCATATGTAAAGCGTGTTTGTGCGTCTTCGGTTACAGTTGCATAACCTGGGTTTTTATTATATAATCAGAGACACTGATACATTTATTTTGGTCGCCGCAGGCAAACTACACATTATTTCCTGAAGATAAAGGCTTTTATTCCTGATTCTTTAAACTCTGTGAAGTTTTGAATCTCTGCCATGTTTGTTCAAGAGTCGCTGTCGTTGCCAGAACTTTACCGGGAAAAAAATGATGTTTCAGGCATTATTGATTTGGCATCAACATAAATGCATTTATCTTTTCATTTTATACTTGAATGAGTATCATTTTATATGTATATAATAACTTATAAATTATATACTTTTCTAGAAATTTACAGATTTTTACTATATCAGTGATTTAAAAAACAAAAAAATCGAATGACTCTTTCATTGTGTACGGTGAACATTTTTACAGTAGATTCTGCATGTAATGTGATGATCATTAGTGGTTTGTCATGTGTTTTCTGTCCTCACAGTTAGTTTAGAGTAACAGGTGACACACTCGCTTTTCTTTTGTCACCAAACAACTTTATTTCTGTGTGAAATATAAATATAATGCAGTAGGATTTGTTCTACTGTCCCAGTCATATTTTTATTTGCCCTGCCAAAAGTTTCACTCGCCCCACTTCAAAAAATTCATAAATAAGTAAATGAAAATACTGATTGTTTTCAGTGTGTTTGACCCATGCGACCTTGATAAATAAGGTTATGACAGCAAATTTCAGATGCCATTCTAATTTTGATACCACAGCAAAAACAACTATATAAATCTCAAATATTATTAAAGACAATTAAACAGCCAGTAATAAAATAAGAACAAATAATAGCAATAGCACAAATAAATACAACAGAGCAAAGATACAAATGAAATAAACGGTGATTTTCAGGTCGGTAATCAAATGTAAGTCTTCACTGTATAAAGCAAAGATAGATTAATCTTTATTAAAGTTACAAAAGTTATTCGATGAGAGATTCTTTGTCTTTTGTTGTTTGATTAATATTACAAACACAGACAGCAGCAGGTTTATTAGGCTGCTGTCACTTTAAGAGCGAATGCACGGATCCAATACACTGATACAACTGTGTTTATGATGACACTCGCCAAGACGGGCATTTTGACATAATTCTGTGTGAAAGTGTCCGTTCAAGCGCAAGAAGACGTGAAAGAGAGCTCAGTTCAGTGTTCACGCGCCGTCTGAGAGACTTCTCGCACAGCGCTCGAGGACCAAAATAAGCTCTCCTTCACATCTTCTTCAGCTTGATTATTCAAACTGGCAAGACTTAAAAAACACGTGCAAGAGATGATCGGATGTTGTTCACGCAGTCCTTATCATCAAGCCCTGTTATGTAAAATATTATATGTAAAAGAAATCTATAAGATAAATGCTAAAAATGGAAATTGGCCAACTAAGATTGAACTTTTAATGAATTTGTTTCAATAAATTGCAAATATACAATATACATACAGTACACAATATAGAACAATTTACAAGTCATATACTGTTCGATTTATATTGCATATTGCATTTATATATTATGTTTTTGCACACATTTAGCAGACTTTTTTTAGCTAATAAAAAGGATTAAATTAAAAACATAAATGATACAAACTAATTCAAAATATTGATTAAAAACTATAATAGTCATACTAAAAATGAATAGAATGACAAACAGTCCACAAAATGACTAAAACTTTAAATTAAAATGAAAACAGAAAATATGAAAATAAATAAAATCTATAATTTAAATCTGAAAAGTGAACTTATAATGAATTTGTTTCAATGAATTGCAAATATGCAACATAGAACAATATTAAAACAATTTACAAGTCATGTTTCATTTATATTTTTCAAATATATTTTATAAAAATAAAATATATTTAAAATTGCATAAATTTACATTTTGTTCTATTTTACTTGATTATATATTTACATTTTCATCAATTTTGCACATTGTTTGCATATACGAGTGTTTGAAGGAGAGCATCAGATGAAGCTTTTAATATTGTCTTTGCAATTTTAATTTATATTTTTTTAATTATTTTAAGATAACACTTTAATTTCTAACACTTTTATCTTTAACTAACAATATTTGTTACAAAATGTATTTACCTTTGTTAGTGTTAATAAAAATACAACTGATCAGTGATCTCAGGTCCATTAAATAATGAACATGCAACTTTTGATATTATTAATTAGTTCATGCTAACTATTGACAGGTAATGGAACCGTATTATAAAGTTTTACCACTATTATTATAATTTTTTTAACAGTTTTGCTTCATTTAGTTGTTCTTCTTATGTTTATTGCTAGTAAGTAAATTGCATTGCATTATGGGATACAGTATCTGACGCTGTCAAATGTAATGGGTTATTCAGGCTTTTCTGCGCAAATGAAACGTGTTTTGCACAGTGTATGCGATTCTGAAATTTGTCTTTAATTAAAACTTAAGCGTGATGATTCAGTCTGTACATTTGATCAGTGTGCCTTTCTTGTGGATCAACCCCATCATGCTGTAATTAGGCTACAGTTTAAACTAAAACTAATTATTATAATTAAATAATAGCAGTTCAGTTGTAACTGGAGCATGAGTGTATTCACACACACACACACACACCTGCAGTGAGACACACATACCTGTTGAACAGGTGTATTTGGCGGCGCTCCAGTGTTCTCGTCCTTTACTGGAAACTGTGTGATCGCTGCCCGTAAACCGAACCCTGTGGGCGGAGCCTGCGCTGTGATTGGCTGCGTGTGATGTCAGCGCTTGGGCTCATTCTGGTTCAAATGTTAAACCAGCAATTAACCCTCAGATCACTCTAGACAATGATTAAACCAGCAGCTTTCACTTTCCCAGAGCCCTAAACATTAATCTGCTGATCTAAAGCTGATACATAAATGAATTTCTTTACAAAAGCACCATTTTAATGAAAAAAGACGTGGAGATATAAGCGAGTTTCGTGTTTTGGTGGCCGCATTCATTGGTGTTGTTTTGATAACTGCACTATAAGAAAAATGTGGAATATTTAGATAATGTGAAGGAGTGTCTGAACCTCTTTACTGGCAGTGTGAGTTTACATTACTGGATTACTGTATTGTTGTAGTGTAAACTTATAAACAGAGCAGAAAAACACATTATAACACATACTATCTGTACTTTTTAGTGTACTAGTTTAAAAATAGTATATTTTGTTTGTTATTTCTGCAGGATTTTTGATGTGTGCATCCTTTCAGGGTTTTTTTGGTTTAATATTACCCACAACCCCTTGCACTAGAGCTGTTTTTGACTTTTTGTCAACTTTTTCAATTGAAGTTATTTAAAAAATGCACAGATTTTGACGTTTAAGCTGAATTAACTTAGCCAGCACTAACAGTACATTACTTAAAATAAAATATAAAAGCACTTTATTTATTTTTGCTAGTTTCTCATTTTCGTTTAGTTTAACCTGATGTACTAAAATTACTAAAACTTAAATAAAAATTAATAAAAACTATAAAAACTTATTTAAAAAAATAAATAAATAAAAAAATAAATTCAAAATATGAATAAAAACTATAATAGTTGTATTAAAAAAACAAATAAAACAGACAAAAAGACTTGAAATAAAATTGAACGAATAAAAGCGATAGTAAAATAACACTGATCAGGTTAATAATGTGCTAATATGACATACTAAAGTAATCAGTTTAGCACACTTAGCAGTATGCTAACTGGGACGTAGCGCTGTCTCACGTCCCTAGGGCATGTCGGTTCACCTCGGAGCATCATGGGAAGGGTAATCAACCAACATTCATATCTTAACCAAACAACAGTTTGATTCAAAACAATATCGCTGTGCAATACCACAACAATACCAATACCACCTAGCAATCGATTACCCAGCATGCCCTGCGGTGCAGTGTTTACCGCGCTCTCACGTGAATCATAAGCTTTTATCTGGCTGATAAAGCACTTTTACCGTAAGTACAGTCTCGGCTCTCACTCCGCCCATGTTTACCGCTCACTCCACTGACTTTAATGGCTTAATATTAAACCTCAAACACGTGACCTTTGACCCGCACTTATTTCATCCGAATCTAACGAAAGAGTCCAACGAATCAAGCGAACTTTCATAATATGTGCTGGATTCGAGTATTGCACGGCGCTAAGATGTTTTGCTAATCATCGATGGCGTGTTTGGACGTAAACAGCTTAAGGATGATAAAGATGACTTCCAGTCAGACGTATCAGAGAGCAATGAAAGTGCTTGTTGACACACAAACACACACACACACACACACACACACGCACACGCACGTCTGATTACTGGAACTGACCTCAATCACTTAACGACTCTGTGACTGTGTAACCCACACACACACTAACACACACACCGTTATTGAGTTTTCCAGCGCTTCATTGATAGGGATCCACGTGCAGACATGAATATGATCACACTCACGTTTGTTCTCATGCAGATCAACCTCAAACTCATTTATGTGTCAAATTAAACTTTAGCCATGTTCAAAACATTAGCATAATGCTAGCTGTGCTGTATGCTACTAAGAATATTTGTATATTTTGAAAATTGTTTTTTTTTTTCATTGTCCAGCTATTATCTGTCATGCAATTATGTACATTTTAATTCAACTTTGTGCAAAACATTTTTGGTCAATCTGCTCAAATAATGAATCATTAAAGAGATGATTCATTCATCACACTGCTCAAGTGCATTGGATTGTGGGATACAGTATATCACACTGTGTTCTGATAAATGAAGCATGCATACACAAATCCATTTACTGTGCTCTGTATGCATACTGCAGAAACAGAAATTTGCTAGGGTGGTCTGAATTGTTGCCGGGGTGTTGCTATGCGGTAGCTGGTCTTGCTATGCGGTTGCTGGGGGGGGTCTGATGATTGCCAGGATGTTGCTATGCGGTTGCTACGGGGCTCTGAATGACTGATAATGTGTTGCTATGCTGTTGCTAAGGTGGTCTGAATGGTTGTCTGGGTGTTGCTATGCAGTTGCTGGGGGTCTGATGGTTGCCAGGGTGTTGCTATGCAGTTTTTACGGCGTTCTGAATGACTGTTAATGTGTTGCTATACTGTTGCTAAGGTGGTCTGAATGGTTGCCAGGGTGTTGCTATGCAGTTGCTGGGGGGGGGGGGTCTGAATGGTTGCCAGGGTGTTGCTATGGGGTTGCTAGAGGGGTCTGAATGGTTGCCAGGGTATTGCTATGCAGTTGTTACAGCGTTCTGAATGACTGTTAATGTGTTGGTATGCTGTTGCTAAGGTGGTCTGAATGGTTGCCAGGGTGTTGCTATGGGGTTGCTAGAGGGGTCTGAATGGTTGCCAGGGTATTGCTATGCGGTTGTTACAGCGTTCTGAATGACTGTTAATGTGTTGGTATGCTGTTGCTAAGGTGGTCTGAATGGTTGCCAGGGTGTTGCTATGCGGTTGCTGGGGGGGTTCTGAATGGTTGCCAGGTTGTTGCTATGGGGTTTCTAGAGGGGTCTGAATGGTTGCCAGGGTATTGCTATGCGGTTGTTACAGCGTTCTGAATGACTGTTAATGTGTTGGTATGCTGTTGCTAAGGTGGTCTGAATGGTTGCCAGGGTGTTGCTATGCAGTTGCTGGGGGGGGTCTGAATGGTTGCCAGGGTGTTGCTATGGGGTTGCTACAGTGTTCTAATTGACTGTTTTTGTGTTGCTATGTGGTTGCTTGGGGGGTTTGAAAAGATGCTAGAATATAACTTAATGGGAACATTAGTAAAACGTTCTTAGAAGATATTTTTTGTTACATTTACATTTAATCATTTAACAGATGCTTTTATTTAAAGTATAATTATAATTTGTTACATTTATGTAGCACTTTTCTGGGTACTGAAAGCGCTTTACCTAAGGAAGGGGGAATCTCCTCAACCACCACCAATGTGCAGCACCACCTGGATGATGCGACGGCAGCCATATTGCGCCAGAACACCCACCACACACCAGCTGATTGGTGGAGAGGAGACGAAGTGATGAAGCCATTCAGAATATGGGGATGATTAGGAGACCATGATGAACAGGGGCCAACGGGCAAATTGGGCCAAATTAGGTCACACCCCTACTGTTTTTTCAAAGGACATCCTGGGATTTTTTATGACCACAGAGAGTCAGGACCTCGGTTTAACGTCTCATCCGAAGGATGGTGCTTTTTGACAGTATAATGTCCCCATCACTATACTGGGTGGTGGTCCTTCATTCAGCAAGAAATGTCTGTCAGGCAGACCAAGATGTAAGCAGCTACCGTCAGATCATCTGGCTGGAATGGAGGAGAGAAGTGGTCCAAGCACCGAGCCCTGAGGCACTCCAGTAGATAGTCATTGCGACTTAGACCCCTCTATGATACCCTGAAGGGACCTAGCTGAGAAGATTTCCAAGATGTCCTTCATCATGAGGGTTGACAGGAGGATTTAGTGGTTAACGGTGTCAAAAGCAGCAGACATACAGCAAGATGAGTACTGAGGATTTGCATGCTGCTCTTGCCAGCATAAACACAACTCTCTCAAGTGTTTTAGCAATGAATGGAAGAAGGGATACCGGTCTGTAATTTTCTAAAAGTGCTGGATTTAGAGTGGGTTTCTTTAGCAGTGGGGTGATCCTGCTTAAATGCTGTGGGAAATGTACCAGTGTGAAGAGAAGTGTTACTAATGTGAGTGAGCGCAGGGATAACTGAAGAAGATGAGTGGGGATAGGGTCAAGCAGACAGGTAGTAGGGTGACTGGAACGGATGAGTTTGGAAACTTCTGCCTCCGAGAGCGGAGAGAGCTGAGTGTTTGTCAGTATGTGGTGTGGAGAATTGGGTGCTGATGGTTGTTGTATAATATATTTATGAAGAATGTGGCTTAAAGTCTTCAGCTGTTAGAGCTGATGTAGGAAGAGAAGGTTTTGAAAAGCATGCAAGAGTCAGAAGAATTGTTGTGTAATTATGTCGTTTCAGCAGTGGAGACATTTGCAGAGATGGTCCACACAAGTAGGTCTGTTGTTTTGGTCACTGAGATCAACATCAGAACCATAAAACACGCTTCATATCACAGATTAATGTTTACAGACACACACGTGAGGAAGTGCCTGGAAAATAAACTCATTTCTGTTTGTGCCACAAATCATTTTATTACCGTGAGATTTAACCAAAACATCAGAACCGATCAACATCAAGAAGTGGCGTGTGTGTGTGTGTGTGTGTGTGTGTGTGTGTTTGTGAGTGTGTGCGAGTGTTGCTCAATTCTGGAAAAGCATGAGACGTGTAGATATGAATAGACGAGCCTATAACTGTCACACACACACACTTTACTGAAAGGGTGGAGGAATTTACCATCCAGGAGAGAAAAGCTCATTCAACCTGATGGAACTGGAGCCGTTTGAGTGATGGAGACATTAAGAGATCGCCTTACATCAGACGAGATGAACCAGTCTCAGACATCCAGAAAACAACATTACAGTCATTTCATCAACTCCTGCGGGTTATTGACGAATGAAACACGACTGACATAATCAAACACATACTTCACTCACATTACTGAGTCTAACAAATTCTTTATATATATGTGTGGGCTGTTTTCTTTCAACGTGCATGTCTCCATTCATCACTATGACAGAAGTTTGGCATTTTTTGAAAGAAATTAATCCTTTTATTCAGCAAGGATGCATTAAATCGATCAAACGTGACAGTAAAGACATTTATAATGTTGCAAAAGATTCTATTTCAGATAAATGCTGTTCTTTTGAATGTTCTATTCATCAAAGAATCCTGAAAAAAAAAATGCATCACAGTTTCACCCAAAAATATGAACTGTTTTCAACATTGATAATAATCATAAATGTTTCTTGAGCAGCAGATCATCATATTAGAATGATTTCTGAAGGATCATGTGACACTGAAGACTGGAGTAATGATGCTGAAAATTCAGATAAATTACACTTTATTATATATTCACATAGCTGTTTTACATTAGAATAATTTTTCACTGTTTTACTGTATTTTTGATCAAATAAATGCAGCCTTTTTAAAAAAAACCTTAAAATCGCTTGAACGGTAATGTGTGTAGAATAAATGTATCTTTGATATGAAATCAAATCTCTTGTGTCGTAATGTTACATTGTGTCACTTCCTCTGTAAATGTGCTGCTTTGACTTTTACGACATCGTATATGACATCATAGCGCGTGCGTTTGTGATCTGACCTCGTCAAGACCAATAGTTCAGCTCTTTTATGGGGAAAAGTCATTTTGATCGTTTAGTTTAAATAATGTGATTATATTCAAGCATTGTAGCGTGGTTAATGTGTGTGTGTATATATAATTTTGTTAAATGCATTTTGAATATGTAACATGTTGAATGTCATTGTCTCATATATCACTACTATAATAGTCATCGATTAGTCACAGATTTCTGGAAAAATCTGTCATTATTCTTCCTGCTTGACTGTTGTGATTTTAAATCTGCTGTGAGGAAACGATGCGCTGGCTTCCTGTAGATCTGTGACATAACAGACGAACAGTGTCGGGTGTGTGTTCGCTTCATTCATACGCTTCTCATCAGAGAGAACACGATCCTGCAGCTTCCCTGAGACGGTGTGTAAACCGAGACTCACTCTGGGAATCCTGTGTGTGTTACATCATCTTCATCTTCATCTTCATCAGATTATGAACACAGTGCACTAACTTCACCTGGAAATGATCATTCTGATTTTCATGTCATTCCAGACCTGTATGACAAATTTTTCCCTGTGGAACAAAAGCGCAGATATTCAGCCGAATGTTCACGCTGCTCTTTTACACACAAGCTCCAAATCATCATTGCAAAAGTCTTTATGAGGAACGGATGTCACTGCCTAATCATCTACTGCAATATAATGAAATATCTATGATGTAAATATCGCCTGCAAAAACATGTTTGTTTCTACAGAGTACACGTCTACATTTGAATGGACGTCAATGGAGAAAGATGCTGATAGGCTGATCGTTGCAACTACATCTGCCTAAAATCTGTATAAATATCTGTCCCACAATGCAACATAATACATTTTTTTTTAAATAAAGGATATATATATATATATATATATATATATATATATATATATATATATATTTATATATATACACATAAAATAAAACGAAAAAAAATCTAATTATATTTATATAATATATTTTTTAAATAAATTAAAAAAAAAAATATATATATATATATACAAAATAACTGGATGCCACTCATTGAATTAAACATGTAACATAATGAAGTGATGCATGAAAATGTTGCACAATTCATACTTTTTCACATACTACTTGTTTTTAAACTCTGTCAATATACAGTGTGTTTTTACTGTACAAGTTACTGAAAACCAAACAAAGAGTTTCAGTCCTTGAACAAAAGCCACTGTTACATGACTAATAAATAATTGGCCTGTGTTGATCTCTTTACGCAAGTGTATCGGGCGTTTCACTCGATCAGTACCGAATATTGACCGGAAATTAAATTATTAACAAAGGATCACACACCAGAACAGATGCAATCTTAAAGATTTACGTTCGGATCAAAACATCTCGCGGTTGACTTCATTCTCTAGGCGTGTGTGAGAGAAAATGTGTGTGTGTGTGGGCTGGTGATCTACATGGATTTTACTTGGAAGTTGAAGGGGAGAAAGAGGGAAAATCCCTGCATACTTATGCAAATCAGCTCAGTGAGATCATGATGGGAGAGACAGGATGTGGGTGGAGCTTCATGATCACATGATCTGCACAGAAACCATCCTCACACATTACAACCTGCGCTACAGCTTCACTATAGCATGACTAACAAATGACACTTTGTGTTTGTTATGAAGCAGAGTGAACAATATTAGTAAGGAAATATATATAAAAGAAGCAGGTTGTGCAGAGAATGTAAGAAAATAGGAAAAATGTTTTAATTCAAGCACTTGTCTTTATTTTTGCATGAGTCTGATTCATCAGTAATTAACTGAAGATCAATATGAACACAAAGTCTCATGATCAACGCCTCTTGTTGTTTAGATTGGATTCTGACCCGGTTAGTCATGTGACTGTGACGTTCATCATTGTATAAATTAATCATTTCAGTTACTGGATGTGAATTACTCAAGAGAAACACACCAACAATACTGTCAATATATCTGAGTAATAATTGTAAATTTTATAGTCTTGGGTTTTGCTTCACTTGGCATGAGCATCATATCATATCATATACACTGACCATCACCGTTTCCAGAGAACTATGGAAGAATGTGGTGTTGCAAACAAACAAGACTCGACATGAGTTTGAGAAATGCAGTAAACACACTTCAGCTCTTATCTGATGCATGTCATCATAAATCACCATCACACAAACTCTCTGCTGTGTAGCTTCTCTTCTGGGGTCAGTTTATGATGGATTCTGATCTGAGAACTGCAGATCCACTTTAGTCCATTCAAGTAACACTCGTTCACACCTAATATACTTATCGTTACAGATATCGTTATAGTTATCATCTGTTGGAGTGTACACTAATATAGTTATCATTAAAGTTATCATCCGCTGGTATCAACACCGATAAAGTTATCGTTATAGTTATCATCTGTTGGAGTGTACGCTAATATACTTATCGTTACAGTTATCGCCTGCTGGTGTCAACACTAATATAGTTATCGTTATAGTTATTGTTATAATTATCGTCCGCTTGTGTGGATGCTAATATAGTTATCGTTATTGTCCATTGGAGTGTACGCTAATATAGTTATCATTATAGTTATCGTCTGCTGGTGTGGATGCTAATATACTTTTCGTTACAGTTATCGCCCGCTGGTGTCAACACTAATATAGTTATCGTTATAGTTATTGTTATAGTTATCATCTGTTGGAGTGTATGCTAATATAGTTATCGTTATTGTCCATTGGAGTGTACGCTAATATAGTTATTGTTATAGTTATCATACACTGGTGTGGACACTAATATAGTTATCGTTATAGTTATCGTCCGCTGGTGTGTATGCTAATATAGTTATCGTTATTGTCCATTGGAGTGTACGCTAATATAGTTATCATTATAGTTATCATCCGCTGGTGTGGATGCTAATATACTTATCGTTACAGTTATCGCCCGCTGGTATCAACACTGATATAGTTATCGTTATAGTTATGCGCTGGTGTGGACACTAATATAGTTATCGTTATAGTTATCGTTATAGTTATCATCTGTTGGAGTGTACGCTAATATAGTTCTTTTTACAGTTATCATACGCTGGTGTGGACGCTAATACAGTTATTGTTATAGTTATCATCTGTTGGAATGTACGCTAATATACTTATCGTTACAGTTATTGCCTGCTGGTATCAACACTAATATAGTTATCGTTACAGTTATTGTTATAATTATCGTCCGCTTGTGTGGATGCTAATATAGTTATCGTTACAGTTATCATACACTGGTGTGGACGCTAATATAGTTATCATTATAGTTATCGTCTGCTGGTGTGGACGCTAATATAGTTCTTGTTATAGTTATCATCTGTTGGAGTGTATGCTAATATAGTTATCGTTATTGTCCATTGGAGTGTACGCTAATATAGTTATTGTTATAGTTATCATACACTGGTGTGGACACTAATATAGTTATCGTTATAGTTATCGTCCGCTGGTGTGTATGCTAATATAGTTATCGTTATTGTCCATTGGAGTGTACGCTAATATAGTTATCATTATAGTTATCATCCGCTGGTGTGGATGCTAATATACTTATCGTTACAGTTATCGCCCGCTGGTATCAACACTGATATAGTTATCGTTATAGTTATCGTTATAGTTATCATCTGTTGGAGTGTACGCTAATATAGTTCTTTTTACAGTTATCATACGCTGGTGTGGACGCTAATACAGTTATCGTTATAGTTATCATCTGTTGGAATGTACGCTAATATACTTATCGTTTAAGTTATTGCCTGCTGGTATCAACACTAATATAGTTATCGTTACAGTTATTGTTATAATTATCGTCCGCTTGTGTGGATGCTAATATAGTTATCGTTACAGTTATCATACACTGGTGTGGACGCTAATATAGTTATCATTATAGTTATCGTCCGTTGGTGTGTATGCTAATATAGTTATCGTTATTGTCCACTGGAGTGTACGCTAATATAGTTATCATTATAGTTATCGTCTGCTGGTGTGGATGCTAATATACTTTTCGTTACAGTTATCATACACTGGTGTGGACACTAATATAGTTATCGTTATAGTTATTGTTATTGTTATAATTATCGTCCGCTGGTGTGGATGCTAATATAGTTATCGTCCATTGGAGTTTACGCTAATATAGTTATCATTATAGTTATCGTCTGCTGGTGTGGATGCTAATATACTTTTCGTTACAGTTATCGCCCCCTGGTGTCAACACTAATATAGTTATCGTTATAGTTATTGTTATAATTATCGTCCGCTTGTGTGGATGCTAATATAGTTATCGTTACAGTTATCATACACTGGTGTGTACGCTAATATAGTTATCATTATAGTTATCGTCTGCTGGTGTGGACGCTAATATAGTTCTTGTTATAGTTTTTAGTGTGAACAGGCCTTTAGAAAGCAACGTGTGCTTTAAAGCATTTAAGCGACATCATTACACATTACGCAATGAAAATTCATGTGAATACAATTATAAGTAAGAGAAAAAGAGAATGTTTTGCTAACGTTCCCATTAGGTTATGAAATCTTTTCTATGAAGTTTTTAAAAGTTTTAAAAATGTTTTTTTCATGCTTATGTGAACGTGAAGGGAACATTCCATTTTTTCATTCCTCAAACGTTATGTGGATGTTACTTTTCAATGTTCTCTGAACATTCCAAAACAAGTAGTAATTTACATGAACGTCCAACTAAGAAAAAACTCCATGAATGTATGAATGTTTTTGTGCTAAAGTTTTGAGAACATTATTATAGACCATATAACTTTGAATAAACATTCTATTAACGTTACTGGAATAACGTTTGTTCATTACTTTGAGAGAACCTTGCCAGAACTGTTATCTGGGCAATGACTTTAATGATGTTTCCACCTTTCTTTCGGGCACGGCATATTAAAACATACTTGACCTGAATTATTGTGTCGTAATTTCAGCTTTGACAAAAGATTTTAGGAGAGTACAGAGAGTGTTAGTCATGATAGTCACGGTTCAAACTGACAATCCACCTGATGTTTACTGTGTGCATATTTGTGTATTGTTCAAAAATGAAAGTGTAATAGTGCGCACACATCTTGAAATGAGGTCATGTGATACACAAAATAATTATTTTTCCATTTATTTCATGTTTTTGGAAGTAAGAGCTCATAATATCTGAATGACTGATCAGGTCACACACACAAAAAACATGACAATGGTGTAAAGATCCCAGAGTGAAACTTCTGTTTTTAGTAACTAGTGATCAAGTCATCTGAGATGGTTTGATGGATTCCAGTGTAAGATAAGTCCGGTTCAACTCGACCAGATTAGCTGTCTCCGATAACTGTAATTCCAGTGTAGTTTAAAGTGTTTTTGAGCTCATGAAAACTCTTTTCTGAGTGTTTTGTGCAGCTCTCACAGGTATTAAATGGTGTGTGATTCCAGACACATGAGATGTTCCAATTCATACACTATTTACTGCTTTGAATTCGAACGATGGTTCTCTTTTTTGTTTGCTTCAGCTTCATCTATTTGCATGCGGATTCAAAATTCAAATGCAATGTGGCGTATATGTGCATGTATTTGAATGCCAGACCTCTAAAAAACAGTCGCATTGTGCTCTAAAATGCAAAACTAAACCTGCTATGAAAAATGCGATTCAGCTCAAGCAAAGGTCGGCGGCGTCAAATGTGTCGTTTGGAAATTCTAAGTGTGAAAATCAAACAGTAACGCAAAAATTGGCATTCAGATTCAAGTGTTTTTATTTGACAATTTAAAGTCATCCTAAACATTTGCGCACTTAAATCACCATTAAAACTGAGCGGCATTGTATTAAATAACAGAACGTTTTTTCTAAGTTTGCACAGTTCGAAAAATGCCAAAACATTTTGAAGATGAAGGGTTTAGTTGTGGTTGGTTAGTGGCAGGCTCTTCACATGTTGGAACTGGCTTTATACGTGCACTAAAAATCACCTGATTCAAACACTTTAAGACTTCACACATAATGAAGAAATTCATGGATACATTTTGGAGCCTTGCAGTGAAAAAATTAGCTGAATCATCCAGCAAGTGAGTTCTTGATCGGCACTGATATTTGACCCGCATTTTTAACATGTTTATGCTGGATAGTGGAGATGTGCAAAAGCTCAAGTAGCGTTTGTCCCACATTCTGTGCGAGGTGCTGCATATATGTGTGTTGAAATTTATACAGAAGCGTCACATTTCAACACATCTATGATCTCTGATAACAAGGCTTGAGCAAATATAAAGTAAATGTTGAAATAACTTTGAGTGGAACGTAGTTCAAGAGGGTGAGGCACAAATACAAGATAAACGCATCAGTTTTCATCAGAAATTTTATTTTAGAAAAGGTTCATACAAAAGAAATAGCAAATATATGCCATACATAATAGTTATAGTATACAATCTGCGAGGGAAATCCTCATACACATCATCCAGTGACTTAACAAATCACAGAAAAATTGAACAGAATCTTCAATGATATATCTGATTTGTACTCGATTGACAAGTATTGTGAATAATATATAGTTCTTACATACATTTATATACAGTAGAACAGATATCAATCAGTACAGCAGATGTGAACGTTACAAAAACTTCATACCACCATCATGTTCTCCGGTTACTCAACAAATAACCTTGATGTGTTACACATGAAACTTCATTTCCCAAAACAAAAGACCCTTTACAAAGCTTTACATTCTCTCACAGTTCAACCATTGTGTAGAACGTGTGATTACAGAGTTTTTAAGTGGTGCAGCGATGCTATCTGATCCAGGCCACGCCCGCGTGCCGTTCCAACCAGACAAGCTCTACTAAACATTTTATTATCGGTTCATAAAACCTACTTTAGCCAAAACACTGGCTTACAGTTTCTGTGAAACCTTTTCCCTCTGGGAAGAGCGTGTTTCTAAAGCGAGGATCTTCAATCTCAGCCTAAAGGTCCTCATTAGCAGGAGACCATAGTCTCTACTTTTGACTAGAAGCGACTCTCTTTAGTATCCAGTCTCCTCCACTCTCCAACCGGTGGAGTTCTTTCCAAACTTGTAGACGAGCCTGCGTCCATCCACCCTCTCCAGAATCTCTCGCTTGTAGTAATACCTGTAGGAAAGACCAAGAGTTTCCATTATTCCTCCATCCCAGGCTCCAGCGAGACAAATCCCCCCAAAACCCTTGATCCCAGAATTGCGTCTTTTACCTCATGGCTCTACTGAGCTTCTCGTACGTCATGCTGCTGTTCTTCTTCTTCTGCCCCCAAAGCTGAGCAACAGCTTCGGACTTCAGGAACTTGAAGACGCCGTCCCTGCGGTCCTCCCACTTCATCAGGCCCTGGTTCTGCTCCGGATGGATCAGGATGTCTCTGATAAACTCCCAAAGGTGGGTTCCTCTTGGAGCTGCAATGGAGTCTAGTTTAGTATAGTGGTACCTACTGGTAGACGCCACTTGATCTCAGTGTCAGAAACCTCTTCAAACAGAGTTCTGCGTACTTACCATGTTTGCTTTTTTTGGACTGAATGAAGTGGTCAAATCCCTCACTATCCCTGAGCTTTGGAGGGCGTCCTCTGCCTCTCTTCTGGCTCTTTCCTGGCTCTTGTTTTACAGAGGTCTCTGTGGAAAAGAAACACAACCCAAATGTTAGATAACTAATCCTTAGAGTACTCCCACTTCATCATTCCAGCTACTGGCGGCTCCTCAAGGGCCATCTTCCTGCAGAGTTTAGTTTCAACCTGTCTTCAATTGTCAAGTAATCCCGAAGACCTTGATTAGCTGGTTCAGGTGTGTTTGACTAGTCTCTGCAGGTAGATAGGCCTCGAGGAGCAAGGTTGAGCTTCGGAGGAACTTACTGGTGCCAACGGAATAAGGTATCTCGGAGTATTCGGGGTCGGAATCGCTGCTATTGGACTCGGGTGAGCTCGGGTTCAGGAAGCTGCCTGAAGAGAACCAAAGAACAGAGCGTTTAGACTTCAGGAGAACCTTGAGATGTTCTTTGACAGAATTACATGAATTGTTCAGTAGAGATTAGTGGAGGCACGTACCAGCGTGAGAACTCTGAAAACTCTCAGTTAGAGAGTCGTAGCCGTGGTCACTCTCTGGAGTCAGCTGGCTGGTGTACTCGTCGAAGTAGCTGTACTTGCTTTCTGAATTTTCTGCACAAACATAATTGCAATGTTATTTCCAGTACGGGTAGATGGGTACTGCTATCTATGGTTTTGGTTTTGTGTTGAAAGTTCAGAAAGTGGAATTTGCTCCTCACCTGTTGGGATTGAGGTTTGGACCACCACCGTTTCCAGCAGTGGTCCAAGGTTTGGTCCGTGCATGAAGGGAAATGAGTCCTGCAGGATGTTTTCCAGTATATCTAATTCAGATTCACTTAGAACGGTGTTCTCAGACAGGTCATTAGCTGTAGAAACAAACAAATCAAGGGTGTTAATGCACTCAAGTGGCACAACTTCAAACTATTTAAAAGGTTCTTTAAACAAGTTGCTCACCATATCTGGCCTTTAGGTTCTCAAGACTCTGGTGAAGCCGTTCCCCAAACCCCTGTCCAAATATGCCCATCAACGTTTCTTTGGACGTGGCGCAGAGTGTGAGCCCGTCCATGCTGCAGTAGTTCATATTCAGCTGACTGGCATCAAACCTGCTGTCCTCCACGTGAAAGGCGATCCACTCAAGAACGTTCTGCCTGGTCCACATCTGCGGGTTCACCTGGTCCCAGGGGCCTGCTGGAGAACAGGTTCAAAGCATCATTCACACCTGCACAGGTACTGACATGTCATGTGGTCACCACAGAGATTTGTCTCGCTAACAATAGAAAAATAGCCGCTCAGGTTTACTGTCTCCAGGGCCGGAGCTTCTGTTGTGTGTTTAACTATCTGTTGTGTTGACACCCCGTAGGTTTTGATCACAGTGTCAACAATGAATGCACTGCTGAAAGACTGTAAGGAAAACATTCCTGCGCGCCTACTGCGGGCCAAGTTAAACATTGCCTCGGTTAATGATTTTAAGAGTCAGAAACTGAGGTCAGACTGTCTGGACTCTCGGTTGGGCGATGGGAACCATCCCGTAACATTAAGCAAGATCTGAGAGGGATGTCATGAACTCTTACCCATTGTGTTGCTGCTGCTGAAGGTGATCTCGGAGAGATGTGGTGGTCTGGACATGGGCACTGTCATGCTCAACAAGTGTGGCTGCGGTTCAGGGTACAAGTTGGCATTTGCGTTGTTGAGAATTAGACTAAGTTCACTTGACGCCATTGCGAATTCTACAAGACAAAAAAACAATACCAATGTAACTCTGCAAATCAAAAGTATATATTCTGAATTCAAAATAACACTTTTTTTTTTTTGTTGAACTTTTCAAAGGCAAATTATTTACCTGTTGTGGTGGCCAAAGGCAGCTAGGTTTCCAGACAAAATCCCACTGTAAGTGTTGGTTAAGTAATAATCCAGTAGTTTGTGAGGGTTTATCCTCAGTGTTGAGAGAATCAGAAGGTTTGCTGATGCACCTGCTGCTTCTGACATTATATAGGCTGATACATACCTGAGGAGGCGTGGCCAGGTGAGCATATTCTCCTGGGAGGGGGAATTCCAACGAATCTCTCCCTCTCTCGCTCGGCCACTCAACCCTTTCATTTTTTTTCTTTAGAATAGTTTTTTAGACCTTGAAACATGAACTTGAAACATGACTAGGCAGCTAACATAAATTCAGAGATAAACGCGAGCAAATACCGTTTCGCTCACTCTCTTTACCGTGGCAGTTCACACATATACACACACACACACACACACATTATCCCATTCTCTCAACTAGACCTAGAGGGATGAAGACATTTCTGTCAATATTTACTGTCGATGTATGTGTGTAACTTTATAACAGGTTTCGGTTTGTTGCAGGACTGGTTGGTGTGTCTGTGTGTGTCTTTCGTACAAGGCTGAGTGCTTTTGTAGTAGATGTAGGTGATGGTAAACACTATTCTGTTGTTGTCGTGAAGTTCGTGATGGCAGCGAGTGATGTAAATGTATCAAGCAATGCTTGTCTTTGCACCTATTTTGTGGACCATGTGTTTGCACTTTTCTGTTTCTATTTTTACGTAATTCGTTACTAAAAATAGCAGTTAATCATGTGATGTACATGATTCATATTTAGGTTTTTCCTTGTCTTCGCATTTTCCCTCCTCTCATCACTGCAGATTTTTTCCGTTTTAATGTCGACGTCACACAGATGAACTGAAGATGAAAAGACAACTTGGAATGCAAGTGAACAGGTCTGATTGAAGATAAATGACTTTCCATGTGCGGAGGCGTCTATCACCCCACGTCCACCCACCTACCTGCCTCTCTCTCTCTCTCTCTCTCTCTCTGCCTGTCTTGCATCGTTTTAATTGAACACTCAATGGAGGAGAAAGTGTGAACAACTCCATCAGTCATAGGCATATATGTAGGTTTGTCTGTATAGAATTTTTGAAAATGTCCTCACAGCTCTTTGAAGAGCTATTTAAAGAAGATCCTCACTGATATAACTTCTAATATAAAGTATATCCGTGCTGTTTTCCAGAGAACATGCTGCAAATGTGATAAAATAAATATGCTCTTTGTTTTCAGACTTAAGACGTTGGCTGATTTCTACAGAATCAAGATAAGATCATAAATAAATAATCGGCTGTGTGGGAGAGAAAAACAACATTAGATCAGCGTCACAAAGGTCGTATTTTAAAAGGTGACACATAATGCATGTTTTTATATTCATCTCCTGAGGTCATGATGGGCTACACTTTGGTCACAAAATAGTCCTCAAAAGGAAGCTAAACCAGAAAAAAAAACTCTTTAGTGACGTTCTGAATTTAAAAAATAAATAAATAAAAGGTGGTCTGAAGCCATTACGATTAACTATATATAAAAACCCATATATGCAAATTACATTATGCTTTAATTTCACATTAAGTTGTTAATATAGGTTTCGGTTCGAGTTGTTATTGTAATAAGCTTAAAATAAAACAAAATAAGTCACTGGGAAGTCCCTGCGTCTGTGTTGTGCTCAGCTTGGGGTCTGGGCTGTTATTCATTCACCACATCTAGTAAAGCATGAAGGTCAGTGTGACGGCGAGGAATTCCTTCTCCCTCAAACTATGAGTTATTAACCTCTCCATTAATAGGTTAGTTAATGAGGTTAATGAGAGCTCCGTCAGTATGAAACTCCTGCCACCATGTGGAGAGATCTGGGAACTACAACAAACTGCTCAACCAAAAAAGCACCATGGTACAGTTTGACATGTTTCTTAATGTTTTTTAAAGTACATAAAAGTACCAGAAAGTATCAATGGTGCTACCATGGCTTTTTACCATTACCGTGATATTCTTGGAAATAGCCTGGAATTCCATGTAAATACCATGGTACATGAATTTGGGTATCAGGGGATTTTAGATGCAACAGACTCCCATACATGATCATTCTCATGCGAGGACCACCATCCTAAAATGTAAAAGGCAGAGTACGAACCCTGTACTGTGGGTTCGGGCCAAAAATCCGAGCTCGGAGCCTCGCCCTGGACAGCACGCCAAATATGCTTAACCTCTACTCTACTTAATTATATGTAAGTCTGAACTCGTGAAATTACTGTTTCGACGCAGCTTTGCAGAAAACCATGAAGCCCTAAATGTGAACAAGATTAGCGATCACATCTGTCATCAACCCAAACACAGCCAGGAGCGTGTCTGGCTCACAGCGGCACAATGCCCATGTTTAATGCCGTTTTTCATCACCTGAGGAGAGAATGACTTTATTAGACTTTAGAAGGAGCTTTATTGTTAGGTATGTTTGCACAAATGAAGAATGTTTTGGTGTCAGAAGCTTCCACAGCACAAACAATGACAAGACAAAGATAATAAAGATAGAGTGCGTAAATAAGAAATAACAGTATATAAAATTATTTTTTAAAAAAGATAACGTGGTACAACCTATAAAAATAAACAAGATACACAATATACAAAAAATACATAGACAGTATATGTATGTACAGGTATGTTACAGGTAAGGAAATGTAAAAAGAGGTATGTAAGGGTACATATCACACACAGTTTCTGTCTCTTACCTGGGGAACACGTGGCACCAGGATGCACTATGGGAAGAAGGCAAGCCGGCTGAGGCAGTGTGATGCTTTGGGCAATGTTCTGCTGGGAAACCTTGGGTCCTGCCATCCGTGTGGATGTTCTTTGACACGTACCACCTACCTAAGCATTGTTCAGACCATGTACTCCCTTTCATGGAAACGGTATTCCCTGGTGCCTCTTTCAGCAGGATAATGCTCCTGCCACAAAGCCAAAATGGTTCAGGAATGGTTTGAGGAGCACAACAACGAGTTTGAGGTGTTGACTTGGCCTCCAAATTCCCTTGTTCAGTAGTCAGCACACTGGTAAGGCCGGAGACACACTAGATGATTTTTAAATCTTAACCAGTTTTAAAATAGTGGAAGACCACAGACATGATGACAGTTTGCTTATCGAGCAAACAGGTCTGTGGATGATGCAGTCAACATGGGACTGGACTACATCCTACAACATCTGGACAAACCAGAGACTTCTGAGAGGATCCTGTTTGTGGACTTCAGCTCGGCCTTCAACACCATCATCCCAAACCTCTTCCTGTCCAAATTAACCCAGCTCTCTGTGCCCACCTCCATCTGTCCACAGGGATGTGTGCTCTTCTCCCTCTACACCAACAACTGCTCCTGAAGTTCGCAGACGACACCACACTCATCAGCCTCATCCAGAATGGTGAAGAGTCTGTGTACAGACAGGAGCCCCCGCTTTTGAAAAAATCCCAAGAAATGACATTCCCAAATTAAAACAGATACAGTTCATGAAGTCTTTGCACTAAAAGAATAAGTATAGTCTCATTTGAAAGCAGAAACTTTGCAGTTTACTGTAAAGACAAATTAATTATTGTCATAATGACAAAATAGTTATAAATAGCTTCAGAGTTTTGTAAACTTATTAGAAATTTATTTTTATGAAATATCTTTATGAAAATAAAATTGAAGCGGTCTTGTTGCAATCTAGAAATGCACCGCATCTAAAGCCATGTCTGACCATGTTGTTTAGATGACAAGTCTAAAACTCTGAGTTTTATTAAATGTTTTTCAAGATCATGTGATTTTATTTTGAGAAGATCCTAAAATGGTAACTGATGTTTATTGCCATCTTCTGAGCATCTATTCAGTGTATTGTCTCTATTGTTTTGTGGTGCAAACTTCCCCATTCAGTTTCAGTCTTCTCTTCTGCACACATTCACTCCTCTCCGGCCTGGTTATGACTCTAATTATTCTTCTCTTTTGTCTCTATTATAATTACTGATGATGTTCTATTCAAGCAGATTAAATCCCTCATCAAACTTCTCACTTCACCTTCTTTGAAACTGTATCAAATACCCTTCTTGAAAAAAGAAAAAAATTCAGTGAGCTTTACATTTCTAAATTAATCATAAAAATAACAGCTAGTGTTTTGAACCTTCTGTGATGTGATGTGGCTTCGGATAAAAAAAATCAGACAGACAGTATATTCTTTTACGGTATTCTGCACAATGATAAAAAAGTTGATTTTATGTCGATTAGCATTGCATTGTAAATATAATCTGTTATTATGAAAATACCCAACATGGCATGAAGAACACAGATAAACCATATATCGTCATAATTGTGTGTTTATTGTCTTCAAAAGTGTCTATCTGCATGTTATAGCGATCTCTGGAAGCCTCTGTTAGTTTCTGGAATGTCACATGGTATGCCTGTTTATTACTAGTGTTATTTGTGGAGTATCCAGCGCTCATAATGATGACAACAGCGCATTTTGGGAAAAAATATAGAAATATTATTAATAGTGATATTAATATAGTATTAACTGTATAAAAATTTGACATAAACACATGCTAATAAATCAACGTTTCTCCAAATGTGCATGCTTTTGAACTAAAAGCCCTGAGGGATGTTGTTTTGTCAAGTGTTTTCATGACGATCTCAAAGGAGTGTTTTCTCAATGAATGTGACTTATGCTCATATTTCAAAGAAAAGGTATCAATTCCATTTTTTATATTCATAACACCTGACACATATTAACAAATTATGGTCACTATAAGAATTTGAAACTAAAACAGAGGTAAAAAAAAAAAAATGACGCTTGAGTCTTAGATCTTTTTAATGATGTATAGTTTCTCAAGGTAATTATATTACATCTAAGAGTAACTAATTTAAACAAAGAATGCTTCAGTGCATTGACATCCTCGTGAAGGTTAGTTCACCCAAAAATGAAAATACCATATATGTATATATATATATATATATATACCAATACCAATATGGAACACACCAAGCCGACGGTCGGCCGTCGGGCAGTTTTTGTTCGTCGGCCGACTAAGTTTTCTCAGTGTGTTCCACATCCTCGTCTGCTTTTTTCGGCCGATTCGACATGTTGAATCGGCGTCGGAGCTTGTCGGTCAGTCGGGCCATCTGATCAATCTGATTGGCCGTTCAGCTACTGCCACCTGCTGGTACAGAAGGGATTTCTTCTTATGCAGGCGCAGAACGGACGTGCTACTTGGCCGTCGGGTATCGAGCGTCGGTTTGGTGTGTCAGGGCAACTTTGGACACAGACGCTGCCGACGTGAGCCAACCCCACAGTCTGCTTTCGTCGCCACTAGTTCGTTGGCGTCGGCTTGGTGTGTTCCGGGCTTAAGGCCTTCGTTCATCATTGGAACACAAATTAAGTTATTTTTGATGAAATCCGATGGTTCAGTGAGGCCTGCATTCACAGCAATGCCACTGAACCTCTCAAGATCCAGAAAGGTATGCAAAACATATTTAAAACAGATCATGTGAGTTCAGTGGTTCAATCTTCATATTATAAAGCAACGAGAAAACTTTTTGTGAGCCAAAAAAACAAAATAACGACTTTTCATTCAGTGATTTGGATCGTGTGTCAAAATGCCAAACTGCTGAAATCACATGACTTTGGCGCTCAGAATCACTGATTCGAAACAAAAGATTCGAAGCAGTGTTTTGAAATCGGCCATCACTAGATTTCGCTGAAAAGTCGTCATTATGCTTTTTTGGTACACAAAAAATAAACACCCCAACATACTCTTCATCATGGACAGCACTGAGGCAGCAGTGGAGTCATTCAGGTTCCTGGACACCACCATCTCTCAGGACCTGAAGTGGGAGTTCCACATAGACTCCATCGTGAAAAAGTCCCAGCAGAGACTGTACTTCCTTCACCAGCTGAGGAAGTTCAACCTGCCACAGGAGCTGCTGAAACAGTTCTACTCTGCAGTGTTGACAGAACCGGGCTAATATGGTCACACTTCCTGGTTCCTTCCAACACTTCCAAGTCAATCTGGTTAGTAATAAGTGAAACTGGTAATGCTGTTTGTGGAGTTGTTTAATCAGATCTTGAGAGATTTAATGTCTTTTATCTTCAGTTGGTTTCATCTAAGGCTGTGGCTGAAGTCTTGTGTTTCTCCTTTCTTCAGTGATTCTGCTTGTTAACAGCAGGTGCTCATCACTAATGCTCAATCATCACTTAAATCATTGCTTAATTATCTCATTAAATTCAACTCTGCTTCAGTGTTACTTTAACACTATTTAGAGATGGACCAAATGTACTCTGAGCAGAGTTGATTTAACTCTGTGTAGTAAGAACTCAAGCTGCTGGAGGCCTGCGGGGCAACCGCCCAGTAAAGCATTACGATAATCCAGCCTTGAGGTCATGAACGCATGAACTAACTTTTCTGCATCTGACATCGCGAGCATATGTCGTAATTTAGAGACATTTTAAGATGGAAAAAAGTAGGGCCCCTAATAATCGACTAACCGTTAGTTGATTAGAAGAAGCTTGGTCGAGCAAGATTTTATTAGTTGGTTAGTCGCAGAAAAAAAAAAAAATCTCCACAGGAAGTGGCGAAGTCACGCAGTCCGTGAGGGACAGATTGTGAACGGCAGGAAATCCAAACATTTGCATATCATTCATCATTCATCGACCTCAAATATGGCTTATCACTTAAAACATGTAAGTACTAGCAATTTTACAAGTCCGCTCGCTCTAATGTTAGCATAGTCCTAGATAAATGTGCACTATTATTTGCAGCATATCCAAGTGTTTGTGTGCACGCTTATTGCATGACATGGAGGCGCCAGTGCGATCACTTGCATTTTTAACTTAAAATACTTCATTTAGTCATACAGATAAGAGTAAAGCAAACTGTAAAGGGTCTACTTTTGTAACCCAGTAGAATAATATTCTACAGATAATGGGTTTATTTCCATTCTAATTAATTTTGTTTTGTTTGGTTCTAGCTGTTATGTATCCGGCGCCTGCTGGTTCCTGCTACTCCCCACCAGAGGTCGCCGGTTCACCATTTCATTGCACACACAGTTGTACATCACTCTGGACTACATTTCCCACAATCCCTCACCTAGGAACCAATCATGCACTCACACCTGTTTCCCATCAGTGACCCTTTATAACCTGCACTCACACACATACACTCATTGCTGAGTATTGTTTAGCCTTAATCCGACCTTGTCTCCGTGTTCCTTGCCTTTGTTTTTGACCCTGGACTGTTTCTTTGTTTGATGATCGTTTGCTGCCTGCCTTGACCATAGCCTGTGTTTTGGATTACTCTTTTGCCTTGCCTTCTTGTATCTGTTTGCTGGTGTTTGACCTCTGCCTGTACGACTACGCTCATATTAATAAAGCCTGCACTTGGATCTACAACTCCGTCGTCCAGCTCCCATTCGTTACACTAGCTCAGAGCTAATGAGTATACCACTTTATATATTGCTGTATAAAATGTGTGTATGGGTGCCTTTAAGAAAGCGAGCATATAGCAAGTTAGATTGTTATACACATGTGAAAAAAAACGTGGTTTTAACCTACAATTTAAGTCTTTCTTTATTTTATTGGTTCATGAGAGTTAAGTCCCGCCCTCACCTATGTGTTATGTATTTTCAGTGTTTTTTTGAGAGCAGGGATGAAAAAAAAAAAAAGGGGGAATGCGATATGCGAGCTAGGAGAGAGATGTGCTGTAAGCGGTAATAGAGTGTTGAATGATTGAGAAGTTTACAAGTTTAAAAAAAAATCTTGAACTGTAATATTGATCTCGAGTCCTGTTTATTGTGAGTTCCCTGTGAATGTTTATACGACATTCTGGGGTTGTTAATCAGTCAGTCAAGCGTACAGACTGTGTCATTAATATCTCGTACCCCTTACGTTACTCATCTGAACCGAACTATTAAGTTAGCGGAACATTTGAACAGAAAGAGATTAACGAGTGTCAGCATCGTTATTTCCTGCACGACGAGGGAGACCTTGAGGACCAGATAGCGCCCCAGATACCCGCGATATTTGGGGTTCCTCTGGCTACGCGGGAGGTGCGTTTCGTCGGCGGGCGAGAGAGAGCGAGACCGAGGAGCTGCGGGAGGCCTAATACAGGAGTCCAGGATCGCGGTTTGATTCGCACATGAAATTGAGGTACTATTGTTGATTTGTTTGTGCTCAGGAGAGTGAAGGGGCCATTTTTCAGTTTACCGGCCACCACGAACACGAGCTACGATCCAGGCCTGCAACGGTGTGTGTATATGTGGGTTTAATCCTCTTATACATTGTGTTTATTCAGAGCGCTTAATAACTGTGAATATTCCAAGTGATATTTCTGACATCCAGAGCGAATAATTTTGTTCATTTCATTCCAAGTGAGTGTTTTGATACAGAGACCATTTCTGTACTCCTGTTTTCTGTGATATTCCCTTTTTGGGGCTAATTTGTTCAGATTTACAGTCTCTGTGATTGTGTGAATACATCACATTCTCAAATTCAGTCATTTGGGCTGTTTTTGACACTCTATTTCTGTTCTAATTAAATTCTTTACATTTTGTTACTTATCTAAGAGTTTTATTCCTTCACAAGAGTTTATTCCCGACAAGTTATTGTGAATATACATTTTATTATAAATACCTTTTTTTTTTTAAAGGAGAAGTACTTCATTGTGACATCAGAGGGTCCTAACTTCAACATCTGTAGGCATATAGTAAATGAATCTGGTGCGCTGCCCTACTTAATTAGCATAAAGACAGGTAGGGGGCGCTAAACTTTTTTTTTCTGTAAACTCACAATTACAGCAAGAAGTTGTGCATTTGTAAAACAATGAAAACAATCAGGATGCACTTACTGCCGTCTCAGTCTCAGTGAACTTGAGCACAAAATGAACTGAAACATTGTATACTTGCCTCACAGACACGAGAAATATATCTATAGAAAGCTTGAAATGTCTACTTTTAAACAAACCAATTCAAATGTAAAATAACTATTCTCAGATTATGTAATCCGTATGAAATTTGCATATTTTGCATATCCATTATTGCGGAGAAGACGAGTCAGCATCGTTGTGCAGCCGAAAACAATAAAAAACAGGTGACTGTCTAAACATTTTTTCACGACACACTCATAATCATTACTTTTGCCGGTGCGCTGTGGAAAGCTTTATGCTTGCACTTGAGCTCTGATTAGGCTATGTTTTATATATAAGCAATTAAAAGCTGATTATTATGATTTATGGCTTATTAATGTAAACGCGATTAGTTGACTAATGGCTTAAATGAACGACTACTAGTCGAAAAGACTAATCTTTAGTCGGGGGCAGCCCTAGAAAAAAAAAGTGGTTTTCAAAAGAAAGATTGTCATCAAAGATCACGTCTACACTTTAGTAGTAAATCTACACTTCTCAGTTTCTCCAGATGAAAAGACCAAGATAAACTCACATGTTTCAACTAGAGTTTTAAAAGAGTTATTTTGCTCAGATTCACCAAAATACCAAAGTCTGCAATCAAAAGCAAAACATCTGATTATGAACTCATTTCTCAAACTAAGACCAAAACTTTCTGGTAACCAAATAATTTTTCTCTAAATGAACGATTACATTTACAGGTTACTGTATGTTTGCATTAATGTTCACTCATGGATTTTGCTGTAACACAAACATTATACATGTGATTTACTGGCTTTTGAGTCGAATGAACCATGTTGTAATGTAGGGAGCATGACAACAGAGTTGGAGATCCAAATGCAGGCTTTAATAAAACAGGAAGAGCGTAGTCATACAGGCAGAGGGTCAAACACCAGCAAATAGATACAAGAGGGCAAGGCAAAAGAGTAATCCAAAACACAGGCAGAGGTCAAGACAGGCAGCAAACAATCATCAAACAAGGAATCAGTCCAGGGTCAAAAACCACAGGCAAGGCTAGGCAGGACAAGGAACAGACGGCATGCAAACAAAGGGCTAAACAATACTCAGCAATGTGTGTGTTTGAGTGCAGCTTATAAAGTGTCACTGATGGGAAACAGGTGTGAGTGTGTGATTGGTTCCTAGATGGGGAATTGTGGGAAATAGAGTCCATATGATGACAATAGAACACGGACCCAGGGCACATGTAACAGAGCCCCCCCTCTCAAAGGAATGGCTTCCAGACACTCCTAAACAGTCCAGGAGGGAGGTGGAGCGGAGGCGGAACAGGGGGCGGGATGGAGGGCCAGGTCCGTGGAGAGGAATGCGGCCTGGAGACTGAGGCAGGGCAGACGGCCAGGTAGACAGGCTTGAAGACCCCCACGGCGGAGCAGACGACCACCAAAACAGTTCAGACGGGCTTGAAGACCCCCACGGCAGAGCAGATGACCACTGCAGCTCAGATGGGCTTGAAGACCCCCACAACGGAGCAGACCACGACCACGAGATTGGGTTCTAGGACCGGAGTAAACTCTGGAATGGACTCATGGACAGAGATGAACTCAAAAGTGGACTCATGAACTGGAGCACGCTCTGGAGCAGATTCAAGGACTGAAGCGGGCTCAGGAGCGGACTCATGGGCTGGAGCTGGCTCACAGGCTGGAGCCGATGTGTGCACAGCCCACACACACCAAATGGCTGTGGCCATAATGGCCAGCGTTGCAATCTCTGAGGGCTCGGGCGTGGCAGCCATCTCGGCTGAGGGCTCGGGCGTGGCAGCCATCTCGGCTGAGGGCTCGGGCGTGGCAGCCATCTCGGCTGAGGGCTCGGGCGTGGCAGCCATCTCGGCTGAGGGCTCGGGCGTGGCAGCCATCTCGGCTGAGGGCTCGGGCGTGGCAGCCATCTCGGCTGAGGGCTCGGGCGTGGCAGCCATCTCGGCTGAGGGCTCGGGCGTGGCAGCCATCTCGGCTGAGGGCTCGGGCGTGGCAGCCATCTCGGCTGAGGGCTCGGGCGTGGCAGCCATCTCGGCTGAGGGCTCGGGCGTGGCAGCCATCTCGGCTGAGGGCTCGGGCGTGGCAGCCATCTCGGCTGAGGGCTCGGGCGTGGCAGCCATCTCGGCTGAGGGCTCGGGCGTGGCAGCCATCTCGGCTGAGGGCTCGGGCGTGGCAGCCATCTCGGCTGAGGGCTCGGGCGTGGCAGCCATCTCGGCTGAGGGCTCGGGCGTGGCAGCCATCTCGGCTGAGGGCTCGGGCGTGGCAGCCATCTCGGCTGAGGGCTCGGGCGTGGCAGCCATCTCGGCTGAGGGCTCGGGCGTGGCAGCCATCTCGGCTGAGGGCTCGGGCGTGGCAGCCATCTCGGCTGAGGGCTCGGGCGTGGCAGCCATCTCGGCTGAGGGCTCGGGAAGATCTGCTGAGACGTGACGAGGCTCTGGAATGGCTGCAAATACAGGAATGGACTCTGATGCAGCCATCACATGAACAGGTTCTGGTGAGGGAATTACTGGGTTTGGAGGTGTGGAGAGTATCAGGGTTGCGATAATCAGAGTGGAAGGCATAGAATTTTGCAACGGTACAAGCTCCGCTGCCACTGGAGCTTGTTGAAATTTGCCCTCCCCCAAAAAATTCTTTGGGTTCTTAAAGTTCTCCGTTTCCCCCACAGTAAAAGATGAACCACACAAAATTAGAGCATAGTCCATAAAGTCTTTCAGACTACAATTAAACTTCCTTTCTGGAAACCAGGATTTTATGGGCTCATTTAGTCCAAAATGGAAAATGTCCTTCAAAGCCACATCATCAAATGAAACATGAAAAGATAACTCACAGAAATGGTGAACATACTCCTCAATAGATAAATCTCTTTGCCAAAGATGTAGTAGCTGGTTGACTGGATCCATGGTGGGACTGGAAACGCTCATAAAAGCTGCTGGATCTTGGTATGGCTGAGTATTCTGTAATGTAGGGAGCGTGACAACGGAGTTGGAAATCCAAATGCAGGCTTTAATAAAACAGGAAGAGCGTAGTCGTACAGGCAGAGGGTCAAACACCAGCAAACAGATACAAGAGGGCAAGGCAAAAGAGTAATCCAAAACACAGGCAGAGGTCAAGACAGGCAGCAAACAGTCATCAAACAAGGAATCAGTCCAGGGTCAAAAACCACAGGCAAGGCTAGGAAGGACAAGGAACAGACGGAATGCAAACAAAGGGCTAAACAATACTCAGCAATGTGTGTGTGTTTGAGTGCAGCTTATAAAGTGTCACTGATGGGAAACAGGTGTGAGTGTGTGATTGGTTCCTAGATGGGGAATTGTGGGAAATGGAGTCCATATGATGACAATAAAACACGGACCCAGGGCACATGTAACGTGATGTTTTTTCCTTTTATTTTATCTGTTCAAACATCAGTGTGTCTGGTTTGATCTGTCGGTGGATAAACGGCTTCTGCTGGATGTTTGTCGTCTCTGTGTGCGTCAGCAGTTTGTGGCTGAAGTGTTTCTTCATTTTCTCTCCTGCTAATAAGATCACAATCTTCCACTCCACACAAAACATCTTTACACTGAAATAAAGTGAATCTATCAACAGTCAAATATGATTGACAGCTCACAACACTAATAACACACCAGTAGATTCAGATATCTAGTCCAATATTTCTCTCTTCTGCTATTAGTTTTCATTCAGGCCCAGAATTCATTTGAAAATGTAAGATCAGCAAAAGCTTGTTGATCTTAGTGATGTTAAAGAAGACGGATGTGTGAGCGGAAACTGAGTTTGGGGGAGGATTCACACACAACCAGATAAATATCACAGTTCAGTGTGTTTCAGATCAATCTGAGGGTTTTCAGACATTTTAAGAGTCACTATCGTGGGCTTTTCAGCGAACCGATGAAGAAAATGTTTCTCAAGTTAGTTTTGCTCTGTTTGTGGCGTCTGGATGGTGAGTTTTAAATGTGTTTTTATGGCTTCAGTTGTTTCCGTTCTGGTACCATGTGATAAATTACTGGTTAAATTAGTTAGAGAAGATTAACATTCGCTGATAGTGTCAGTGACGGTGGCTGTAGTGAAGCGCACGACTCAGGAAATAACTCAAAGAACAGTCTTTAATCTAATAATCCACACAATACACAGGAGAATCATGAGGAGAAACACAACCACGTAACGTAGACGATACCGGACGATGAACTGAACAGAACTCAGGGTTTAAATAACAGGGAGATCATTGGAAGAACAGAAACAGGTCCCAGACCTGTTAATGTTACACTATTAATGAACTAATGATAGAGAACACAGGCAAACAGAAACAGAGAAAAAACTAAACCTAAACAGAACAAACACGTTACAGTTCGTCTCATATTCACAAGTTCGCCTACCCATTCAGTCTGAATGGTTAATGGTAAAACAAACTTGGCTTGCTGTCCTCGGCTTGAGCTCTGATTTAATCCCCCTTATAACAGTACTGCACAGAGGGAGAATAAGAGAAGTAGAGGAGGAGATGGGGAGGAGGAGGGATGCTGGAAGAATTGCACTGGGATGACGCAGTGACTGCTGCTTGTATACACTCGTAATGATGATTGACAGGACTGAATGTTTAGGCTCCTCCCGCACCTACGTTTGGAACTACATTTCACAAGTTCGCCTGCCCATTCAGTCTGAATGGTTAATGGTAAAACAAACTTGGCTTGCTGTCCTCGAAGGAGGCTCGAACCCGAGTTAAACCCCCAAAAAGATATTTTCAAGGACAGCAAGCTGAGCAGTCAACTAAGAGTAGTTCAGCAAGATAAGTACAGAAGACTTAAGGAATTAATCTCTCTCCCCCCAAAGATGAGCAGAATATTTTTGCTGTTCCTGTATTGGGGAAAAAATAAGGCAGCTTGTGTGGTGAATTTCCTGCAGGAGCTAAAAGAGAAAATGAAGGCTCCTGCAGGAACAGACAGAGAAATCACTGCTGCGGCAGTGGGAATAAAGTTTTGATCTGAAGGGTGTTGTGAGAATGATGGCCGAAATCACTCACGGGTTAAAGTGAAAAAAAATCTTTTTTTCAGGCCAAGTCATATTCCTTTTAACCGACACTCTATTTAAATAGTCACTTTTTTTTTTTTTTTGCCATTATTGCCATATTGAAGTCTCCTGTGGCTTACTGTGCAAAGACATGGAAGCCCAGTTCCGCCACAGTTGAAAATATAATTCTGTAAGTCATAATAATGAGAAACTTTATCATAATTAGAAAGTCT
The DNA here is from genome assembly GCA_037950675.1 of Hypophthalmichthys molitrix. Lineage (NCBI taxonomy): Eukaryota > Metazoa > Chordata > Actinopteri > Cypriniformes > Xenocyprididae > Hypophthalmichthys > Hypophthalmichthys molitrix. The sequence continues at coordinate 546,738 of CM075501.1, read as the reverse complement.
TACTATCTCATAATAATGAGAAACTATAATTGACCCTTCGCTAAGCCCCGCCCTCCTTAGTTACTGTTGCTACGCCTGTCAAGCTTTCGCGCAAGTCTATTACAGTATGTATGCACCGGTGTCAGACATTCCCAAGGAGATAATTAGTAATTTTTGGCGAACAGGTGAAATATCTGAGAGAGCAAGACAAAAGGGACTGCAGTATGCATTCGAGGGATATATCCACAACATTTTCCTTGGAGATCTCCGGCAAGCCCCCTGATTTTCCCTCCCTAGAACTAACCCTGGGAGAACCGAGATCGGATTGGGGTACTCAGGGGTAGGCCGTCCATTAACAAAATGCTAAAATATTTTTTAAAGTATGTCAGTCAGCCTCCGTCTTGCCTTTAATCATTTTATTTTACGTTCAAATATATGCATTATGAACAAAGAACCGTCATTATTTCCAAGCAATGATGTGCTGAGTTAGCTAGCTAGCTAACATTAGCGTGCTCTTACCTTGGAAAAAAAACGTAGGTGTTTTTGTTAATCCTGTCGACATTTAGTTGTGAACGAGGCCTTCCACAGTGCTTGATCCACGTCAGGTGTCCTGACATTTCATCCTACCCGTCAGATTGTCCTACCCGGACTTACTGCACATGCGCACATCAATATTACATCATTTTTGTCATGATAAATAACACAAAATTACTGTATTTGCATTTTTGTGAGATTAGGTTTAGTGTTAGGGTAGGTGCAGGCATTATAAAGCACAATCTGATAAGTAGCATATTTCGCTATCGATACTTTGTGACGAGCAGGGCGGGCGAGAGTCGTGAGGGAACGGCGCGAGGCCGGTGACGCGAGTGATAATGAGTGAAAGACGAGAGAGGACCAGGCCTGCAATTTGGATGTGGCTGGCACATGTATGACAAAAACGAACAATTTGTCAGAATCTGTCAGAAGCAGCAATGATGATTAAGATTTCTACAGAAGCATCTGATGAACAAACCAGTTGGAATTAGCAAATGGAAAAAAGTCTGGAGAGTGATTTGCATTCACGATGAACATTTTAGTGAAATGTACCTGTAGCTGAAAGCAAACCGTACTCAGACTACCAGCCGAGATGCTATCGGTTCTCTTTTAGAAGGATCTAAGATCTTTGCAATGTTCAACATATTGGCCAAAAAGTCCAGCGAACCATGCTTAGGCTCCTGAAAATGAGAGCAAGCAGAAGTTCCATAGCAGTGTTGTGGGTCGGGTTTGGTACTAGAGCAGCTGTAAAGAGGTTGTAAAATGGCATTTGAGTTGATGTAGGTAGTGGATAGCTAGTGAAGGGTAGAGCAGAGGCAGGCACTGTTTGCGGAGGCAGCCCCACGATAGGTTTAGTGCTACTGAAAGGAAAGTTATAGGAAGAAAGGAGGAGCCAGAGCAGTTCCTTGTTGCGGAGGCAGCCTCACGCTAAGGGCCACACCGGAGATGGCTGGGAAGAATGCAGGAGAAAAATGGAGAGGAGCGAAGATGGGTGTGTTTGGGCGAGGCTAAGTAACTGTGTCTCGGTCAAGGAAATTCTGTTCACATTTGGCAGCCATATTTGTGACGTCACCGGGTAGCTATTTTGGACAGCTGCAGTGACACAATGACTTTACCAATTGGTTCTTATTCCTATGTCTTTGCAATTTCTACCATTCATAAGTAACATGAGTGCACCATCTTTGTAAATCTAAAAGAATCATTGCCACCTGTTTGAACAGGCAAAAGAGGGGGTGTGGAAGTCGCTGCGGCAAATCACGTGACTGGATAAAAGCGGCTGAGCTGCGCGGACGCCTATCCGAGGGCAGGAGGAGTGAGTTTTAATGGCCGCCTGAACAAATTTGCAGGAGGACGCTGAGGATGACATGCTCAAATTCCCTTGTTATGTGCGGAAGGGAACCAGAGGTAGAGGATCCTGGTGTAACTTGAAAACGGAGGAGTATTCTGCGAAACACTCTTTGTTGAAGATAAAATGCTGCTGGAGCTTGTCGGGTTGCAGAATATTATTCACGCCACATTTAAATGATTAAAAGTATTTCAGTGAAGCTTCATCAAACCAACATCAAGTGATTTTAAAGGAACACTCCACTTTTTTTGAAAATAGGCTCATTTTCCAACTCCCCTAGAGTTAAACAGTTGCAAACAGGCGCAATGATGCGCGTGATATCATTGCGCCTGCTTCACCCATGGTACGGCAGCAAAGTTCCTTGATTATTACGCCAGAATGAGAGTATAGTTCCTAGCATATCGGCCTAGAAAATCGCAACTTTTCATTTTCCGTCGGTCTTAGTACACGATTTAACTACAGTAGAGTCAAGTTTTAAATAAGAAAAATATCGAAACTCTTTGGTCATTTTTTTGAGCGAGATGCTATTGGTCTCATCAGATTCAATGAACTATGCTAAGCTATGCTAAAAGTGGTACCGCCAGACCCGGAGATCGGCTGAATGGATTCAAAAACGGTAAAACTCAACTGTTTAACTCTAGGGGAGTTGGAAAATGAGCCTATTTTCAAAAAAAAGTGGAGTGTTCCTTTAAAGCTTTAATCTGTGATCTGTTCTTCAGGAGGGTTTGGTGCTTATGAAGTGAAGACAGTGTCAGCAAAGGAGGGAGATTCAGTCACTCTAAACTCTGATCTTACTGAAATAAAGGATGATGATCTGATTCAGTGGAGGTTTGGAGATGAAAACTATTTAATAGCTGAAATCGATGTAACAACCGACAACATCACTGATGATGTTCTTGATGGGAGATTCAGAGACAGACTGAAGCTGGACAATCAAACTGGATCTCTGACCATCACAAACATCACAATGAAACATGCTGGAGAATATGAACTAAAGACGCAATATAAGAGCCTTGATTTCTTTCTCATTGTCACTGGTGAGTTAAATATCATTTTCACGTTTTATATTTTAATCAGCACAAAGGTTCAATTATTAATCCAAAATAAAATTTTACTTCTACTGTTTAATGATGATATTTAAGTTTCAAACCATTTACTTTCATAAATGACTGTGTTAATCTGTGTTGAACCTGTTTCTGTTTGTTCTCCATGTGTGTGTGTGTGTTTGATGATACAGTTAAACTATCAGTGATGGAGGGAGATTCAGTCACTCTAAACTCTCGTCTTACTGAAATGAAGGATACTTATTGGATTCAGTGGTGGTTTGGAAACACTTTAATAGCTAAAATCAATGTGACGGCCGACAGAATCACTGTATATAATGATGTTCTTGATGGGAGATTCAGAGACAGACTGAAGCTGGACAATCAAACTGGATCTCTGACCATCACAAACACCTCAATGAAACATACTGGAGATTATGAACTATGGAACAACGCTTTCTGGAGGTCTTCTTTTATTCATCTCACTGTCTACGGTGAGTTAAATATCAGTTCCCTTTCAAAAGCTACACTCGAGCTGCGCTTTATTCAGCGCTATGGGAAACGTCTTTAGCGGTGACCAGCTGTGAATATGTGTATAAAAGAAGTTCGATAGCCTTAATAGTGATGTCATTAGAATGTGCCGCATCAGAGGCTATAGCTGCGTCTCATTTCATGTAATTTCGAAGGCTGCATATGGAGTGTCCTCAACCAAAATTAAACGAGACGTCCTTCATAGGACACACAGGCAGGAAAGGAAATGCCAACGCGTTCACGGCAGCGTCGTTGCACTCTCAGCAAATTAATAAAAATTCCTCCTCAGCAAATTCCTCCTCCGGAGGACGCAGCCTTCGAAAATGAGACACAGCTTATAATTAGATGAACCACAGGTGCAGGTCTTTTGTCTTCAGAGGCCATACTGTGAAGTGTGTTTGTGAAACAGCTCTGCTCAAACTCAGCAGAACTTTCTCTCCCTTTGTTCCTTTTTCAACTCTGACAAGTGAAAAGTGAACAAACATATATAATATATATTATATTTGAGAGAAAGTCATGGCTGAACAAAGCAAACAGTGTGTGCCTCCGTGTTCACGTCCCATCTCCGAATTGGACACACACCAGTATTGTTTTTGTTTGTTTGGGGGAAGAGCACGCTGCCCTTGCGTTGGAATAGGGCGAGTGCGAACAGTGTGAATATTCACAGTTAAAGTGCTTCGTGTTCACTTTGCTTATTTCAAAGGGGTAGCACCCACAATGCGTGGGACTCGTATGGCGATCTGGCTGAGGAGCGAGAGACGAGTCCGTCCCTATTGCGCACTCTCTCTCTGGATTGCAATGTCCTTTTGCCTGGACCGAAGCGTGCCTCTGCGCTTCTTCGGCTCGGGCGGAGGACACTGAAGTGTTTTTCCATTGGAATGGAATGTGAGTTTGTCCGTCTCCGAGCGTTCCTCCCATGATGATAAAGTGAAAGGGAACTGCTCTGGGCGGTCACTCATGCAATGAAACACTGGTCGGACCCCCAGAGCACTTAAAGTTAGCCTCTTTGTAGAGTTAGCTAAAAACATTTATAATATTAAAGCTGCAAGCAGCGATGAAAGTGCCCTCGCACCTGGGTTCACCGCCACTCGTTGGCATCAGGAAAACAGTGAACAGTGAGTGACATGTATGTAAGCGAGTAAATACAGGAGAATTATGGCCAAGTCATTTCAAAGCACCCCATTTCCTGCTGCCAACAGGTGGCGCTTTGACAACGCATTAATCGCATACATTAGCACTTAGCCTAGAGTTTCATAATTTAACGTGTTTCTAGTATGTTTGATATTTCATGGCATATTGAAATGTGTTTATGGGAGTAAATTAAAGTGTAAGCGCCAGCAGGTGGCGCTATGACTAACTGAATATTGGCATGTAGATGTCTTTATGCCAGGACTCTCATCACACATGTGAAGTTTGGGGCAGATCGGACATTGTATGCCTGAGTTACAACAGCTTCCTCTTTCATGATGAAACATCAGATTTTGGCAGACCGCCACGGACACACCCTTCAACGAAAACTCAAGATTTTTGCAATTTAACGTCACAAAGGCCTTTAGATTAGACGGACCAAATATGATGTTGATCTGATTAAAGCTCTAGGAGGAGTTTGTTAAAATACAACATCTGGAAATGGCAAAAACTACACAAATTTTGCAAAGAAAATTCAAAATATCTGACTTCCTGTTGGTTTTCAGATTTCACTCCAAGAGACTTTTTTGTAGGTATTAGGCTGTTAGATGAGCATACCGAATTTCATACCTGTACGTGAAACGTAGTGTCAGGGGCACTTCGTTGAATTTTTGTAGGTGGCGCTATCGAGCCATTTTTGCCACACCTAATTCTGAAACCCATATCAGATGTACATTTTCACCACTTCTGACGCATCAACAAAGTTTCATGAGTTTTCAAGCATGTTTAGGCCCTCAAAAATGTGATTCCCCTTTCATGGCGTAACATCAGACTTTGTCAGTCTGCCACGGACACGCCCTTCAACGAAAACTCAAGATCTTTGCAATTTAACATCCTGAAGTCCTTAAGGTTAGACTGACCATATATGAAGTGCTTCTGGTTAAATCTCTATGAGGAGTTAATCACAGTGTAAAACATGTCATTTCCTGTTACCCACAGGTGGCGCTATGACTGTGACTGAATATTGCCATGTAGATGTCTTCAGGCCAGGTCTGTAATAAAACGTGAAGTTTGGGGCAGATCAGACATTGTATGCCCGAGTTACAACAACTTTCTGTTTCATGGCGAAACGTCGAACTTTGTCAGGCAATAAAAACTCAAGATCTTCGCAATTTAACGTCTCAAAGGCCTTTAGATTAGACTGACCAAATATGACGTTGATCTGATTAAAGCTCTAGGAGGAGTTCGTTAAAGTACAACGTGTGGAAATGGCAAAAACTGCCAAAATTTTGTAGAGAAAATTCAGAATATCTCACTTCCTGTTGGGTTTACAGATTTTGCACCCAGATTTTGTTACATGTGTCTACCGAATTTCATATCTGTACGTGAAACGTAGCACAAAGGGCGCTTAATTGAAATTTTGTAGGTGGCGCTATCGAGCCACTTTGCCACACCTAACTAAGAAACCCATATCAGATGTAAATTTTCACCACTTCTGATGCATGTGCAAAGATTCATGAGTTTTCGAGCATGTTTAGGCCCTCAAAAATGTGATTTATTTCGGAGAAGAAGAATAATTGGCCGAGCAATTACAATAGAGTCCTCACACCATCGGTGCCCTAATAAATACGTGTCTTTGTACGTCATTCCGGTCAACTATCGCGGGTGTGAAGGAACACGTTTATACGATGCTGCCTCAGATCGGAGAGATGCTCGTGTGCTATCTTTCCCCATCATTTCCCCAATTCTGAGGAATTAAATAAGTGAAATGGCCATCTATATATACATAAATTATAAAAAAAAATTATATATAATATGTATATAAGCAAAATAAACGGTTACTCGTTCATAGTCACGATCGATCTTAAAGACGCATATTTTCATAGAAATATTGCCACAATGCAAGTGCTGAGTGCTTCGTGTCCTTTCTAAAATCCATGTTTATGGTAAGGGTTATGGGCTGCAGGTTCGTTCCCTTTCTATGTGGCTCAGACTCCAGTTCTTCATCTTGGTTCCTCTGGATGTTTCTTGAATATCTTCATTCATCCTCATTTCTCTTTATTCTCTCATGTTTTCAGCTCGTCATCTGCCTGTTCCTGTCATCAGCAGAAACTCTTCACAATGTTCTTCATCATCATCATCATGTTCATTGGTGTGTTCAGCGGTGAATGTGGGTCATGTGACTCTCTCCTGGTACAAAGGAAACAGTTTATTGTCCAGCATCAGTGCGTCTGATCTCAGCATCAGTCTCTCTCTACCTCTGGAGGTGGAATATCAGGATAAAAACACCTACAGCTGTGTGCTGAACAATCCCATCAGCCACCAGACTCAACATCTGAACATCACTCAACTCTGTCACACATGTTCAGGTACGGCAGCGCTGATGATATGAGCGTTTATTGACTGAGCTGATCTCACTTTGATGTTTTTATTCCTCAGACTCTGTCCACTGTTGTGGTCCTACTGAAGCTGTGATCCGATTGGTCCTCTCTGCTCTGGTGGGCGTGGCTACTGTCATTCTTGTGGTTTATGACATCAGATCCAGAAGAGCTGAAGGAGATCAAGCACATATTCCCACATCAGGTACATGATTGATGATGTCATTTCTCACACACTGATTCAGCATATATTAATATTTGTGAGATTTATTCATTTATGGCTTTACGTGTTCATCATTTTCAGGAAGAGCTTCAATCTAAAGCAGAACGCTGAACTTTAAAGATTCTTCAAGTGTGTTTTTGTCATCATAAATACTGATGATTATTTGAGCTTATACAAGCTTTAACAAATATACCAGTTTATAATAATGTGTTATTAAATAATAAAAACATGTTTTGTCTCTTATCTCAAGAATCAGTGAGATTAAGTTCACTTCTATTCTTCCATAACTCTGATATCATTTCATGATCACTACATTCCTGCACACTTGCATCTTGTGTTTTGGGTTCACTAACATCCTCCTGTCAGAGTCTCTGTAACAATTGTAGTCGCACATTTATTTCAATAATAATTCCAGATTCTATAGAAATGCTCTGTTGCAGTCACAGCTGTGTGTATTTGTGTGCATGTGTGAGTGGGGTTCTTTGGAGAAACGGGGCTCCTGCAGGAGCAGAAGAGATGGCACAGCGGCAGCAGTGGAACCAAAAGTGGAACCAAACTTGCTTTCAGCTTGTATTTCCCAACTATCCAATGGACGAGCTGGACTTGGAGCTGGGCCCTGCAGGAGTGGAGGAGATAACTCTACTGCGGTAGTACAGAAAGTTTGGATGGAGTAACTGAGCTCCTGTGGGATCAGAGGGAACATCACTGCTGCAGTAGTGGGAAACATTTCCAAAGAAACTGAGGTCCTGTGGGAGTGTGAAGGGACAATCAGTGCTGCAGCAGTGAAGATAGATCAAATAATTTATTATAATCCATCAGCAATTATAGCAACAAATGGCTTACATTCCCAACCTTTTGAGATCTTGAGAGGGACAAGGCAAGGATGCCCCTCTCACCAGTGTTATTTGCATCGTCTCTCGAACCTCTAGCACAAAAAATAAGACCAAATTTGTTCCATTTCAATTAAGGGTACCCAACATGCAATATCTCTCTATGCAGATGACATTTTACTGTATTTTTCAGATTTCGGCACAATCCAAAACATACTAGAATCATTTGACTGTTTTGGGAAATTTTCTGGGTACAGGATCAATTGGTCCAAATCATCTCTTCTACCATTAAATAAAAAAGCTCAGAGTATCAGTTATCCCAATCATGAATCAGATAACTTACCTAGGGATATTTATACAGCATAAATTATCATAAATTATGATAAAGTCTTTCAAAAGCTTAAAAGAGATATTGACAGATGGAGGACACTTCCTGCATCACTGCAATCTAGAGTTTCTACTGTGAAGATGAATATATTACCTAGGGTTAATTTTCTTAGTGCCACGATTCCTTTGCCACCTCTTAAAATGGTGGAAAAGACTTGACTCTTTAAAACAACCAAAGTTAAAATTGGCTACGTTGCAACATACTAAAATGGAGAGAGGTCCGAGCAGTCAAGACATGGTTTGACTCTATGGCTTCCACACCTTGCAGAGAAATAGAAGCAGAAATTGTCAGACCAATTAGACTTGAAGATGTACTTTTTTCTGGACTCTCTTTAAAATATTGCAAACAATCATTCGGTCCTATTGTAACAAACACCATTAACAGGACTCTTGCTGACATATGGAATGATAATGGCATGTTTAGCTTTCAAAATATAGTTGCATCTTTTAATGTGCCGGCATCATCCTTTTCTCTGTTTTTGCAACTGCGTTCAGCCCTCAGAGCATATGGAGTCCCATGGGATCAGCTCTCAAAGCACATCCAGTTCACAGTTGTCTATCCTCACCTTCTTGAAGTTAAGCAAAAACAATTACCACTGCACACAATTTGGATAAGGGAGCTATCTGTAGACCAGATTGATTGGGAGACGGTATGGAAAAATATTTTCTGTGCATCAAAAAATCCAAACCACCAATTAATTCAGTTCAAATTTTGTTATAGATTGTACTGGACACCAAAGAAACGTTTCCTCGTTAAATTATCTGCAAATCCCTACTGTAGTTTTTGTCCCTACCAACAAGTGGGAACATTCATGCATATGGTCTGGGAATGTGAGAAGGTTTATGAGTTTTGGGAAAAGATTACATTAATACTGTCTGATATGATAAGAAAAGATATACCAGTGCAACCAGTTGTGTTCCTTCTAAATGATGACTCCAATTTAGGTTTCACAGAGCTACAAAGAAAGATTTGGCTGGCAGGACTAACCTCTGCCAGAAAGATAATTGCGCAAAGATGGCTCCCTCCCAATACTTTATCTGTGCGACACTGGCTATTTCAGTTTCATGATATAGTAATGTTAGAACTTTCAACGGCCAGAATAAATCAAGCTAGAGCCTCAACCCTTGAGGCTTGGAAAGCTGCGGCAGATGAGCGGACAGAAAAGTTGGTAGAATTTAATTTTGTGATATGGTTTGGACTCTCGAACCTCTGATGATCTTTGTTACTGTAGTCATCCGGAGTTTCTCATATTGGAAGTTGGAGGGGTTCAGAGGGTCACCTCCCTGTTTATGTTTTATTATGAAGAAAACTATGGACAACTGTATGTGACCCTATCAATGCAAAATCAATAAAAAAAATGTATGCTGATGTCAACTGTTTCATCCGACAGCAGAGAGAACCACTGGGCCCGTTTGTGTTCTGAATCTGTTTCCCACACAATTATTTCGTTTTGTGTTTGAAGGTGCAAGCTGCAAATATTGTTTTAAGGTTGCATCACCATCTGCACAAAAGTTAAAGGTGCCCTAGAATCAAAAATTGAATTTACCTCGGCATAGTTGAATAACAAGAGTTCAGTACATGGAAATGACATACAGTGAGTCTCAAACAGCATTGTTTCCTCCTTCTTATGTAAATCTCATTTGTTTAAAAGACCTCCGAAGAACAGGCGAATCTCAACATAACACCGACTGTTACGTAACAGTCGGGATCATTAATATGCACGCCCCCAATATTTGCATATGCCAGCCCACGATCAAGGCATTAGACGAGGGCAGGCAGTATTAAAGTCTGGATCTGTGCACAGCTGAATCATCAGACTAGGTAAGCAAGCAAGGACAATAGCGAAAAATGGCAGATGGAGCCATAATAACTGACATGATATCATGATATTTTTAGTGATATTTGTAAATTTTCTTTCTAAATGTTTCGTTAGCATGTTGCTAATGTACTGTTAAATATGGTTAAAGTTACCATCGTTTCTTACTGTATTCACGGAGACAAGACTGTCGTTATTTTAATTTTTTAAACACTTGAAATCTGTATAATTCATAAACACAACTTCATTCTTTATAAATCTCTCCAACAGTGTAGCATTAGCCGTTAGCCACGGAGCACTATCAAACTCATTCAGAATCAAATGTAAACATCCAAATAAATACCATACTTACGCGATTAGACATGCTGCATGACGAACACTTTGTAAAGATCCATTTTAAGGGTTATATTAGCTGTGTGAACTTTGTTTATGCTGTTTAAGGCAGTCGAGAGCTCGGGGGCGGGGAGCGCGAGAATTTAAAGGGGCCGCAGCCTAAATCGGCGCATATTTAATGATGAATAGGCAGTTAAAAAAATGAATAAAAAAAAAAATCTATGGGGTATTTTGAGCTGAAACTTCACAGACACATTCAGGGGGCACCTTAGACTTATATTACATCTTTTGAAAACACGTTCTACGGCACCTGCTGCGTTCGTCTGTATGACCTCTAAGAGGTACATTTTGATATCCGCAAACAGCAATTAAATAAATGATTGCTTTGACACCATATTTGTTGCGTTCTGTTGTGTCTTGGTGGGGACAATCTAATGTTGGACAAACTGTGTCTTTCCTGTACACGTACTTAGGAAATCTGCAGGTAACTGAGCGCTGTGATGTGCTTGAGTGGATAGATGTTTCATGACAGTTGTTTTTACGTTACTAAAGTAAAAAGTGTTCAAAATGCACAGAATAAGCATGTCTAATGTGTTTTAACAAGAATTTGAGTATGACAGAAAAGAAAATTAAGAATCAAAAATATTAATAGAAGATTTACCCATTTAAACTTGTTTTTAATTATTTAGTTTGGGTTAAAGTATGGTGTATTATAAAAACTAAAGTAAACTAGCCAGAAAATATGATACATATTTAAGTCAGCAATGGATGACACAAGGCTTTTATTTATTTATTTTTATTTATTTATTTACATTTATATGCAAGGGCGTAGATTTGGTTTCAACATTGGGGGGGTTGAACGTTGGTGTGCTGCCTGTTATTATTTTTTAATTAAAAAATAATAATAATCTGTTTTATGTGTAGTGTTATTAGATCATTTATTTCTTCTTTATCTATCTATACTTCACAACCTTATGAAATTTATGTATAATAATTCATCAAATTCTAACAACTGAGCAATTCTAAAAAGAAAGAAATTATGTTAAATATTGAAACCGCCAGTAGGTGGCAGCGATTCGCTTTTTTATTGAGTGAGTCACTTAAATAGTTCATTCAGCCAATTCGTTCAAAAGTCAGTTTGTAACTGATGGATTTGAATATTGGGGGTTAAATCCACAAACTATGCCCCTGTTTATATGTGAATGTTGTAGGCCTACACCTCCCCATGTTAACAAACTTTCAAGATTATCAAGTTTATAAATGACCAACTTATAAAAACTAATTTATGGCTGTCTTTGTAAAGAAATGCTCACTTTATTCAACTTATTTTCCGCGATAACAAGGGTGGCGCCATCGCGTTCATTTTGTCATCTTATTTCCGGCTGAGGGACCTAAACTAGTAGTCGCTAGCGGTAATCCTATAGCTGTAACGGTAGATTATACACTCAGCTAGATTAAGAAGAGAGAACAATTGCATCAACGATGTTACGAATACAATGTGAAGCGGTCGGAGTGTTGCGGTGCACTTTACAATTCACACCCACCACCTTAAGATGAGGAGCACCTGAGGAGCAATGGCTAAGGCGCTAAACTTGAAGTGCTCACCCAAGCGCCCTTATGTGTGTTCGTACCATTTCATGGACGGGAGGCCGACTGAACCCCGAGAAATATCTCGGCTGCGATGTTCCGGTAAAGAAGTCACGCCGGGTGCTGAACAGGTTGTCAGATTCAGGTAAGCTAACTTAGCTAGCCATGTGCTTGTTAGCCTAACGTTAGATTTGTGAAGTCCGATCTATGAATACATTTGAGATCAGTTCACAAAATACAACTAATCTTGCATTATTACCATTGCCTATTTAAGATAATGGTACATATTTACGATAGTATTTATGGTACATTATAGTCTAACAATAGCTTACATTATTCCTGTAAGTTAGAGATTGCAGATGCTAGCAGGCCAGCTACATCTCTCATACTGATATTGACCTTTAGTATTAACACTAGAGTTAGAGATTGTGTTTAGACTGTCTCGTTTTTAATGCATCTCTCTCTCACACTGCTCTGTTCAAGTATGGGTGCAATCATATATATATATATATATACTCATGATGTATTATTACTAATGTAAAAATATGTTTATGGTTATATTATTTCCACAGATGCATCAATGAGCGTCTGGATGATCACATCCACATGCCCTGAACTGTGATGCAGAAACACACTGGGAGGATCCATCTGTCTCTGACCACAACTACACTTCAAAATCACATCTCAATCTGAAGCCTCCTACATCTGATATGAGAACACAATGTGTTGAGCTGGCACCATTATACACAACTCTGCTGAGAAACAACCACCATTCATTCAGTCGCCGAGCACCTTACCAATACATACACCAACAGCTTCCAGATACACACTTGGGATCATCTCCTGATGAAGCTGCGTCTTCATTTATTGGTGTTGTGATAAATTCATAACTGCAAATTCAGGATTTCTGGAATACCTTCGTCCAGGTGATGAAGTAATTGCAGACAGAGGCTTCACCATTACTGATCTCCTCTATGAAAGGAAGGTGAAACTTGTCATTCCAGCATTCACCAAGAGAGACATGCAACTCTCTGAAGAAGACACCACCAACTCCAGGCGCATCGCCAAGCGGTCATATGACTAAAAACTTCAAAACTCTTTCTTACAACAGTTCTAATTTACCTCAACCCTAAAATTGATCAAATGTAGAGAATTTGCCCTGTGTAACCTTCTAAGCAACATAATTTCTGATGTAGAGGATGAATAAATGTTGATTTTAGGTGCGTTCCACGTCTGTCTGCTGTGGTTTTGCTTTAACTAATCAGTGTAAATTGTGTATGTAGTTATTTTTATAAACCTTTACAGTGTGACCAGATGTTACCTATCTATAAATTGTTATTTCTATAAACCTTTACAATATGATCAGTTGTGAAGTTTTTTTTTTTTTTTAATCTTTACAATGTGGCCAGATGTTTTTTTTTAATAAAACCATATAATGTGAGCTCTTAAAACTTAAAAGAATTAAGTCTTCTGATTTAAATGGAATAAGTCATGTTAAGTTTGCAAATTAATTCTATCTTGGTTTATTACATATGAAAATTAAATGGTGAAATATTACCTCTACATGAAGGTCAGTAAAAGGTGTCTCTAGCTTCCTGATGACAACAAACACTCTTACAACTGATTTAATCAGAACTTATATTAAATTATACATTTTCTAAAATACAAATCACAAAGTTATCTCTTGTTTAAGAAAACTGATTTAAAATAATTCCAGTCTTCTTCACCTACACCCTCTACATGCTGCTCCATCATCTCCTGACAGTCCCATGGTTTCCTCTGGCCACTTCTTCATATCTTCTACCCTCGTTAACAAAGACGATATGAGACCATCTGATCGTCCTAAAAAGTTTTCTCCGTGCTCCCAATTTAAAACATTTACTGCATTAACGTTATTTGTCATTTCGCTAAAGTTATAGCTCGCTATAAACAGTCTTCTAACTACTGATCAAGCAACCGGATGTGCCGCGTCAGTTTAGCGGAAGTCGGATGACAAAATGCGGAAGAGCGAAGTATTAAAAGTGGGCGAATATGCCGCTTCGAGCCGCTGCTGTGACGCTGTACAAACGCTTCCAGTGTGAATACTTGTGCGTCGCTGCAGCTGCAGTGATGACGTAGTTACGCTCATGCTTGGAGCGTAACTACATCTGGTTGCTGTTGGAGCGTAGCGGTTCCTTGCGAGGAGGTTGAGAAGCTGGATCCGAAGCATCCAATGAAAGAGACTGGGCCTGGAGTTCCCCAGACTCACGAGACTGAGGAGCAATATTTGCCTCATTAATTTTAGGCCTTTTGCAAATGTCTCAATCAAGTTCAGCTGTTTTAGAGAGAGTTTACTCATTTTGAACCTTGTTTTAAACATTTACTATCTGAAATATATTTTGTGTGTGGAAAAAAAGCGCCAATTAAACAAAACTAAACTATCCAATAGATTTTTTTTCACCCATCCCCCACATACACACTTTAAAACACACAAACCCACACCTTTATTTATTCTCATTATGGCTTGCTTTCTCATGTGTACAAAAATAGATTAATAATCAATTTAAAAATACAGCATTAATTAGCGCCCTCTCATGGTACAGCCGTACAGCTGCAGGCTCCACTGTGTTTATGTTCTTCTTGCATCTACAGGTGCTGGTCATATAATTAGAATATCATCAAAAAGTTGATTTATTTCACTAATTCCACTCAAAAAGTGAAACTTGTATATTATATTCATTCATTACACACAGGCTGATATATTTCAAATTTTTATTTCTTTTAATTTTGATGATTATAACTGACAACTAAGGAAAATCCCAAATCTCAGAAAATTAGAATATTACTTAAGACCAATACAAAGAAAGGATTTTTAGAAATCTTGGCCAACTGAAAAGTATGAACATGAAAAGTATGAGCATGTACAGCACTCAATACTTAGTTGGGGCTCCTTTTGCCTGAATTACTGCAGCAATGCGGCGTGGCATGGAGTCGATCAGTCTGTGGCACTGCTCAGGAGTTATAAGAGCCCAGGTTGCTCTGATAGTGGCCTTCAGCTCTTCTGCATTGTTGGGTCTGACATATCGCATCTTCCTCTTCACAATACCCCATAGATTTTCTATGGTGTTAAGGTCAGGCGAGTTTGCTGGCCAATTAAGAACAAGGATACCATGGTCCTTAAACCAGGTACTGGTAGCTTTGGCACTGTGTGCAGGTGCCGAGTCCTGTTGGAAAATGAAATCTGCATCTCCATAAAGTTGGTCAGCAGCAGGAAGCATGAAGTGCTCTAAAAGGTCCTGGTATACGGTTGTGTTGACCTTGGACCTCAGAAAACACAGTGGACCAACACCAGCAGATGACATGGCACCCCAGACCATCACTGACTGTGGAAACTTTACACTGGACTTCAAGCAACGTGGATTGTGTGCCTCTCCTCTCTTCCTCCAGACTCTGGGACCCTGATTTCCAAAGGAAATGCAAAATTTACTTTCATCAGAGAACATAACTTTGGACCACTCAGCAGCAGTCCAGTCCTTTTTGTCTTTAGCCCAGGCGAGACGCTTCTGACGCTGTCTGTTGTTCAAGAGTGGCTTGACACAAGGAATGCGACAGCTGAAACCCATGTCTTGCATACGTCTGTGCGTAGTGGTTCTTGAAGCACTGACTCCAGCTGCAGTCCACTCTTTGTGAATCTCCCCCACATTTTTGAATGGGTTTTGTTTCACAATCCTCTCCAGGGTGCGGTTATCCCTATTGCTTGTACACTTTTTTCTACCACATCTTTTCCTTCCCTTCGCCTCTCTATTAATGTGCTTGGACACAGAGCTCTGTGAACAGCCAGCCTCTTTTGCAATGACCTTTTGTGTCTTGCCCTCCTTGTGCAAGGTGTCAATGGTCGTCTTTTGGACAACTGTCAAGTCAGCCGTCTTCCCCATGATTGTGTAGCCTACAGAACTAGACTGAGAGACCATTTAAAGGCCTTTGCAGGTGTTTTGAGTTAATTAGCTGATTAGAGTGTGGCACCAGGTGTCTTCAATATTGAACCTTTTCACAATATTCTAATTTTCTGAGATACTGAATTTGGGATTTTCCTTAGTTGTCAGTTATAATCATCAAAATTAAAAGAAATAAACATTTGAAATATATCAGTCTGTGTGTAATGAATGAATATAATATACAAGTTTCACTTTTTGAATGGAATTAGTGAAATAAATCAACTTTTTGATGATATTCTAATTATATGACCAGCACCTGTGATGAGGCAGGAGCGCGGCGCAGTCTTATGACATATAGATATAGATCGATAGATATACATATCTCACTGATTCTTGAGATAAGAGACAAAACATGTTTTTATTATTTAATAACACATTATTATAAACTGATATATTTGTAGACAAAGGTCTCAGCTAATGAACATGTAAGGGAACAGGTTTTTCTGAAAATGTTTTCTTCTGAAAATGTACATTTATTCACTTCAGAACTTCATTTGTGTCAACTCCATCAGACACATTAAAAGATGCTATTTTAATCTGATCATCAACAACAGTGTAAAACACACATGACAAATATACAGCAGTAGTAGTAAAGTGAGATCTGTGTGTCTCTGAGAGAAATATAAACAATAAAGCCTTACAAATAAGATTTGTACAAATCTGACACTGAAAGAGAAGCTCAAATAATCATCAGTATTTATGATGACAAAAACACACTTGAAGAATCTTTAAAGTTCAGTGTTCTGCTTTAGGTTGAAGCTCTTCCTGAAAAAGATGAACACGTAAAGCCATAAATGAATAAATCTCACAAATATTAATATATGCTGAATCAGTGTGTGAGAAATGACATCATCAATCATGAACCTGATGTGGGAATATGTGCTTGATCTCCTTCAGCTCTTCTGGATCTGATGTCATAAACCACAAGAATGACAGTAGCCACGCCCACCAGAGCAGAGAGGACCAATCGGATCACAGCTTCAGTAGGACCACAACAGTGGACAGAGTCTGAGGAATAAAAACATCAAAGTGAGATCAGCTCAGTCAATAAACGCTCATATCATCAGCGCTGCCGTACCTGAACATGTGTGACAGAGTTGAGTGATGTTCAGATGTTGAGTCTGGTGGCTGATGGGATTGTTCAGCACACAGCTGTAGGTGTTTTTATCCTGATATTCCACCTCCAGAGGTAGAGAGAGACTGATGCTGAGATCAGACGCACTGATGCTGGACAATAAACTGTTTCCTTTGTACCAGGAGAGAGTCACATGACCCACATTCACCGCTGAACACACCAATGAACAATTTGATGATGATGATGATGAAGAACATTGTGAAGAGTTTCTGCTGATGACAGGAACAGGCAGACGACGAGCTGAAAACATCAGAGAATAAAGACAAATGAGGATGAATGAAGATATTCAAGAAACATCCAGAGGAACCAAGATGATCAAAAGTAGAGCGTTTAAAACTATTTCATAGAAAGTTAAATATAAACCTGCTGTTCATGTAAAACTAAGAGAATTAGTCATTTTAACTAATTAGTCATGATAAGATACTTCTTTAGATCTAGCTGTAATAAATAAAACATGTGAAACTGATATTTAACTCACCGTAGACAATGAGACGCATAACAGAAAAACTTCCAGTGCTGGTCCATAGGTCATAATGTCCAGTATGTTTCATTGAGGTGTTTGTGATGGTCAGAGATCCAGTTTGTTTGTCCAGCTTCAGTCTGTCTCTGAATCTCCCATCAAGAACATCATTATATACAGTGATTCTGTCGGCCGTCACAATGATTTCAACTATTACAGTGTTTTCAAACATCCACTGAATCACATCACCATCCTTCATTTCAGTAAGATCAGAGTTTAGAGTGACTGAATCTCCCTCCTTTGCTGACACTATCTTCTCTTCTATAACACCAAACCCTCCTGAAGAACAGAGTTTTTCACAGATTAAATCTTTAAAATCACTTGATGTTGGTTTGATGAAGCTTCACCGAAATACTTTTAATCATTTAAATGTGGCGTGAATAATATTCTGCAGCAGAACAAAGACAAAAGATGATGAATGAAAAGAGAAATAGATTTATATATGGAACAATAACTAAAAAAGACACTTTTACTTTCATGTTTAATGTCACTAAAACTAATGCTGTTGAGTATCTGAGCTTCATATTTATATTATTTTATTGAATCAATCCATAATAACTGAGTTTAGAGCTGAATTCAAACTTGATCTGACAGTAAAATCACAGTTCAGTTATTTCTATATGAGACGAACTGTAACGTGTTTGTTCTGTTTAGGTTTAGTTTTCTCTCTGTTTCCGTTTGCCGGTGTTCTCTATCATTAGTTCATTAATCCCAGACCTGTTTCTGTTCTTCCAATGATCTCCCAGTTATTTAAACCCTGAGTTCTGTTCAGTTCATCGTCCGGTATCGTCTACGTTACGTGGTTGTGTTTCTCCTCATGATTCTCCTGTGTGTTGTGTGGATTATTAGATTAAAGACTGTTCTTTGAGTTATTTCCTGAGTCGTGCGCTTCACTACAGCCACCGTCACTGACACTATCGGCGAATGTTAATCTTCTCTAACTAATTTAACCAGTAATTTATCACATGGTACCAGAACGGAAACAACTGAAGCCATAAAAACACATTTAAAACTCACCATCCAGACGCCACAAACAGAGCAAAACTAACTTGAGAAACATTTTCTTCATCGGTTCGCTGAAAAGCCCACGATAGTGACTCTTAAAATGTCTGAAAACCCTCAGATTGATCTGAAACACACTGAACTGTGATATTTATCTGGTTGTGTGTGAATCCTCCCCACCCTTAGTTAGTTTCCGCTCACACGTCCATCTTCTTTAACATCACTAAGATCAACAAGCTTTTGCTGATCTTACATTTTCAAATGAATTCTGGGCCTGAATGAAAACTAATAGCAGAAGAGAGAAATATTGGACTAGATATCTGAATCTACTGGTGTGTTATTAGTGTTGTGAGCTGTCAATCATATTTGACCTCTGACTCTTATTTGACTGTTGATAGATTCACTTTATTTCAGTGTAAAGATGTTTTGTGTGGAGTGGAAGATTGTGATCTTATTAGCAGGAGAGAAAATGAAGAAACGCTTCAGCCACAAACTGCTGACGCACACAGAGACGACAAACATCCAGCAGAAGCTGTTTATCCACCGACAGATCAGAGCAGACACACTGATGTTTGAACAGATAAAATAAAAGGAAAAACCACTGCAGTGTCCATTTTGATTCAAAAGCCAGTGAATCACATGTGTGATGTTTGCCTGTGTTGAGTTCTTACTAGAACCAGGAAGTGTGACCATATTAGCCCGGTTCTGTCAACACTGCAGAGTAGAACTGTTTCAGCAGCTCCTGTGGCAGGTTGAACTTCCTCAGCTGGAGAAGGAAGTACAGTCTCTGCTGGGACTTTTTCACGCTGGAGTCAATGTGGAACTGCCACTTCAGGTCCTGAGAGATGGTGGTGCCCAGGAACCTGAATGACTCCACTGCTGCCTCAGTGCTGTCCATGACATGCACCAGACGGCCAGCTCTTTAACCTCCTGTCTGTAAGCAGACTCGTCACTGTCCTGGAAGAGGCCAATGAGTGTGGTGTCATCTGTAAACTTCAGGACCTTGATGGAGGGATCTTTTGTGGTGCAGTTGTTGGTGTAGAGCAGGGGTGTCCAATCCTGCTCCTGGAGAGCCACTGTCCTGGAGAGTTTAGCTCCAACCCCAATTAAACACACCTTTATCAGCTAATCAAGGTTTTTAGGCATACAGGAGACTTCCAGGCAGGTGTGTTGTGATAAGTTGGAGCTCAACTCTGCAGGACAGTGGCCCTCCAGGATCGAGTTTGGACACCCCTGGTGTAGAGGGTGGGCAGAGAACTCACCCTTGAGGGGTGCTAGTGCTGATTCTGCAGGTGTTGGATAAGACGTTTTCCCAGTCTTGTTTGTCTGTCAGGAAGCTGGTGATCCACTGACAGATGGAGTGCTGAATGTAGTGCAGTCCCATGTTGACTGCATCATCCACAGACCTGTTAACTGCAGGGGGTCCAGCAAGGGTCCGCTAATGTCCTTCAGGTAGGCCAGCACCAGTCTCTCAAATGACTTCATTAACACAGATGTTAAGCCAACAGGTCTGTAGTCATTCAGTCCTGTAATTTTGGGTTTCTTTGGGATGATGGTGGAGCGCAAGAAGGGACTTCGCACAGCTCCAGTGATCTGTTGAAGATCTGTGTGAAGATTGCGGCCAGCTGGTCAGCGCAGGATTTCAGACAGGCAGGTGTAACGTCATCTGGGTCTGGTGCTTTCCTTGTCTTCTGTTTCTAGAAGACCCGACACACTGAAGTGTGCCCTGAAGTATCAGGAGAGATTGAGTCAACTAGATCGTCCATTGTGAAGGCCTCATCGACACGACAGCCAGTGCCACAGCTCCTCAAAAAAAAACCTTCTATACCGGTGTGATGAATACGATCCTCAACTGGACTGAACTGGAATAAATACTTTGAATGTTGCGATCCTAATGACCATAAGAAAAATTAATCGTACCAAAGCACTGTTCGCCAGAGGAGAACTGGCCCCCCGACTAAGCCTGGTTTCTCCCAAGGTTTTTTTTTCTCCATTTTTAACACAGAAGTCTATTTGCCACCTGTTTGCCATCTGATGTCACCTGTTGGAGTTTGGGTTCCTTGCCGCTGTCGCCTTTGGCTTGCTTAGTTGGGGACACTTGACATTTGATATTCAACAGTGCTTTGATCTGCCGACATTGACACTATTCTTTAAGAGCTGCTGTGCAGCCAAAATTATATACCAGTTATCACTGTAAAGCTGCTTTGACACAATCTGCATTGTAAAAAGCGCTATATAAATAAAGGTGACTTGATTTGATATTTAACTCACCATAGACAATGAGACGAATAAAAGATATCCTGATGAAAATCTCGATCTGTAGTTCATAACGTCCAGTATGTTTCATTGAGGTGTTTGTGATGGTCAGAGATCCAGTTTGTTTGTCCAGCTTCAGTCTGTCTCTGAATCTCCCATCAAAAACATCATCATATACAGTGAATCTGTCGACTCGTTTATTGATTTCAGCTATTACAGTGTTTTCAAACCTCCACTGAATCACATCATCATACTTTATTCCAGTAAGATCAGAGTTTAGAGTGACTGAATCTCCCTCCAACACTGACACTGAAACAGGGTTTGTCACAGATAAATAATGGTTTATTAAAATAAATAGTTTAACATTTAAATTTGAAATAAACAATATCATAAAACAGCAAAAAGAAACTAAATGATGTATGAATTCAATTCAACTTTGTCAATAAAAAACAGGTGAAAACATTTTTGAACTCACCAATGACAGCGAGATAGAAATTAACACTCTTATATTTGGTCTGTAGTTCATAATGTCCAGTATGTTTCATTGAGGTGTTTGTGATGGTCAGAGATCCAGTTTGTTTGTCCAGCTTCAGTCTGTCTCTGAATCTCCCATCAAGAACATCATCAAATACAGTGAATCTGTCGTCCCGTTTATCGATTTCAGCTATTAAAGTGTTTTTAAACCTCCACTGAATCTCATCATCATCCTTCATTCCAGTAAGATCAGAGTTTAGAGTGACTGAATCTCCCTCCAACACTGACACTGAAACAGGGTTTGTAGATAGATAGATAAAACTTTATTATCCCGAAGGAAATTTATCTTGGACACATACAATCCAGTGACTGCTGCTAAAATAAATAACATAATACATATGTACAATACATACATACGCACACACACACAATATCTACAATTAAACACACAAACTGCCATCAACCAACCAGTTGCACACTACCCATCTTACAGCACACCTATAATCGTCATAACAGTAAAGTTCACAAGAAAAAAGATCATAAAATATACATGAATGTTGTTACATAAAAAAAACACAAAAAACAGCATTATAGGGGCAAACCTCTCGCTGACTTGTCATTTAAAGCTTTGATGGACAGGGGAACGAAGGAGTTTTTAAAGCGGTTAAGATGCACTGGGGAACTCTAAAGTGTCTTCCTGAGGCAAGAAGCTGGTGCTCAGGGTGAAGGACATGACTGGTATCTGAAATCATTTTTTGGGCCTGTCTGATAATAGTTTCATTGTAGACAGCCTGAAGTGTGGGATGTTGTGTAACTCCCATGATTTTCATGGCTGTCTGTGTTAACCGTGTAATCTTGTCACAGATAAACAGATTATAATGGTTTATTAAATTAAATAGTTTAATATTTAAATTTGAAATAAACTATATCGAAAAAACAGCAAAAAGAAACTAAATGATGTATGAATTCATTTCAACTTTGTCAATAAAAACAGGTGAAAACATTTTTGAACTCACCAATGACAGCGAGATAGAAATGATACCACTCAGTGTTGGTCCATAGGTCATAAAGTCCAACATGTTTCATTGAGGTGTTTGTGATGGTCAGAGATCCAGTTTGTTTGTCCAGCTTCAGTCTGTCTCTGAATCTCCCATCAAGAACATCATCAAATACAGTGAATCTGTCGGCCGTTACATTGATTTCAGCTATTAAAGTGTCCCAAATCCACCACTCAATCACATCACCATCCTTCATTTCAGTAAGACGAGAGTTTAGAGTGACTGAATCTCCCTCCAACACTGACACAAACTCACCAAACCCTCCTGAAGAACAGAGTTTTTCACAGATTAAATCTTTAAAATCACTTGATGTTGGTTTGATGAAGCTTCACCGAAATACTTTTAATCATTTAAATGTGGCGTGAATAATATTCTGCAGCAGAACAAAGACAAAAGATGATGAATGAAAAGAGAAATAGATTTATATATGGAACAATAACTAAAAAAGACACTTTTACTTTCATGTTTAATGTCACTAAAACTAATGCTGTTGAGTATCTGAGCTTCATATTTATATTATTTTATTGAATCAATCCATAATAACTGAGTTTAGAGCTGAATTCAAACTTGATCTGACAGTAAAATCACAGTTCATTTATTTCTATATGAGACGAACTGTAACGTGTTTGTTCTGTTTAGGTTTAGTTTTCTCTCTGTTTCCGTTTGCCTGTGTTCTCTATCATTAGTTCATTAATCCCAGACCTGTTTCTGTTCTTCCAATGATCTCCCTGTTATTTAAACCCTGAGTTCTGTTCAGTTCATCGTCCGGTATCGTCTACGTTACGTGGTTGTGTTTCTCCTCATGATTCTCCTGTGTATTGTGTGGATTATTAGATTAAAGGCTGTTATTTCCTGAGTCGTGCGCTTCACTACAGCCACCGTCACTGACACTATCAGCGAATGTTAATCTTCTCTAACTAATTTAACCAGTAATTTATCACATGGTACCAGAACAGAAACAACTGAAGCCATAAAAACACATTTAAAACTCACCATCCAGACGCCACAAACAGAGCAAAACTAACTTGAGAAACATTTTCTTCATCGGTTCGCTGAAAAGCCCACGATAGTGACTCTTAAAATGTCTGAAAACCTTCAGATTGATCTGAAACACACTGAACTGTGATATTTATCTGGTTGTGTGTGAATCCTCCCCACCCTTAGTTAGTTTCCGCTCACACGTCCATCTTCTTTAACATCACTAAGATCAACAAGCTTTTGCTGATCTTACATTTTCAAATGAATTCTGGGCCTGAATGAAAACTAATAGCAGAAGAGAGAAATATTGGACTAGATATCTGAATCTACTGGTGTGTTATTAGTGTTGTGAGCTGTCAATCATATTTGACCTCTAACTCTTATTTGACTGTTGATAGATTCACTTTATTTCAGTGTAAAGATGTTTTGTGTGGAGTGGAAGATTGTGATCTTCTTATTAGCAGGAGAGAAAATGAAGAAACGCTTCAGCCTCAAACTGCTGACGCACACAGAGATGACAAACATCCAGCAGAAGCTGTTTATCCACGACAGATCAGAGCAGACACACTGATGTTTGAACAGATAAAATAAAGAGAAAAACATCACATGGTTCATTCGACTCAAAAGCCAGTAAATCACATGTATAATGTTTGTGTCAACAAATCATATATCAACCTCGGTTTCTGCAATTCACAAGACTTTATCCAACTTATCACAAAGAGTGTCTTCGAGTGAAACCCGCTTAATGGAAGCTGAAAACAGAATTTCCGCAAGGGTGAACTTTCTGCCTTGACGAAAACGGTGAATCAACTTCTAGCTAAAGTGGATGACCTAGAAAACCGAGGAAGACGTAAGAATCTGCGAATCGTCGGTTTACCTGAAAAAGCTGAGGGCTCTACTCCTCTTCCTCAATTCCTAAAGGAAATGATACCGAAATGGCTCGACCTCTCTTTTGATTTCAGGCTTGAAATTGAGAGAGCCCACCGATCGCTTGCACCTGCTCCAGGAGTTAATGATCCGCCACGAAGCGTTCTGGTCAGATTTCTGCGCTACGCAGACAGAGAACACATTCTACAGGCAGCACTGAAAAAACTCCATCCGCTGAAAAAGTACTCCAGCCGCTTTGGAGGAGTTCATAGAGACTTTGCAAGATAAGTGATAAAGAGATTCTTATAATACTCTTTCATCTTTATCATATTCGGAGGGGTAGTGACTTTAATTTTCCCGGGTTCTCATTTGTTTCTAATCTGTGTGGAATGGCAGATGTGACTGAGTCCATTTAACAGACTCTACGGACATATTGTCCCTCGTTTTTTCTTGTATGAGACCTCCGAGATAATGATGTCTAAACTGTTAATTTACTGGAGTGGATTAACCTTACGCTTCCCAAATGGGTATGATTCTGAACCTTATGTTGGTAGCAGGTATAATTTTTTTTACTTGAGTCCAGCGGGGTACAGAGACCTAGATTTAGGGGTACCTAGTTGGCCCTGTCAGTTGGGGACAGAGCCGGGGGTTGGGGAGAGGGAGGTGTTTTTTTGTTATTTGTTCTTTGAGGTTAAAAATTTGCCCATCAGATACATTTGTTGTTTCATCTTTTTGTTAAAAGCTACATTAACAGTTTCTTACTTGGTCACACATTGTTGTAATGCAGAGCTCAACTAGATTCATGACATGGAATGTTAAAGGATTAGGGCATGTGGTAAAAAGGAAAAAAATTATGACTTTTCTAAAAAAGGAAAAAGTAACAGTTGCCATGCTTCAAGAAACTCATCTATCGGATAGCGAACATCTGAAATGAAATTGAGATTGGGTGGGTCAAGTGTATTATTCTTCATGCACAGTTAACCCTAGGAAAAGAGGCACGGTTATTTTAATTAGCAAACATTTGCCATTTATTTTTGAAAACTAAATTAGAGATCCAGAGGGTAGATTTATTTTGGTTACAGGCCATTTATTTGGTCAGCACATTACAATGTTGAATGTTTACGCACCCAACGAAGATTCTCCCAAATTCATATCCAAAATAATTTTGTTATTCAATGAGCACTGCAAAGGTCTAGGAATCTGTGCTGGTGACTTTAATTGCGTGATGGACGAGAGATTGGTCAAATCTTCATCTGGCACCATAGTCAATCCCAGATCCTCTTTGGTTCTTAAAAAACTATGCAAAGAGACCGGTTTAATTGATAGCTGGAGAGAAATGAACCCTTTTACAAGAGACTATACATTTTACTCCAATCCTCATGGTTCATATTCAAGAACTGATTATATCTTTATTCCAAATACCTTTTTCAGTCTTATATCTTTTAGCAAAATTGGTTCAATTACCATTTCAGATCATGCTCCAGTTCAGATAGATATTACGTTAGGGACCCCAACAACAAGGAGTAAGGTATGGAAACTAAATTCGTCTCTCCTATCGGACCCAAAATTTTGCAATGTTGTAAAGGACTCAATACAAAATTATTGGTCAGATATTAAAAACTCACCCGTCTCTCCTGCTGTAATGTGGGATGCAGCAAAAGCTACAATCCGGGGATACATTATTTCTTACACTGCTGCACATAAGAAAGCCCTGATATCTAAACGGCAAGAATTAGAAAAGGAGGTTAAAAGACTAGAACATCTGCATAATACAACTCCCACTCAAACTAATTGGTCTGCTTTATGCCACGCTAGGGCTGAACTTAATCTTGATTACACTAATCATATTAAAAAACTACTATTCCTTTCTAAACAAAATTATTACGAGCATGCAAACAAATCTGGTAGACTGTTGGCATATCAGATTAAAAAAAAATAATCTGAATAAACACTTAAGTCTCTAAAGATGCCGGATGGTATCACAACATACGATCCTGCACTGATAAGCAATACATTTCGATCCTATTATGAATCACTATATTGTTCACAAAACAGTGCTTCACAATTAGAATTTCAAACTTTTTTCAATAATATTTCTCTCCCAATTATTTCGGATGAAGACAGAGATTACCTTAACTCGCCTATAACTTCAGAAGAGGTCCTGGCAGCAATACAGTTAATGCCATCCAACAAGTCGCCAGGACCTGACAGTTTTCCTCCGGAGTTTTATAAATCATTTTGGCCCGAGCTTTCTAATATTTTTATGCCTGCTTTACAAGCTATTTTAGATCAAGGTACAATACTTGAAACATGGAAAACAGCAAATATCTGCGTAATACTTAAGAAAGATAAGAATCAAGAAGATTGTGCATCATACAGACCAATAAGTCTACTTAATACAGATTCTAAAATACTAGCAAAAGTTCTGGCATGTAGGTTAGAGAGCATACTACCTAAGTTAGTTAAGCCGGACCAAACAGGGTTTGTGAAATTACGTTACGGCACTGATAACATACGCCGGCTTTTGAACGTTATTAATTCTGTTCACAATGAAGGACGCCCTGCACTTGTTCTCTCCCTTGATGCTGAAAAAGCATTCGACAGGGTTGAGTGGGACTTTTTTTTTCTCACTACTCTCAGAAAATTCAACCTAGGACATAATTTTATTAGGTGGATCCAGTTACTTTACTCTGATCCTAAGGCTGCAGTGGTTACAAACGGTCTCATTTCGACTCCATTCTGCATAGGGAGGGGCACAAGGCAGGGTTGTCCTCTCTCACCTTTACTTTTCGCTTTAGTCATTGAACCTCTAGCAGAGCTCATTAGACAGAGCAAAAATTTCCATGGAATTACAGTGGGAGGAGATTATCGAGCATCACTTTACGCTGATGATGTACTAATATTTATGTCCAAACCAGAGCAGTCTATTCCAGTATTATTGGAATGTATTTCTTATTACAGTAGTCTTTCTGGCTATAAAATAAATCTTTCTAAATCCACCGCTTTACCTTTAAATATCCCTTCTTTAGAACATCTAAAGTTAATCTCCCCTTTCCAGATATCAGAGAACGGCTTCAGATATCTTGCCGTTTTTGTCACATCTTCACTTAATGAACTTATAAAAAACAATTATACTCCTCTCAGAGAGAAAATTAAGGCTAATTTGAAAACATGGTGTTTACTCCCGATTTCACTTCTGGGGAGAATAAATGTAATAAAAATGAATGTCCTTCCCAAGCTTTTGTATTTATTTCAATCTATACCTAGTTACTTATCAAGTTCATTTTTATCAAGACCTCAATAAACACCTTTCAAAGTTTATCTGGAATAATAAAATGCCACGGATTAAATTTTCCAAACTAATGAAGCCAAAAGATAAAGGTGGGATAGACTTGCCAAATCTTCAGTTATATTATTGGGCAGCCCAGATAAAAAATATGATTAGTTGGTGCAGTGAGAGGACCAATTCTATCTGGTATAATATGGAAGCTTCAGCTTGCGCCCCACTACCAATTAGGTTTTAACCATTTGTTAAGAACTATACAAAGCTAAAAAACATTTCAGAACATTTTACCATATCAAACACTCTTCGAGCTTGGAGAGATATTAAGACGTATTTAAAAATTTTTCCCTCTCTTTCCCTGTCTTCCCCACTTTCTTTTAACCCAGATTTTCCTTTAACGTTCCAGAATATTGGTCTGTCAGCATGGCTGAAACTCGGAATCTCTCAAATATCTTGTTTATTTTCAGAGAGCACTTTAAAATCCTTCCAGCAGATTATGGAGGAATATAAAGTGCAAAGTCCAATTTTTACAAATAACTTCAGTTACGACATTTCTTAAAATCAAAAATAGATAAAGAAGAATTGAGAATGGAAACAACAGAGATCGAAGACCTCAATCTGTTACAATCTGTAACATGAATATATGTTGTGATACTGTTAATGTTATGTTGATATTGTGGGCAAACAAATAAAATATGTCTCTAAATTAAGTAACACAGAGTGACACATATTCAACACTCCTGGCTCTACAATAAAACACTCTTCACCAATATCCAACACTCGATTTCGAATATACATATATGCTGTTGCTCTTAATATATCACACATTTCATTGACAGACAATTACAGGCAGAATTATGGAGCTATCAATCACAGGACTTACCGCTGGCCTTACACACATGAACTGATAGGTGCAACAGAGGACGCACACACCACAGAGAACCAGCCAGCCAATAGGAAACCCTGTTAACCCTTATTCTATCCAATCATCTTTCAGTGTGATTATTTAACATCATACTTAGCAAGTGGAGACACACAATATATACCATTAATGAAAATAACGGTTAAAGATCGTTAAAAAAGATATGGTCAATGACTGGCAGAAGCAAATCTCTTTTAGTTAACAGTTAGCATGAGGGGATATAACCATCACTGCATCAGCAACACAGAACCTGTTGGATTCAGAGGATCTTTGGTGAATGGAAAGACAAGGCCGCAAGCTTGGGGGTCTTCAGAAGTCCTCTAGATCAGTGTCATCTTCACATCAGTGTTTTCTCAGTAAAAAGGGGGCGGTGATCTTGTGATCAGTGATTTTAAAGTGTGAAGATGCCACACCCTCTGGAGGTGACTGAGCCAATATGGAGTTGTTCCTTTAGAGGGACTTTTACGAGTCTTTGTGCTCTAGCAGGATATTAAAATAAGACATTGGATTGGATGCATGAGAGAAGAACCTTCTAGATTCTTCTTATAATACTAATGTGTCGCAGAGTTAGCAACATGTAACATAAATTACCAAATAGGAAACAAAAGTTGGAGTCCATCGATACCAAACATGCTACACATGTGATTTTAGTTAACCATAACAATAATAATTTTAGTTAACTCTGAAACAATAATACATGGGCCAAAGCCTATAAAAGGAAAATCATGAGATGGGAAAATTGGATACATGTTTATACATTTCTCAAGTGGTTTTATACATATATATATAACAAGAATCTTCCTGTGTCCTGTAACCAGAGTCTCGGTGAAAACTGCATTTGTTGCTGTTTTCGGGGGATGGTTCACAGACCTTTATTGAGAGAGTTGAGTTTGCTGGATTATTCATTAAATTTAATGAATAATTTGAGACCGATTGGTCCAGATGCTACAAAGCCCTCTACTGCCAGCAATGTCACTGAACCTCTCAAGATCCAGAAACGATCCCGTGAACAAAGCCTCGTTTACTCGTTCTCGTTCTTACTCGTTTACCGTGACTTTGGCGCTCTGAAGCAGTGTTTTGAAATCGGCCATCACTAGATATTGTTGAAAAGTCGTTATTTTTTTTGGCGTACAAAAAGTATTCTCGCCGCTGTATAATATTAAAGTTAAACCACTGTAGTCACATGAACTGATTTAAGTAAGTTTTTAGTAGCTTTCTGGATCTTCTGGAAAAGTTCGGTGGCATTGCTGTCAATAGAGGCCTCACTGAGCCATCGGATTTCATCAAAAATATCTTAATTTATGTTCTGAAGATGAATGAAGGTCTTACGGGTGTAGAACGACATGAGGGTGAGTAATTAATGACATTATTTTCATTTTTGGGTGAACTAACCCTTTTTAAGGTGTAAGATGAGAAAAATAAAAAACAGAGTGAAATGTAATTTAACAGTAATAAACTGTAAATTCAATTATGGCAACAAACTGTAGAATAACAGTACTTTACTGGCAACCCTGCTGCCATGTAATTTTGCCAAAGAAGACCTAGCTAAATAATTTAAAAGAAGCCTACTTCAGTGCAATATGATACCATATCATCACTCTTAACACCGAGAATTTGAATAACTGTAATGTGACGATCGGGTGCAGATACATAAAAACTCATAGGTGCGGGTGACTAATTTTTAAAAGCGGATTAGGGCTGCAAATCACTAATACATACAGTACATACTTATTAAATAACTAAAACTGAAATAAAAATGAATTGAAATTAAATTGAATAAAAATTACAAATTGAAAAAAAAAACATTACATACTAAAACTTAAAATGAACAGAAAATATAAAAATACAACTAATTCAAAAATAAAATAAAAAGATCTCAATGATACTAAAATAACACTTAGTTTATAGTTTCAAAGTAAGTCTCCTGAGCAATGAATGAGCAACGTTTGAGCAATAAAAGATTCCTGATGTGATCCTGCACCTCAGACATGTTATAATATTTGTATTAGATGATTCGTTGTGAGTTACACTGCTAGTCAAAGGTTTGGAAACACCCGTTCTGTATAATGACATTTTCAATAACAGTGCATTAATAAAAACATTAATGAGCCCAGCGAACAGGGAACATTCTGGCAACGTTGTCTTAAAGATATGAAAATGTTCTTCCAAGAACATTTGTTTAAAAGTTATTTGGTTCTTAGCACAAAAAAATTATTTATACATTGTTCATGGAACGATTTTACCGCAAACGTTTAACATTTTTTAAATGTCACTACTTGTTTCAGAACGTTCTGAGAGCATTCAAAAGTAACGTTCCCATAATGTCTGAAGAATGATACAACGGAATGTTCCCTCAACGTTCACGTAACCAAGAAAAACAATGAGGTTTTGAATGTTCAGAGAACATTCACTTAATGAGAACGTTAGCAAAAGTTCTTAGAACTTGTTTTTGTTATATTTGAGCTTCTTCTTTGTCTGTAATGGAGCTCTGGACATTAATAAACCCACGTCATGATGCTTTTACTTCACTTTGTTCTACATCAACAACAAAAATAATTTTGATATCTGAGAAAGAAGTGCCCAACTTTTGACGATGTATCCTGTGTAAGATTTCGTTTATCTATCATCTCTATGGCCAGGAGGTCTTTTAATAGAACAGACCGACAGCTGCACACACACACACACACACACACACATACACACACTCAAGTGCTGTTATAAATACTGAGGTGTGTGTGTGTGTTTAGTTTCAGAGATGGCCGACAGAAAGAGCAGCAGTGGTTCTCGCCTGACCGTCAGGAGAAAAGAGAAAGCAGAAAATGAGGCAAAGAAAGAGGAGAAACCTCCTAAAGAAGGAGAGAAACCTGAGGTAAACGGGAAGAACGCGCCTGTGGAGAACGGAGAGGCTGCCACCGCCGCCACCAGCGGTACGGAGAACGGAGCCACAGCGAACGGAGATAAACCGGAGCCAATGGAGCTGCCGCCGTTTGAGATCATCACCGGGTGAGTCTGAAAACACCGAGAGACACGACAGAACATGACAGACGAGGAGCTAAAACTGAACCTTCATTTACAGTCCATACCTGTACGACCTTCTTTCTACTGTGGAACACAACAGGAGATGTTTAGCAGAATGTACGACCTTGTCGTTGTGCTCTCGAGCTCAAAAAAAGACAGAAAACATCATAAACGTACACTACTTAAAATAAAAGTTCTTTATTAGCATCAATGGTTCCACGAAGAACATCCATGAAACCCCTTGAGGTTCTTTATAGCTCTTCAGATTAATAAAATGTTCTTCACACTTGAAAAAAAACGGTTCTTTTAAGAACTGTTCACTAAACCCCAAAAATGGTGCTTCTATGTCATCAAAAACGCCCTACTGGAGCCTTAAAAGTTTCATAAAAGTAGTCGATGTTACTTGTGCGCTATATTTCAGGTCTTCTTAAGTCATATGACAGTTTTGTGTGAGGAACAGACCCACATTTAAGTCATACTTTGCTCACAAACTTGCTGAATCACAATCGGTCACATGATATGCGAGAACCAATGGTGCTTGGGATCAGTGGCGTCTTCTAGCGGAGTATGTGAATCTACAAAAACACAAATGACAACAGATGACAAGACTTTCAGGGAATAAATGAATAATTAAGAGTCTTTCCTCAGACAAAGCATCTTGTGACTTCAGCAGACTTGGAAAACTTATTTTTAAGAAATAAAGTTTCTTTACTGGCATTGATGGTTCCATGAAGAACCTTTAACATCAATGGAACCACTTAAGGTTTTTTAGATTATTAAAATGTTCTTCACACTAAGAAAAAAAAATGGTTCTTTTAAGAAATGACCACTGAAAGGAATCAAAAATAGTTCTTCTATGGAATTACTGCTTTTGGAGGCTTTATTTTAAGAGAGAACATTTCTCCAGAAGACAGAATCTTTTGTGCAGTGGAAAGGTTTCATGTTAAAGGTCCTTCATGGAACCATTAATGCCAATAAACAAGCTTTTTTTTTAAGAATAATCTGACGAATCTCTGCTATAAAGAACCTACTGTGGAATGGAAAGTTTCCAGAGATGTTGAATGTTCTGCATGGAGCCATTGATGCCAATAAAGAACCTTTGTTTTTAAGAATTGTGTTTCTCCAGAGCATATCTGTTGGGAATTGCGTGAACATTCAGGTCGAAAGCTTGTGTAGAGCAGATAAATTCAACCCAACCCCCACCAAGGTCAGTCCTGACAGGCGGTGATGTGTCTCGCTGTCTGCTGTGTGTCGTCTAAAGAACACGCTCTTAAAAATAACGTTAGAACATCCACCAATCTGAAGAACCTGAAATGCCAAGAACTTTATTAGTCTAACTTTATTAGTCTCCAACAGAACCAACTTCAAAAAAAACTACTGAAGAACCTTTTTGATGAAGTCCATCAGACTGAGGATGAGTTCTCAATTACATCTCATTTAGGTATCAACTTCCTCTCAGATGTTTCGACTAAAATTCTCAAAGAAAAATAAAAACAGATCCAAATGAGTCAGAAGTCGTCGAGTCTAGAGCTGCAAAATGAACGTGGAGCAGCTCAGATCATCTGATGAGAAATGTTCATATTCATATTTCTGATTAGTACCTAGAGCACAGTTTGAGACATCGTTGAGATGTTTGCTGGATTTCTAAAGGGTTAAACGTCTTTGTATTTTGGATATTTTGCATTTTCGACTGCCGTTTAAGAATCCAAGCAGGTTTGATAACCCAACGCTGATGAGTTTGATTCTGTCGACACATTAAAGCTGTGAATTGTTGTGGATCATCTAATAGCAGGTGCTCATTACAGATGAACCAGGTTCATCTGGCAGCAAACACGCACAATACTTCCAAACCGTCTCATCACACACGGTTCTTTATATGGGTCAGACTCCAAGAATAAAGTTCTGCCCCTGCTGAGGGTATTTATAACCCTGACAACCCTTCCATCTGTCAGCCTGTGAAGGAGCTGTTAAAAACGACCACAGAAACCCCCTCGGAGGCTGCAGACTCTGGAATGCTGGGTAATAATACAGCCAAGATACTTTTATGCACATTTAACCTGTTAAATGTAAATAATCACCCCCCTTTTGGAGCATAGTATGAACTTAAATGCTTAAATGCAATTCATTAATGCTGTGATATACAGACCTAAAGTTGTTTTTTTTTTAAAGAGAGATTATTGCAGAAGTGAAAACATATAAAAAAATTAAAGTGTAAAAAAGTTACAGAAGTTTACTGTAAAGCAAATGTACTAAACATGTTGTATTTTACACAAGATATATATTTTACAAAATAATCAGGACTCTAAAATTGCTAGAAAATCAAAGCCATATGTCTAACCAAGTTGTGTTCCAAATTTGAAGTTGATATCACAAAAAAAGGTTTTTCAAGTATCATGTGACTAATCTGAGCAAAATACCTTGTAATGTGAAGAGCTTCCAGTAGAGGGCGCTGTGCAGGTCTTGAATTCACCCCCTTTTGTGTCCACAGGGATCGCATGGACCCGTTTTTCTTCAAGTTCCAGTTTAAGAATGTCGAGTACTCGTCCGGCCGGAATAAAACCTTCTTGTGTTACCTGGTGGACCAGGGCTCGGACGGCCTCCTCCGGGGCTACATCGAAGACGAGCATGCGGGCGGCCACGCCGAGGAGGCGTTCTTCCAGCAGGTCCTGCCCAACTACGACCCCGCCTGCAAATACACCATCACATGGTACATGTCGTCCAGCCCGTGCGCCGCCTGCGCCGGAAAGTTGGCGGAGGTCCTGAAGTCCAGGAAAAGCGTCCGTCTGGCGATCTTCTCCGCGCGGCTCTTCGAGTGGGAGGAGCCTGAGATTCAGGCGGGGCTAAAGGCGCTGGCGGCCGCCGGCTGCAAACTGCGCATGATGAAGCCGCTGGATTTCACCTACATCTGGGACACATTCGTAGAGAACGACGAGCAGCAGTTCACGCCGTGGGAGGACTGCCAGGAGAACTACGAGTACTACCAAGATAAACTGGCCGACATCCTGCAGTGATGTAAGAGAAGATCATTAACGTACGACAAAACCATAAAAACATTTTTGTTACTTGAAATAAAATAATATAAAATGTATAAAAAACAGTAATGACTACAAATATACTCACTTGACTCCGTCCGCCATCTTGGATTAAAGATAGCTGGGAAAGCCTTGTTTTGTGAGGGAGCACCATTTTGAGATTAGCAATGTTCAGAACAGCATGCTATACTACTACTTCTGCAAAATACAGAAATGGCTGAAATAGTATGTGTAGTCCTTCATTTGGTCTGTCTATCTCAAGTGTGTCTCATATATCACAGGGATCATCTGATGATTCAGGTCTCACTTTAGCTTCTAGGTCAAGATGTTCTAGGTGACGTTTGAGATATTTTAGACTACTCAAACTCTCATTTTGTCAATTAAAACCATTGTTTTTATCTTCTGCAGGGTAATGACGTGATAGCGGACGTACACTTGTACAAGAGTGAACCTTTCACTTTCTGCATCCACACGCCGAGAGACGTTTAGTTACTTGTGATTTCTACGGTGAGAGTTTGAAATCCAAGAATCCTGTAAAATTGATGGATTACTTTAGTACTTTTATGTTTTCTGCAGCGAGAGGATTTATACTTTTTAATAATTAGTGAATGAATGAATCACTGCGTTTTGTTCATCTGTTTACTTTTCTTTGATGTGAAGCATTTCATACTGTTTTATATTCTGACCCACTTAACAAAAATATGTTCCAAGAACGTTTTGCCAAAGTTCCCATTAAGTTATGAAAACGTTATTTCTGAACGTTCAAAACATCCAGTTTTTAAACGATTTTTCTTGGTTATGTGAACGTTAAGGAAACATTCCATTTATCATTCTTCAAACATTATGGAGATGTTACTTTTGGATGTTCTCTGGACGTTTAAAAAAGACAAACATCCAACTAAAACGTGTCAGAAATAAAACGTTTGTTCATAACTTTGAGAGAACGTTCCCTGTTAGCTGGGTGGAACTTCAATTTTACTTCATTATATATTCATGTTGGTCAATCACAAATTCATACTGAGCAATGTGAAATTCAGGAGTTTTGTATTAATACATCGCAAATTAAACTCAAATTAGGGTTGCAGCTGTATATGAAATAGTTGTGCAAGCAACAAATATACTAAATGGGAAACGACCTTCACTATTGTTAGAAAAACGAATAAAAATGTATTGTTTTGGTGTCGTGCTTCGTTTTGTGTATTACAACTTACAGATACAAACACACACACATTCATTTCACCATATTTGACGTGTTTCAACCGAATTGAGTTCTGAAATGAACAACGGTTTACTTAAAAGCATCTTTAATCACACACATACATAATAAATCAAAAATACGATCTGTTTATAGCCATCCATATATAGCAAGAATGAGTTGAAACCCATCCAACACATCCTCTGCTCATAAATAAATCAACACTTACAAAACAAAAACACCATGGTATTTTTTATACATGTGTTTATGGACGTGTACTAAGGTGATTAGTGAAGACCATGGTAATGCGATTGCAAGTGGTGTATTTCAAAGCGCCATGAAATACTCTAAAATTATTCTATATTTCTTGAATAAATGTTAAGGACTTGCAGGCAGATTTATACAGCACAGGAATACAGGTGAAGATCACGGATGAGCCGCTCTGCGTCTGCGCAAAGGGAGAAACGCGCCAAAACTAGATCGCTTACATTCTAATCAATAACTATCTTAGTTTCGTCTGTAATACAACTTTGTTGATTATAAAGGCAGCAATCTAGTTTTGTTCATCAGCGTTTCGCCAGTCAGTCTCATTATAGACGTGGTCGGACTGTCATTGGTAAGTTTTCCCGGGGAATCAGAATGGTGTTCGTATGGCGCTATTTCTCTCCGTCCAGTCCAGCAGTGAGGTGAGGTCTGTACATGTCGCTCAACAGCGTCTCTAGCGCCCTCTTGTGGCTGCTGCTGTCTTTACCAGGCTGAGGATCGCGAAAGCGCCACCTGCTGTCCGGCTCGTCGGTGGTCAGTGTGCGGGTCTGTGCGGTGTGAAGCCCCTCGATCGCACTGGAGAGCCAGATCAGTCTCTTCAGACTCTGAATGGAGCGACCGCGATCATGCATCAACTGATGCTCTGTGACCGCCCGTCTGCTGCAGAGAGGATAATTCATCTCAGAGCAACTCTTGAGAAGATCTAGATAGATAGATAGAAAGATAGACATACCTCTCATTCTCCTGACACTGTACGGCTGCAACCACCATCAGTATCATGAAAGCGACGCGCTGCTGAGATCTTTGCGTCTTCAACATCATCCGCAAACTCATAAACTCCTTGAGCTGAAGAGCAAAAACATGAACTCACAGAACAGAACTTTACAAACACCAAAGAAGCTAGTAACTAGAGCGTTAACTTCTCCGGAGATCAGTAGTACTCACATCGTCTCTCTCTTGGACAGTGAGGTGGCCGTCTGTTCTCCTGCTGTCTGCAGATGCTTGACTGACAGACGGTCAGTTCTCAGGGTTTATATAGACCGCTGGCATCCCCAACACAGGAAGTGACCTCACACAGACATCAGAGGAAACGGTCGCGGCGCGTCTGAAGAGCTTCTCTTCCTCCTCCTCGAGCCCCAATTATCACGCAATTATGCTTTAGTTGCTTCCACCAAGTCATTTATAATGGATGCATCAAACTGATTAATTCACAGGTTGGCGTCCTCACTGAGCTCAAAGGCACCTGGGATTGAATTTTGGTGCTTTTTTTGTGGGTTGTGAATCTGCTGAGAAAGGCTGTGAGATGTGAATCAGCTAAAAACAGGAGAAAAGTCTTAGTTTGAGAGTTAAAAACTGACGTTGAAAGGAGAAGTCTAAACAATAAAGCTACTGGTGTCCATAACAAGGTTTCTAGTTAAAATGCCTTTTCGTTAGAACTTCAAAACTAAGCAATGCCGTCGGCGTGTTTCCACGTCAGTGGAGCATCGCTAAAGACCCTTACACCATGGCAACCCGTCTTGGATGTGGTTTCTACAGCTGAGAAATGCAGCTCTGCGAGCGTTTGATGACGGGGATGTTGATGATGATTGCTGCAAAGTCTGACATCTCTGATTAGCAACCGCCCAGATGCCCACAAACCTACAAAACTACTTTAAAGGCCAAAAATGACCATTTTGTCATCATTTATTCGCCCTCATGTCACTCCAAACCTCCATGACTTTCTTTCTTCTGTAGAAAACAAGAAGAATATTAGTCTACAGTGGCCATGAAGCATACATAAACATGTTGAGATAGAGATAGATAGTTAGAGAGAGAAAGAGAGAGATCACATATTTAATAAGTAATTATCATAAATTAGGTATCATTAAAGGGATAGTTCACCAAAAAAATGAAAATTATCCCAAGCTTTACTCACCCTCAAGCCATCCTAGGTGTATATGACAATCTTTCATACGAACACAATCGGAGATATATTTAAAAATATCCTTAGTCCTCCAAGGTTTACTACTATAGTAGTAGAACATCATGTCACTGTGTACTATGTCGCGGAAGTTAAGACTTTTTGGACGTACGTCAAATGCATATGGCTGTCGTGCCGGAAGCTCCTTATTTTAAATATATAAAGTTTTAAATATGGATATTTTTCTTACAAAAACACATCAATTTGCTACAAAAGGCCTTCATTAAGCCCCTGGAGTCATGTACACCTAGAATGGCTTGAGGGTGAGTATATAGGAATAATTTTCATTTTTGGGTGAACTACTGTATCCCTTTAAACACTCTAAATTTATCCTGTGAAAAAATTGGACATTGCGTTACCTTTGAAACGGTATTAAAACCTTTTAGTAGCTCAATTTTTCTGACGTCACCTTCAAATTTGGAACACAATACGACTTTGATTTTCTAGTCCAAATAATTTTGTAGAATATATATTTTTATATAAAATACAACATTAGTTCAGTACATTTGCTTTACAGTAAATGATTATAAATTAGGTGTCATTCAAAGCTTAAACGCTCAACCGTTTTGAAGTTGCGTTACCTTTGAAACTACTTTAAAACCTTTTAGTAGCTCAAATTTTTGTGAGATCAAATTTGGAACACAACTTGGTTAGACATATTTTCTAGCAATTTTAGAGTCCAAATGATTTTATAATATATATATATATTGTATAAAATACAACATGTTTAGTTCAGTACATTTGATTTACAGTAAATGATTATAAATTAGGTGTCATTCGAAAGCTTAAGTGCTCAAAATTCATTATAAATTAAGTGTCAAAATTCAAGTTGTGTTACCTTTGAAAGGTAACCTTTTAAAAGAAACCTTTTAGTAGCTCAATTTTTGTGATATTAACTTCAAATTTAAAACACAGCTTAGTTAGACATATGGCTTTGATTTTTTTTCTACTTTAGAGTCCAAATTATTTTGTAAAATATATATTTTATATAAAATAAAACATGTTTAGTTCAGTATGTTTGCTTTACAGTAAAATTAAACTTCTATAACCTTTTGTGCATTTACATTTTTTGATGTTTTCACTTCTCCGTTGAGTGTCTCTTTAAAAAGAACCAACCTTAGCTCTCCTTACTAAAGCATTCATGAGTTACAACCAATCAAGGTGAAATCTATTCTCAAAAGTAGTCCATGTGACTCATGCACTATATTTCAGGTCTTCTGAAGCCATATGATTTATTTGTGTGGGGAACAAATAAACTCTCCACTCAACCTCAATAGCATCTCAGGATGCACTGTGCTGGATTTGACATGAACAACCCTGTTGGTTTTTGTGTTATCTCATGATCGATTGCAGTGCTTCAATACACAAAAACAGAAATGAGAGTTGCTACAAAAATATCTCCAATAAGGCATCATTTCTGAGGAAGATTATGAGTCACATAATATGTGTTTGCTCAACATTGTTCCAAAACAAAACAACAACAAAAGTGTGGCTAAACTGTGCATTTAAAACTGGAGCCACGAACTCGTTTTATGCTCAGGTCCTCCTCTTTTCCTTTCTGAAGCCCCGCCCCGCCGCGTGCGTTTGGACGTACATTACGTGAGAGCCTCCGTATTTCCGCGCTGCGCCATTTCAGAGCGGATCTGATCCAGGAATCAAATACACACGGTCAGAAACACGCGATACTGACGGTAAATTTACTTTTATTCGCTTTCATTCTGTTGTAATACGTTTTATTCTGTCGTTTGTGGTTTTTAATGACCAGCGTTAGCAGACAGTTTTGCGTTTTTGCTTAATTTTGGGTCTTACAGGCGCCATTTTACTATTGACCCAGATTAGCTGTTAGCAGCTTACTTCGAGTCTTTTATCGCGCGTGTTAAATTAACAATGATCTTAATTATATTTACAGCAGCTATCGCGCGTTAAAGAGGTAGATTGTGTTTCACAGTGTTTTGTTTTTTGTGTGTAGTCGCGTGTGAACGCCATGCGCCATTTTGAGCAGCGAACAAAAGCAAAAGACGCATTTTTTTCATTACTGTTATTTTCGTAGGATATTTTACTTTGGTTCCAGGCGCTACTCTTGTTTAATCTTTATTTCTAGATTCATTTATTTTGTACTGCTCTAAATGTGTAACATACTGGTTTTGTAGTAGGTGAAATTAAACAAGTTTGCCTATTAGGAACTCAAAAACAACACAGTAAAAATCAACGATGTTTGACTCTAAAGGCTCTTGGACAAAGCCAGTTATTTGTCTTTTATTATGACAAGACAGCATTCAACATTGAGAGCAAGAAAAGAGAGAGACGGGTATTGAGGGGGATGGAGACCGAAATCAGCCACACCTCCATTATCATCTCTCTAGAGATTCTCGGGTGTGATATTTAAATTAGTGTATAAATGGCACGTTAACTAACAGGGCTGGGTATTGACGTTTTTTTAATGTTTTTAATGTCAAATCGCTGGGATAATGCTGTAAACTATATGCGGTTAAATTAACAATTCATTTAGCAAACAAGGCAGATTTGATATTAACCTTATAATAACTTTTAATGAGTCATAACATACTTGTTTTCATAATGGATTTATTCAACCATTCATGAAATATTGAAGAACAGGTTAAGTTAAAATGTAATATCTAGAGTGCATATATTTATCACATTTATTGAGTTTCATGATAAAATCAACAGAATTTCAAATTCGAGACTATTTCATACATAAAATAACAAACTCATCTCATTACTCTTATGTAACAGTAACATCTCTTGGGTTGTGCAGATTGAGCCATGCATCGCGACTGCCCTCTGGACTGCAAGGTGTACGTTGGGAATCTGGGGAACAATGGGAATAAGTCCGAACTGGAGAGGGCGTTCGGTTATTACGGACCCCTGAGGAGCGTGTGGGTGGCCAGGAACCCTCCTGGCTTTGCGTTCGTAGAGTTTGAGGACCCTCGTGACGCCACAGACGCCGTCAGAGAGCTGGACGGACGGTGAGTGTGGATTATAAATCTAGTTATCAGCAAATTACTCAACGACTTCGATCTAACCGACGGGTCACGCAGGACTCTCTGCGGTTGCCGAGTGAGGGTGGAGCTGTCCAATGGCGAGAAGCGAACTCGTAACCGGGGTCCGCCTCCTTCCTGGAGCCGACGTCCACGTGACGACTACCGCAGGCGAAGCCCGCCTCCCAGGCGCAGGTAAACCTGTTTTCCCTCTCACCTGTCTCTCTGTAGATTGTGTTTCAGAGGAAACTAATGCGATTCTGCCCCCTCCGCCAGTCCTGGAGGCCCCTGTTCCACCGGTGCCACGTGACCCGGTTCTGATGGGCGTCTGCCGGAGATCTTTAGCTCCTCCATCTTCATTGTCATTGATAACCATTAAACAATGATCTGACTGGGCTTCTCAAATTCTGATAGATTTGTTTAAATGCAGATCAGCAAGTGATTATTTGGGCAAATCTCAACGCCCGGGTCGCGTTTCACGCCGAAATTAAAAGTAGGAACAAGAAAAACGAGCTTTTTGATTGCGTGTTGGGTAACGCTTTACAATAAGGTTCCGTTTGTTAATATTAGTCAACTTGAACTAACAATGAGAATGACTTCTAATGTGTTTTTTTTTTTTTTTTTTATTCTTAATGTTGAAATTAACATGAACTAACAATGAACAGTTGTATATTATTAACCAACATTAATAGTGTAACAGATGTATTGCATTACCTGATATTAACTAATGGGACCGTATTGTGAAGTGTTGCTGCTTTTTTGCATTGTTGTTTTGATGACAATTTAGCACCTTTTTTCTTCCACCCAAATTCTCATTACTGTGATGATTATCATCCTGTGCAGATGCTGGTATCAAGTCATTGTGGTAATTCAACTTATTCAAAATGTTTTTTACATTATAATGAGAATTTTGGCAGCAAAGGATGTGCTTAATTGTCCTTAAAATGCGCTTTATTTCTTTTGATTTCGGATTGAGATTTGACCCGGATGCGATTTCGCGCACATTGTGAGATTCTTCTTGTTAATATTGATTGTGCAAACTTTGCAAATTGGCCGTCAAAGCCCAGTCGCTTGTGTTCAGTAATCTGCTCGGCTCTAGTAATGGTTGGAATGCAATCTTTTGTTGACTTAACTTTACATGAAGGTTGTTTTTATTTTCTTATCTTATCATCTATATTAATAAAAATGAACCCCGTTGCAGAGTCACCACCATGCCTCTCCTCACCACCCTCTGAGTCAGTCTACTAGTCCTCTTTCAGCATCATGTGACCAGCGTGCCCCAATCAGCTGGCTGGGTTGGTGTCACATGACCCAGGCGTGGCCAGTCATCAGGTCGCACCAGCCCATTGGTTCCTGAGCATGCCGTTGTCAGCTCCTCTTCCTCCAACCTTAACACCCAATCGGCAGCGGCCCACTTCACATTCCTGACCAATCAGCGTTTTACGTTCCCCAATGTCTACACTACCAACCACCAGCAACAGCCTTCGGCTAACCAATAAAAGCAGGAAAAATCCACTACATCCAGCCCCCATCCGCAAGCCAGCTAATCAGCTCGCAGCATCTGGCCTGCACTTTCCCGCCAATTCTGCTCCCCGGCCGCCAGCCGCCTCCCCTTCGCCTTTTCTAGCTTGTTGAAAACCGAAAGACTAGTAAGTTTTTCCTGCTTCATACAGTTTAATGCTGAATACAGATATAAGATGAGGAGAAATCTCCTGTTGAGTTGAGAAACACAGGGTTGGTATGAGATCTGAGATGTGCAGACTCCGTTAAGGTTAGGCAAAGCAGACTGATGGGGAGCCCAAACGGAGGTTCAGGTTACATAAGAAGCGTGGGCTTTGAGAGCTGCTCTTGCTTTCTTTCAGTGTCTTCATTCTGTGGGATTGTTTGCAGTGCGTTTCTGTTGAGTTTCTCCTAGTGCACTACTGTGTAGCTCTCTGTACACGAGCGTAACGCTCTTAGCGAACCCTCATGTTGCGAGATCTCCACTCCACCCCTGTATCAGGGCGGGTGACGAGTGTTTGACTGTTAGCAGGCTGGAGTTTCAGGGCTTTTGAGGTGCGTTCCCGTGTCGATCGCCGCGCTCACTCGCTCTTCTTCTCTTCTCTTCTTCAGATCGCCCAGGAGGAGGAGCTTCAGTCGCAGTCGTAGCAGGTAAGAGTTTGCGCAACTTTACGCGCAAAAAAGCTGCGTTATTGTGCGAGCACTTTATCGTGTTGATTTAGTATCATTGTATAGTTTTTAGTAATATTTTGACAATTTTAGTCGTTTTTAAACATGTCTATAGTTTTTAATTTTAGTTGTTTGTCATTTTAAATCAAGTTAAATAAGATGTTGCTTTGGTAACTCGCTGGAAAATGAGCAAGTTTATTTTCTTTCAGTTAACGTTTTTCTTTTCAAGTAACGAACATTTTTGAAGTTTTAATTAACTATAATAACCCTGGTTCTGGACTCCGTCTAGATCTCTTTCCAGAGAACGCAGGAGGGAGAGATCGCTGTCCCGCGACAGGAACCACAAGCCATCGCGATCTTTCTCCCGATCGAGGAGGTAAGTGTTTCGCTCCTTTATATCGTCCGGCCAAAAACAACGTCCGACACAGAGCTCACATCTCGATTTTTTTCGTTTACAGTCGTTCCAGATCTAATGACCGGAAATGAACCACAACTCTGAGAAAAACGTTGTGACGGGAAAACGTCGATCAAAAACTTTGAAAAGACTTTATTGCTCCGAGTCCCCCATTTGTTTTGTTTTTTTTATGAACATTATTTTAGCGGTTCTCTTTCCTTCTGTAGCTGCGGTTTTAAAGCGACAGCATTCCATCTCACACTTCTTTTAAGACTTTCTTTTTTTTATTTGTTTTTGTCGGTGAATGTGATTGGTCCTGCTGCGCTGAGCTCATTTCCTGTCGTCTGAGCTCGACCGCAAGCGTTTTGCTTTGTTTGTGTGCGATCAGAAGGGGAAGGTGTAACGGCACTGTGTCGCCAGCAGGGGGTGGAATGAAGAACAGCTTTCATTCTCGTGTTTGTTTTTTTCCTTGTAGTGTTTGTACTGTTTATAATGTTGATCTGAATTAAAACTCATTACAAAATATCCTTGTCTCTTATGTGTTCATTTTAAAATTATTGTCCATATTATTGGGTTGTCTGAATTTAAATCAAATGTTTTGTTTGTGCATCTTTCATTGACGTTTACTCATATTTTATCCAAGAACTGCAAAATAAACACAACACAGAGGGTTAAGACATTAATGAATTAGCTTTAATTTACAGCATTTATTATCCTTGCAAATGTTAAAGTCTCCATACAAAGACACATGCTTGTGTACAGTAATGACTGACTAGCTGAAAATCCTGGTTAAATATTAAACTATAATGATATCTGTACCTTGTTTGAGGTTTTATTGTAACTTTCATGATGTTCATTTTGGATCTAATTTAGCAAGTGTATTTTTAGATTCCTGTTTTAGGTTAAATCACTCATGAGGAATTTGGACAGTCAACAAAAGTAGAAATATAATAAAGAAGGTAAAAACATTCTTAAATGTAATTAAAGTGTATATACAGATGGTGTGCGAGTGGTAAGATGACGTGTATCGGGGTGTGTGCAGTATGTTGTAGTACCAGCAGGGGGCGAACTTTAACTCTACATTGACTGGTTCATCTGGATTGCTGGAAGTCTGTCAAACTAATTAAAATAATTGATAATGTATATAAATGACTTGCATTCAGGACAATACTACAGTGAGTAGAAAAAAATGCAGTGGTGTAATAACTAAACATTTCACGCATAATACTTTTTTATAGTATTAATTGCTTCTTTATGCATTAAAATATTAAAATGCATGGAAAAATGGGTTCTGGTTTGGTGAGGAGGTGTAACAGTTGTAGGTTCAAA
Organism: Hypophthalmichthys molitrix; assembly: GCA_037950675.1. Taxonomy (NCBI): domain Eukaryota; kingdom Metazoa; phylum Chordata; class Actinopteri; order Cypriniformes; family Xenocyprididae; genus Hypophthalmichthys; species Hypophthalmichthys molitrix. The sequence continues at coordinate 501,794 of CM075501.1, read as the reverse complement.
TCATTCAGGAGTAAAGCACTGCAGTTTCTTGACAACGCTTCTGCTAAGTGATGTAGCCTAATAATTCAGACTAAATACCAGCAGTCATTCATTCTAACCCTACAGTCGCCTGGTTTCATAAGTCACAAGATAACCTCTTACTTAAGCTCGACTTCAGGGGTGGTACTTGTCAAAGACCTTGAAACTCCCTCCACTTGAGAACAAATGTTATGTAACCTGCTGACAGAGGTGTGGATGGTTACCCTTTCTAATATGAGTTATGATGGATTATTCGGTCTCCCGAGGCATTCGCTAGTTTACAGACCAGAAGACGTTTACGTTTTCCACCATTTTAAATCACTTTGTGCAGTTCACTCAGTCTTCTTTTGTTTTAATAAATTAAAGTAGCTACAACTCTAAATAGAACTGTACAAATCTTCCATATCTTTAAATTAATATGAGCTCATAAGTCTCATTGAATTCAGTCATATTAATAATATATTTTATAGTCATGAAACGTTCATTTAAAACCCATGAATCTGAATGAATGAATAGGTTCCACAGAAACTCAAACTTTCCCGCTCTTTCCCTCGCATTACTCACGGCTCCATGACGTCACGTTCTGATGAGTCACGCGTCGGGTGACTCGCTGATTTTCCCGCGGCTTCCTCGCGCTGTGGACTGTTATGTAACCGTCAGACTCCCAACAAAACACCGCAAACACACTAATGAAGAGCGGTCATTAATTTATGAATGAAAGGCATTTCCTGTTGATTGTCCTGGGAAACATGGACTCAGTCTCATTCGTGAACAAACTGTGATTGATTGATTGATTGATTGATTAATTGATTTTAATTTTATTTAGTGCTGTTGTGTTTACTAAAGACACAGTATTAAAACAAATACTTTAGCTAATGTATGTTTTGTTAATAGGCTACATGTTCAAAACAGTCACTTTAGCAAAGTTTGTACTATTTTCGGTTTATTTTTATAAATAAAAGACTTGATTTTTGGTCAATAAATATACTATCATTGAAATATGTTAATATAAAAATATATTTAAAAAGAAAAAAGAAATTATTTTAAAAAGTAAATGAAAACATTGAAGAAGGTCCCATAATAATTTAATACAGATTTATAATAAATTGTATTTTATTACATGATATGATTAATATCATATTTTTAAATATGGTGAATTATCTCTAAGATGGACACCCAAACTAATATATGATATTTTACCATCTGAATCTGACCATGTCATGTCAACACATGGAAAAGTCAGACAGTTGTTTATCATTAATTAATAAGCAGTACCATATTTTTACATATTCTTCCGTTAATGAAAAACTGTTGCTTTAATTACCTTGAACAAAACTGAAAATCATTAAGACCTTTGTCTCGAAATATATTCAATAATTGTAGCGATTCTCATTTGCTACTTAAATCTACAACATTTTAAAAAAACATAAAATATTAGATTAAATTAGCGCAGAATCAACTTTGCGCTGCTGTTTGCGATCTCGTCAAGGACCAGACAAATTTCCTCATGCATCTTGAAAAGCAGATGTTTTGAAGGTTTTTGTGCCATCTAGTGGTTTAGATGAAAATAAAATCAAAGGCACCTTTATCTCCTGTACCCCACTGTTTCATACGGAATAAATACATTTGAGGGAAAAAAAAAAAATCAATTGTACCAATTGTACTACCATGGTCCTTAAGCGAAGCGAAGCCATGGGTTTTCGTAAGAAAAATATCCATATTTAAAACATTATAAACTAAAGGCTTCCAGCAATGGCCATACGCAAGTCGAGTTCTGGCGGAAGCGTGACCTCTGACCTGACGCATTATTTCTCATTATTTACTGTGAAACTATACTGATTTTCTGGACGTGTCCCGTCAGCTTAATTGTGTTACTTGTTACTTTGAATCTTTATATGATGTAGGTTATTAGTTTTATTAATAATGAGGGTCTCCTCTCATATGTGGGCGGGGCTCGTCTGTAATATCCTGCTGTAAAAGAACAAAAATCTATGGAAGGCCATTTCTGCCACACAAGGGAAAAAGTTACGTAGTTGTAAATCTTATGACGACAACTTTTTTAGGAAATTTCAACTTTTGTCATAATTTAGACTTTTTGTCATTGACTTGGGTCAGTTTAGATTTTTTAAGTACTTTTTGGCATAATTTCAACTTTTTGTTGTAATTATGACTCGTCAATTTCTAATTGTCGTTTATTTTTACTTGTTAATTTTGACTTTTTTGTCATATTTTCAACTTTGTCATTATGACTGTTTAAGTCAATTTCAACTTTGTTGTAATTATGACTTTTTAATTAAGAATTTCGACTTTTATGTCTAATGTTAACTTTTTGTCATGTCTTTTTAAGTCAGAATTTCAACTTGTCATAGACTTTTTGTCATTGACTTGAGTCAGTTTAGACTTATGTCAATGACTTTTTAAGTCAAAATTTTGACTTTTTGCCATAATTTCAACTTTTTAAGTCAATTTCAACTTTTTGTTGTATGACTTGTCAATTTCTAATTGTTGTTTTTTTGACTTGTCAATTTTAACTTCTTGTCAAAAATTTCAACTGTCATAATTGACTTTTTGCCATCATTTCGACTTTGTCGTTATGACTTTTTAAGTCAATTTCAACTTTTTATGTTGTAATTATGACTTTTTAATTAAGAATTTTGACTTTTATGTCTTATATTAACTTTTTGTCATAATTGTCTTTTTAAGTCAGAATTTCAACTCATAATTTTGACATTTTGTCATATTTTGACTTTATATTTTTGTTATTGTTTGTTTATATTTTTTACTTTATTATATTTTGACTCGTAATTTCTACATTTTAAATCAATTTTGACATTTTGTCATTTTTAATTCAGAATTTCACATTTTTGTCAAATTTGGAATTTTTAAGCCATAGTTTTGACAATTCATCTCTCTCTATGTACCTAGTATTTCATAATATCAACTTTTTATGTCATAATTATGATTTACTAAATCAGGATTTTTTTTTTTTTTTGTTTGTTTATTATCAGAAATGGGATTCCATAAATACCAAAGAAATAAAAATACCAAAAGATGTTAAAAAGGTATTGGAAACAAGGTGTGGAGAAACGATAAAACATAAACAATGTGAGATTATTTCTGTTTTTCAAAATGCAGATTTGTTTTAAAATCTTACTGTCCATGTGGCTATATGTATATATAATCACAATTAATCTCATGGTTTTCTGTCAGTCTTTACAAAGCAAAATAAAATCTAATGTACAATTCTAAATGTTCGCTTTTTTACTTGAAATTTATTTTAAATTTTACTCAAAATCCTTAGCAACTGTGTGGGGTTTCCGCCTGTAATTAATTATAGCCTATATGAAACAGAAATCAAGTTTACAAGCTAAAAAATGTAAAAACAGTAAAGCTCAGCAGCAGCAGCAGTGAATTTCATCATTAAGTATTTTTAACAGTAAGAAAGAAGTTTTCAATTATTTCTAAAAGCTCCTTCAGTGTACATAGAGTAGGCTATTTGAAGAATCTTTATTTTTTTGCTTGATAATTGAATGTACTTTACTTTTCTGTAATTTAATTGCCATGCTCGTACAAGAAAGGGAAATAAACACTTAAAACAAATAGCAGCACACTCTCGTGTAAAATAGCGCGTCTGTACTGGGCGGATCCGCTCCGTTCTGGAGGTTCTGTTCATTTTTGTGACGCAGATCCACTGGAATGTCCTGATGAAGGCGCGTTCACGCTGCACACGCGCTCACGTGTTGTCATGTGTTTACCGGGCTCAGTCCACGTGCAGTTCCTACTAGGCCCCGCCCACCGCCTGGACACGCCTATCGGAGTTCATAAAGTTCAGAAAGTCCCTTCAGCGTTAGAAGAACAGCTCGAATCTAGCGAACTCTTTTCAGGATTGAGTTACTGGACTCTTTCACCCAAAGGAACAACTAAAGTTCACTTTTAAACTCTATACTGCTGTCGAGGATATCTGAAACCTCTCAAGTTTATTCAGCAAACAGCCATTTTACCGCTTTTTAACCCTCCTCAGAAGCTAAATCATGTAAGTTGCATGTTTTTCATCGTTTTGCACGTTCATAACGTTTGATTTAAAGTTGTGTTTATCACAAAGTGTTTATAAAGTTGATTATCATTTATCACAAGAGCATTATGCAAACTAATAACAAAACTAGTTAAAACTCTCTTGGCTCTTTTAAAAAACAATCAAGTAATATAAACATCTCATACGAGCATTAACTGAAAACTTTCCCCTGAGACTTAAATATAGATAATTATGGCTCGTGATTGATTGATTTTTGTCGCTGTTTGAATGTTATTGTGAAGTGAAATGTCACAGTTGTGTCTGATCGCGACCTGTTTTCCACCGGCATACACGAGATTCTTGTTCACGTGGACTGAGAGCACAGAGTGGGCGTGTCTGTCACTTCTGACCAATCAAACAAACGTTCGCTTTCCCGCCGCCGTCTTGAATTTTTTTTTTCATAATGAACTGCACGTTCCATCAGATAAACCAATAGGAACTCAGAAGAACTGTAGTGACCGAAAGCAGTGACATCATGAATGATAGAAATATATTTAAAAAATTATGAATAAAAAATAACATGTATGAGAAATCTTTGACAAATCATTATATATCACAATTATATATTGATTTATTAAATTTAATATGAAATTATCAGATTCTGATGCTTTGATTTTTAAGTACTGTCATATTAAGAATGTCAAAATTACTATTTTATATTCATTATATTATCACAAGTATTTTTTTCAGTTAAAAAATAATAAACAGTTTAAATAAAAAATGTTAAAACAAACAAACAAAAAGTTTGGTAGGTGGTATAGGCTAAAATCTTAAAAGAATTATTAAATATAAAATGATATGTTGATCATTTATTGATTTATTAATTATAATATGAAATTCTGGCTCTCTAATGTGAACTTTGGGCTTAATTGTAAGACGCTGGTTTGTCATAAATAGTGTCAAAATGATGATTCTGTGTACTATATTATCTCAAGTATTATTTTAATGAAATATACAGTGAGTGTAGCAGTGGTTTTGTATGAATATTCAGTGTTTCTGGTTGGTGCCGGTGGGGTCCTGGAAAGAAAAAATTAAAGTGGATAAAAATTTGACATTTTTTTACTTGTATATGTAGATATAATGTGTATTGCATGCTTATAAAGCACTTAAACAGTGTAGTGGCCCTCTGCTGGTCAGACGCTGTCACTGCAGCCAGTGGAACATGCCCTCACATGTTACTGCAGCTCATGACTCACTGCAGCCTTTAAAAGCTGCTCACAGAACAGCAGAAACACTCAGACATGACAGCGCAGAGCAGGAGACGGGTCAGACAGGACAAGGTGTGCATGGGTTGAGTTGTAATATTGAGGCATGGTTTAGTGTTTGGAGTCACTGGTAACCATCTCTCCTGTCTTTGCAGCTTCAGGTCATGGCGGCACACAAGCGGATCCTGCGAGCCCTCGGAAACGGGCCGGCGAGGCGAAACCTGTTCGGTCCGGTGGATCGCGAGCAGCTTCAGCTGGAGTACCGCGACGCCCTGAGGAAAGATCTGGAGGATGCGTCACGCCGCTGGAGCTTTGATTTCGTCTCGGAGAAGCCGATGGAGGGCGGAGACTTCCAGTGGGAGGGCGTGTCCGGGGTCCGGGTGCCCGTGCTGTACCGCAGCTGTCAGGACGGCGAGCATCCGAGGCCGTGCGTGAAAGAGCCGTCGTCCAACACTCAGAAAGAGAACATCCCCCGAACTCCGGAGAGATTCGGTTCGGTGCCGCAGGACATCGAGAAAACACCAGAAAAAAGATCAGAGCTGAAGAGGAAACAGACGAATATCACAGGTGAGGTGGGCGGGGCCGAAGGTGGGAATTTAAAAAAAATCTGTGGCGAATAATGTATTGAATCACAACACAGTGACATCCTGATAGTTTCATGTAGGAGTAAAACATGAACAAATGTTGAGTAATGACGTCAAACGAAGGCATGAATGAGAGTTTGAGTAATTCTCTCTCTTATCCAAACAGACTTCTACCAGGCGAAGAAGAGGCTGGTGGCCACGCCCCGTAAATCAGGACAATAACGCACACACACTCAGGAACTCTCGTGTGTCGTGCCTGGACTCATATCCTCAGAGGAGGAACATGTGTAAAGACACAATAACTGACAGCAGAGCTTCTGTTTTTCTACGCCGTTATCTACCTTCATCCTTTCAAGAACTCAATCATTCGTAGCATTTTTTTGGTGTCATGGAACCAACGCAGAGCGACAGGCTGTTCCAGAACTGTTCATTCTTCCATCATGTTTTATTCAGGAATCTGTCATTCCTCTTTGAGCACTTCCTGTTTATATGTTTGCATGTCAACGGTTAACATTTATGCAAATTTTATGTTTAAGAAAATGCGCTAAAATCCCTTTAAATTCGATGTGTGGACGGGATGAAAATATTCTGGAAAGATTAGAAACGTCCATAAATGAATCTTTCAGAACCACGAAATTGCGAGTTTTCTTATGAACAATATGACATATTATAAAACACTGATTTTATTTTCAGTGTGCACATATTCAAATGTATTGCTTTATTGCACAAAATGTGTAGTTAATTTTAAATGTTTGGTGCCAATAATTTTTTTATTTGACACAAAAGTTATTCTTGGTGTTATAAACGTAAACCTCAATTAAGCTGCCAGTGTGTTCTCACACACGTCTCGTAGCTGAGCTGCGATTGCGTTTTTGCAACGTGATTTTATTTACAAACACTTGCCGTCATTCGTGAAACACGAGCAGAAACTCTGCAGTTTTTTTGTACAATGATTCGTACATCATGTTGCGTTAAATTTAGTGCGAAAATTAACGTACGAATGTTTTACGAAGACATTTGATCCAGGGTTATTATTGTTAACTTAAACTGTTAAAAACATTTCTGTTAATTGAAATTAAGCTGAAATAAAAAAAATATAAATATTAGTTGAAAAACTATGTTGGCTTGGCAATAAACTGAAATAAGTTTAAGTACTAAAAATATTAACTGGAAATAAATAAAAACTAAAGCTAACTAAAACTGAAATAAATAAATAAACCTAAATACTAATATTTAAAAAAAAAAATTAAAAAAAATAATAACATGACAAAAGCACGTAACAAATTTACAAAAAATTAAAATAAAAGCTAATTCAAAATATTAATAAAACTAAAATAACAGCAATTTGTTCTGCTCGTGTTTCGTTTTGCGGCCACTGGAACTACAGCATATTTACAAACACTCTTAAGTTCTCCTCTTGTCATGGAAATACAAGTATCTTCAAGAGATAACATCTAAAATAAACTTAATGAGAGATGTGAATGCCAAACTTTATACATTGAGTAATTAAAATAAAAAGCTCCTTTCATTTCAAGTTTTGAATTCCAGCAAATGTTCATTAAATCTGTTCTAGCTCTTCTTGAATCTTGCTTGTGGATTTCTGCGACCTGTCTGTAAATATTCTGTTGATATCCGGATTGTTCGCTGTTGATTCAGAATTGCACTTGTTATTTTGAGTAGTGTAGCTTGCACAGGTCTGTTATTGTTAAAGAGCTCTGAATATATGCGTATTTATTTTATTGATAAATATTGTATTGTAGATTGACATGTAATTCTTTTAATAAAGCTGTTTATGAAGAGAAACTCTGGTGTGTACGATTGATTTGGACGAATGAATCACTAAAAATATTCATGCTGTTGATTCTAAAAAATGTTTTTTTTTTTGTGCTGTAAAGTTTTTCTAGGTTACTTGTTTAAACTGACCCTTTCTCTGGATTGCTAAGTGAATCGATCATATCTATCATGCTAACATGTTATGTTTGAAGTCAACATGAAATTGCATTTAACTTCCATTATGTGATGTATTTCCAAATACAGGTTATTCAATCAATATCTCAGTCTTGATGATTTTTTTAAATCTGTCATTTATATGGAGCCCCTAAAGGGACATGGTGAAGGAAAAAATATATTTTAGTGCTTTTGCGTTCACTAGCAAAGGTTTTGCGTCAACAAGAAGTTTCTCTGGGGAACGCAAAAGTTTTGCGAGTGAATGCAAAGTTTCTCTGGGGAAACATAAAAGTTTTGCGAGTGAACGCAAAGTTTCTGTGGGAAACAAAAGATTTGCGAGTGAACGCAAAGTTTCTTTGGGGAAACGCAAAAGTTTTGCAAATGAACGCAAAGTTTCTCTGGGGAATGCAAAAGTTTTGCGAGTGAACGCAAACTTTCTCTGGGGAACGCAAAAGTTTTGCGAGTGTATGGAAAAGTTTTGTGATTGAACGCAAAGTTTCTCTGGGGAAATGCAAAAGCAAAGTTTTTTGGGAGAAAGAAAAGTTTTGCGAGCAAACAAAGTTTCTTTGGGGAACGCAAAAGTTTTGCGAGCGAACGCAAAGTTTCTCTGGGGAACGCAAACATTTTGCGAGTGTACGCAAAGTTTTGCGAGTGAACGCAAAAGTTTCTCTGGGGAAATGCAAAAGCAAAGTTTTTTTGGGGAACGCAAAAGTTTTCGAGCAAGCACAAAAGTTCTCGGGGGGGGGGGGGGGGGGTGTATAATAATTTTTCCTTCATCATGTATATTAGCTTTAGTGCAGTTTATTATATTACCTTTAACTGCAATTAAATTATTGTGTCACCTATTACAAAGCAACCTAAAACAATGACTATAGATATTTGACTATTATTTAAAATTAAGCAAGGGGAAAGAGAGGAGGAGCTAGTTAAGATTTTGCTGAAATTGATGTATTTCGTTAAAATAACTTAGAACATGAATTAAGAAAATGCATTTCATCTAATAAATGTTGAAATTTCATGTTATTTGGAAGCTTGTTTCCGCCACTGTGAATTTTTAGAATTGTGAGTTATAAACTCGGAATTGTAAGAAATAAATGGAAATTGTGAGATGATTATTTTTTATCCCATGGCAGAAATGAGCTTCCATAGTTTTAAAACCGTGTGATAGTTGCGTGTTTTAAACCTTTATTTTTGCAGTGTATTTTTCTGTAAACATGTTTATAGATGCGCATCGAGGGACAAATAAACACTGTTTTCGATCGCAATCTTCTGAATGCCACAGATGTCAATAGTGTTAATTAACCTGAAATAGTTGAAATAATAAAAGCAACTCAGATGCACATCACAGGCGTGTAGTGTGTGCAGCAGGTGCTGTTCTTCAACACAGTGACCCAGTTGTTGTGAACCGTGTTGCTATGAGACGGACTTCAGCGTTTCCCATCAGCCCCTCCTGTCAGTTTGGGAAATGTCCCACCTCACACACACACACATATATGCCTTAAAAATGGGTTTGTCACTCTGAAAACACACACAAACATACACACACCCCAATCATGCTCTCATGAACACGCACAATGAAATGCACTCACATAGATTAAGCTGCAGTGTGTGAGTATGAGTGTGTGTGTGTGTGTGTGTGAGAGTGTGACGCATGCTCCGCTGATCTCCCCTCCCCCTCTGCTCATCTGCTCCGCAGCCGCGTCGAAACACTCGGACAAACACGGCCGGAGAGACCAGAAAGAAACGCAAGAAACAGATGAGAAAAGGATGAGAGAAGAGAAAACGCAGCCGATATTGACTCCAATGTAAAGCATGGCAGACTCGACTGAGAGATAGACAGATAGAGGAGGGGGGAGGGGTGAACACAGACAAACAGAGAGAGAGAGAGAAAGAGAGAGAGAGACAGGAGGGAAATGGCCCTCTTAGACGTCTCTGCAGTGAAGCTGCACATCCTGCACTGAAGATCATGGTAATTTATCGCAAATTAGTCTTCTGTGTTGTACTGTTCATCCATTCGTCCATCCATCCATCTATCCATCCATCCATCCATCTGTCCATCATCACCTGTCTCTCTCTCTCTTGTGCTATTCTGCTGCTGTGTTTAACTCGCCTGACACTCATCCCTGATTTACACTGCAGGTGTCATGCATGTGTGTGTGTGTGTGTTTGCTGTCCCACACCAGTCAATTCCAACCTACATTCTAAATGCGGCCTGTAGATCACACACATGCGCATGCTCTTGGCAGGTAACATGACTCAGATTCACATGCATTAAAAAATGCATGGCCTGCGCTGACCTTTAGAGGAGCCGTGTGTGTGAAACACAACAAACCTCGTCTCAGAGAAACGCATTCTAGCATGCTGTTCTGTGCAGAGAACACGACTCGTGTAAAGATTCACGGCCTGCAGTAACCCCTCGTGCCACTCTGAACACACATGTAAAGGTTAATGCATCTTACACGCATGTTCCCTGCATTGCAGTCCATCCATTTGTTTACAGCTTCAGGTTGAGATGATTTCTACGACTTTCTAACGCATATGCGTGTGACATTCATTCATGCAGCATGTTTTGGGAGCGAATTGCGACGCTGCGTTTATGAATGATTCATTTCAGATGTATGGTGTGCATGACTGACCGTTCACATCATGCGCTGATGTTTACTGTTAAATGCTGTAGTAGGTGTAAATCTGAAGAATTTCTTCTCTTAATTTAATGTGAGGTTGTGTATGGAGAGATTTTCAGGACGAAAGTGGGTCATGCTGTCTCTTGTAAACAGACGTGACCACTCACTCGTGCAGCTGCCGCGCATATGACAGAGGTGTTAAAATTAGTTCTTGTAGTTTCATATCAGATGTTTGACATTTGCATGACAGTGCAATTCAGCTTTGTGCGCTCATGTTTTCCCTCACGCAGCTGGATAAAAGTGAAGTGTCCACTCTCGGCCTGCCGCCCTCCGTGAGCCATGGCGGGTCGGACGGGAACATCAGCGTGGAGGCGGGATCGGACGGCGAGGTCACGAGAACACGAGCGGCGCTGGAACACCTGCAGCAGAAGATCCTGAAGATCACGGAGCAGATCCGCGTGGAACAGGAAGCCCGTGACGCCAATGTGGCCGAGTATCTCAAACTGGCCCATAATGCGGACAAACAGCAGGCGTCGCGCATCAAACAGGTGTTTGAGAAGAAGAACCAGAAGTCTGCGCAGACCATCGCACACTTGCACAAGAAACTCGAGCACTACCACAAGAAGCTCAAAGAGATCGAGCAGGTAAATGAGCATTCTGTTGCATGAATAAACTGCATTTTCCAGAGTAATCACATCTAGCCCTTTTCTGCAGAATGGTCCTGCGCGGCAGCCCAAAGATGTCTTTCGGGACATGCACCAGGGACTGAAGGACGTAGGCGCAAACATGCGAGCAGGAATCAGTGGGTTCGGAGGGGGCGTGGTGGAAGGGGTGAAGGGCGGAGTCTCAGCGCTTACGCACACCGCGGTCGTTTCGAAACCCCGAGAGTTCGCCAGCCTCATCCGCAACAAGTTCGGCAGTGCCGACAACATCGCCCACCTGAAGGACACTCTGGAGGACGGGCACACGGAAGAGACGCCCAGAGCTCTGAGCGGCAGCGCCACGCTGGTCTCCAGCCCCAAATACGGCAGCGACGACGAGTGCTCCAGTGCAACTTCTGGGTCAGCCGGTGGCAGCAACTCCGGCGGGGCGGGCGGGGCCATGTCAGGGATGGGAGCGGCCATGGGCAGCCCTCGACTGGACGGACATCATCACCACCATCACCACCACCATTCCTCGTCTTCCTCTTGGGATGCGCTGCTGGAAGGCCTGCAGGAGATCAAAGTCGGCCAGGTGCACATGGAGGACGCCATCGAGGACATGAAAGCGCAGCTGCAAAGCGACTACAGCTACATGACCCAGTGCTTGCAGGAGGAGCGATACAGGTAAAACCGCACCACCTATAGCACTTCCGGGGCTTTCCAGTTGATTCTTAAAATGAATCGTTCTGATAAGCCGGTTAACTGAATCAAACTTCAGTCCCGGGTGGACGATGTGCAGCACCAAATGAGCCAATGAGCATGTCCAGATATGGGTAATTGAGCCAAAAAAACGGTTTGGGCATGTCCATCTTTGACAATTAGAACTGGCTCATTCACTTCTTTGTGAGTCGGTTCATTTTGATTCATTCATTTCAAACCGGTTCTTTGGTTCAATAACCCATCTGGACATGCTCATTGGCTCATTTAGCGCTGCGCATCATCAATCCGGAAAAGTTTGATTCAGTTAGAATCTGTGAACTGGCTCGACTGGTTATGGGCTTAAAAGAACGCTTCGTTCGAGAATCGAACTTCACTATTTTTCCAGAGCCGGATGTTCAGTTGTGTGTCTCCTCTCGTTTTCCTCCAGATACGAGCGTCTGGAAGAGCAACTGAATGACCTGACGGAACTTCACCAGAATGAAATGAGCAATCTGAAGCAGGAGCTGGCCAGCATGGAGGAGAAGGTGGCGTACCAGTCGTACGAGAGAGCGCGAGACATCCAGGTGAGCAATGATAACAAAGAGTGTGCAGTTTAGTTTTGGGGCTCTACTAAAACAGGTTTTCATGCTTAAATGTTCAATAACTGTTGCAGCTCCTCTCTTCCCAGTCTGTCAGTAACGCTCTGTTTAGTTCCTGTCTCTATGAAGCCCCTCCTTCTGAAAAGCACAAGAACCACTTGCGTCAGGGGCTGGGGGCGGGGTTACCGTGACCAACAAGAAACTTGTGACCGCCATTTTTGAAATAGCAGTTAATCGAGCTAATAGCAGCTCAATTGTAATCTCCGTCTATATACAAATTATGGCGAGCTGTGTTGAGCATCAATAGTAGTGAAGCGTCCGCCATTGTTAATGGAAGGCTGATTCCGCGGGTGACATCGGAGTGCCGCAGGTCCGCGGGAGCGTTTAGCATACGACTCCTTGTGCTTTTGGATCGTTCTCGCGGTGCTTTGATGTCATGCGCCGATCGCTCTGCAAGAAGCCGATGCATCTCGAACAAGCTTGGTGTGTTTGTGTTTGGCGCTAGCTTTGCTGTGAAATATGAGATGTATACAGTGACGTAAAACCTGGCTCTGTGCTGGCTCTCTAGCCTGTGGAAAGGCAAACCGGTTCTTAGAAGGCTTGTCAGTTGAACCAACTCTGAACTGGCACTAGCACTAGCTCTGAACTAGCACCCGGTTCATGCTGGTGGAAAGGGGGTATAGGATAGTTCCCCGGGAGCTAATTTCTCCCCAGGCCATGTTCCTGGTTGCAATCGCACTGGCAATATAGGAGCTCTGAAGTGGCCGACAGCAGCATCTTTAAGCGCGGCATTTACAAACACTAAAAACCAGTGGATGGAGGATGCCGTGTTTGTTGTGTGTCGTGGGTTTCGTGATAATGGAGATGGAATGTAAATGCATAATTTATGCGACTGAAAGAGCAAAAAGTGAGGCTAAGAGACGAAATCTCCTATGGCAACTTTCAGTATTACATATCATCGATGCAAAGAAAAGAACACAACCCTGCAGACAACAGGTAAATGCCGTTATTGCTGTTTTCCGTGTTCGTGAAATGAATATTTGTACAATGCTTTTTAAAAATGCGGGTGCCGGTGTTTAACATGCGTTTGACCAATCAACTGGTTTAGACCCTACTCTGAAGTAGGAGCTCATTTAGTTCCCCCAAGAGGAGTTCCAAGAACTAAAATCGTTCGTAGTTCTTGCGAACATGAACATGCCAAAATCTGGGTACTACAGCCAATAGTTCTAGGAACTATGAAAAGGTGTGAAATCCCCTAAAGTTCTGTACTTGTGTTTGTGTGCAGGAGGCCGTAGAGTCCTGTCTCACCCGCATTACCAAACTGGAGCTGCAGCAGCAACAGCAGCAAGTGGTGCAGCTGGAGGGCGTGGAGAACGCGAATGCTCGAGCTCTGCTGGGGAAACTCATCAACGTCATCCTGGCCCTGATGGCCGTGCTGCTGGTGTTCGTCTCCACCATGGCCAACTTCATCACGCCCCTCATGAAGACACGTGCCCGGGTTGGCGCCACCCTCGCCCTGGCGCTCTTCCTGGTCACACTGTGGAAACACTGGGATTGGCTTGAGCTCTGTCTGTTGCCCAGCTGAAAAAGACGAACAAAATACACGTTCAGAACTGTGACACATCCCTCCCATCGTACCAGAAATGGGTGAGAGTTTGAAGGATGTATAAACAACTTCAGTAAGGAGAAGATGCTGTCTGAATCACAGGCCTACAAGGCTCTACATTTCCGGACTTTTCCTTCTGAATGGATTTCTTTCCTGTTTTAGATCACTGAGCTAATTTTTGCTTTAACTAATGAATGTTAAAACTGGTTCTTAGAGCGGACAGTCCAGAGAATGGTCTTCTGCTGATGCATGGCTTTAAAATCAACACACGGTCACATTTCAGATCCAAACATCTTCACTGCCGAAGGAACTTTGACATGCTGACACCAAAACTGTGTTGCGTTTAGTTTGTTTTGTCTCTGTGGAACTCAGTGTCTGTTATATATGAAATATCTCATTACGGAGGAGAGTGAAACATTGTCATTTTACTTTGTGTATTGTTAAGTGATATTTGACTAGGGTGAAAAGGCAGAAACGTAACGTCAGTAGTCAAGAATCAATCAGAATCAACTACATCCGTCATCAGAACATTTTTGTAAACACAGTAATAGTGTAACATGCTCCATTGGCTTGATCACATTTCTCATGTTTCTACCCGTTTGCTAAATCACAACAGCACTGTATTCTTAATAAATACATTTGCAAATATAGGCTTTTGTTTTCATTATGGCCCGAGCAGCGATGGTGTGAGGACCCTATTGGAATTGCAACGTATATTTGTATTACCTTTTTTCTTTTTATTATTTTGGGTGAACATATTTTTGCATTGGTGTGACAATCTGCTGCTGTAATTCAGATGCAGATTTTAATCCAGATCAAATTCATTAATCCCAGGATGGATTACACTGAGACCTGCTTCAGGCTCAAAATGATGAATAGATGAATATGACAGTCAACAACTTGATGCATGATGATCCACAACACAGCATACATTTATGAAGCAGGCTCCTTTTAACTAGGTTAACAATTCTGAGGTGGTCACAAACCTATTCCTACTCTATAAATCAGCAGATGTGGTGTAGTATAACGGTGATGAATAAATTGCTCGGTTTACTGCATGATCGACATGTTAAAAACCCGCTCAACGGCGCCACCTGGCGCTCAGATATAGGTTTTACACAGCGGTCGGTAGGTGCCTCATTATCTTTCTAATGGGAAGCAGCTCCCTTTAATTAACATTATGCAAATAAGATTGATCTGACAAACTGTGCCCGGAAAAAAGGAACGAGGACAGAATGGGTAATGTAGAGGTTGTACGCTTAGATAAACGCCTTAATATGTTTATAAATCGATCATTTTCACATTTAATAGGGGTAAACTTACCATCAATCTAGTCGACGGGCCGTTTACTGAGTCTGACCGTCTGAGGTAATTTACGCGCTAAAATGGCGCGCGCTTTCATAACGGTAAGTTTCACGTCAGACTGACAGGAAAGCTATTAAAATTAAAAAACAAAGTCCAGTTTGAACCAATATTTCTAGACAACTACACTGAGCACTTCTGAAGAAGAAAAAGTCACTGGATTTGAAAAATGTGAGGTTCATAATATTCAGATTTTTAATAGCAAGTAAATGTGATATCAGGGCAGAACTCATGGATTATTCTGTTACGTTTCCTGAGGAGTTTGTAAAAATAATTGGTACTAATTTATTTTTAATGTAGGTCTATGTAAAATTTATTTTGTAAATTGCTTTGGTGTTGTTTGTACAGCCTTTCACAGTTTGCCATGTTTACTGTTTATATGTGGTTAACCATGACCTTATTTAACAAACAAGATTTTAGGTTAAAATTACACCAGTGTGTAAGGAAGGAATTCCCAAATGTTTTTGTCATCTGAATCCCTTTGACTTAAAAGTCACCCAAAGATTTTAAATATTTCAATAACTTCAATAAATTTTAAATAATTGGTTATTTAATTTGATATTTTTAATGGTTTTATTAAGGTTAAATAGACTTTTAGAGTGACATTGATGTTTAAACACACAAATATTTTACGTATACCAATTACACAAGATTAAGAGATTGTTTAAAATGGTTTTAGATTTCAAAAACCTTTTTCTCTCTATACTCAATCAGCAATGATATGTGCATCAAATATAAATCAAACAGAACCACAAGGTTTCATGATTTTTTCTTTATTCACTATCATCAGGAAGATCCCACAAGATCAATAAAGTTGATAACAGGTGCTCTCACAATACAGGACAAAGGTCAAGGGTCAGAGGTCAGCAGTCACACCCTTCCACTCAACACACACTCACACACATACACAACTAAAGACATTCAGCGTCATAAGATTGTTCAGTCATTTACCACTGATGTAAATGAAGAGGCTTTCTCTGTTTTCCTGAATTTCGTCCCAAATAGAAAGAGAGTAGAAAACAGTCGCAGTATCAAAGGTGAAGAATTCCTGATTCAGAGTGTGTGTGATGATCATATTGCTGTCTCCAGGATGAGCGTCCGTCTGTCTCTCTCTTCGACAGCAGAGGGACTTCAGTATTTCTGTGTGTGTGTGTCCCTGCTGTTCTGGACCCTGCAGGTGAGTGTAGTTTGGTCCTGAATGCCCTGGGTAAAGTGTGACTGTGCCAGCAGAGACCAATCAATCTCTGAGTCTCACTGCTGATGTCAGGAACAGACCTCCAATGAGAGACAGAGAGAAATGGGTAGAGAGAGAAGAAAGCGAGAGACAGAGATAGACAGACAGGTCTAAGAGGAGCGTTGTGTGTAGAACAGGATGTAGGCCTGAGTGCTGCACACCTCCTCCACACTGCACACGTTCATCTCAGAGTCGTTACAGTGAACCCAGAAACCTGCAAGACAAACGCGATTACTATTGCACGCATGTAAAACAACGCATGCCAAAAGCAAGGGTTGCTATAATACCAATTGTGAACCCTAGACTCGCTAGTCAAGAACTGTGACTCACCTCCTTCAGTGTTATAACAGTAGGCCGTGTAATGCCCTGAGCCAAAGCCTTTCCCATGATGCATCACTACAGCAGATAGGTCATAGGTGTAGGCTTCTCTCTGCTGCATCGGAGCGGCGTCTGAGCAGCAGTATGGTTGTATATTCAGGACCTGATCAAAAGCCACGTGGACGCCGATCTTCTCCCTGTGGTTCCGACCGGACCACCTGGTAACACAAGGACTGAATTGTTAGGAAGGGGTGTGTTCAAACTGACAAGGTAAAAACACGGGAAGGGTTCTGACTGACCGGAAGCGTTTGAGGTGTAGCCGCAGCACCTGAGGTAAACGGCAGATAAGTAACTGCTTACAGGCCTCTGAAAGAGACAGGGGCTTATGGGACGATTTACGCCGCTTTCCTGAAATGGGAAATTGATGAATGCATCAACAACTACAAGGAAGAAGAATTCTTAACATCTGTAAGAAAGATGCAACTTACTGTTGCAGAAGTTGCAGGCGTAAATGCATCCCTCCAAAGCTTCCGTCTCCGTGAACTTGGCGAGCATCTCTGACAGGGAGCAGCTCTGTTGACACGTCGCAGCGCTGGGCTTCTCCATCCGGTGGTATCGTTCTGGGAACTCCAAAGACAAATCCCAGAACGGCTCCACCGTGTTTGACTTGCGCTTGCAGGACAGACACGTTACCTGCAAGGACATCGGAAGTTAGTTTAGAAACGTGGATTATTACAGGCAAATCCGATACCTGATAGACCCAGCAATTTAGCCCTAAATGCATTAAAAAGAGTTAAGTTGCACATCACCTGGCTGAGCAGCTGTCCGTGGAAGATAGTGTTGAGCACTTTGAGGACTTGTTTGGACAGTTTTCGCTGCGTGATGGGGATCAGGAAGTGTTTCCTGGGTCCGTCCGACTCCAGTTCCTGCTGGACTTTATCCAGAAGCTCACACAAGAACTCCTGCGCATCCTGCTGGTCATATCCGCGGAACGCTGGAATCAGGTTCCACACGGAATGCAGCATGGCGAACGGAGACACCAGCGACCACCGACCCGACCACATGACCCTGAAGAGCGTGTGCAGCTCGTGACACAATGACATCTGCTGCCGAGATGAGGACCGCGGCTCTTTCGGTTGCACCAGTTCCGCTGAGCTCAGACTGGGTGGGACGTTCTGTTTGCTGCCCGGCGAGACGCCTCCGCTCGCCCTCCCCATGCGGCCCAGCGCAGTGAGGGCCCCGGTTCCGCCTACCACACCCTGGTTGGTCTTGGCGAGCAGCTCCTCTGTCTCACACAGGTCTAGTGTGAGGAAACACTCCCGGAACTTCTGCAAGTGACTCAGCACCTGGAGGATGGAGTTCATGTAACACGTGTTCCCGAGGTTGCGCAGTCCTGTGACTCCGGGCGCAAGTTTCCTGCGCCGTGACGACTGTGAGGCGTGATAACGGTGCAATCGCCCCGTGCTGCGGAGCGGTTTGCGTGAAAGAGGCTTGTTGGACAGCGACAGCAGGGACTGTTTGGGAGCTGAAGGGACTCGCTCCGGAGGGTCACGGAACTTACGAGGGATGAGGGCGAGCGTCGGACGTGGAGCCTGGGTGAGCAGCCGCGCGCTTTTCCTCGGTGGGACGTTGGCTAGTTCTCCCATGAGCCTTTTCTTGACCTCCCTGCGTTGTCTTCGCTTCTCCTCCCGCTCTTGCTCCTGCTTCTCCTCGCGCTTCCTCTGTTCCTCTTGCTGCCGGCTCCTCCAGTGGCGCAGGGCACTTTGGAGGAGAGTTTTCCGTCTGTGCCACAACGCCGTCTGCATAGGGAGACGTGGCCCCACGCCGTCCCGCACAACCTCGCACGCTCTAAGACCGCCATCGGCTGTTGATGACCGCAGGGAGCGCTGACCAGGGCTGCGGACGGTAGATAGAGCCCCTCGGAGGAGCTTCAGGTCACCCTCAACGTTATCGTTCAACACGTAATCTCCGCACGCAAAACAGAAGACGTCCAGTTCGCGTACGTCCATGGCCAGCGGGTGCTGCGTCTGCTGGTAGTGGCTCAGGGAGTGTTCTTCCATGTAGCGGCCACACGCTACATGAGAGCACTTCAGACAAGCCCATACCGACTCCGTGGTGCTACAGTCCACACAGCGCCACATCTGCGGGTTGAGGATGGAGTGGCCGTGGCCCAAACGGAACCGCACCACATGCTTACAGCGATCCATGTCTCCCAACACGCATGAGCACTCGGAGTCAGGAACCACACGCCATGACTGCGCTCATCCTGAGGACAACGGAGAGAAGTTGCTTACAATTTGTTAACCAACAGTGTGCAAACGTATTATTTCAAGTAAGTGATGCATTACTACTCTATTTACTTATTGACTGATGACTGAAAGATGCAAGTTTCAATGCAACATGTCAGTATCAAAAGCAACATTATCCATTAGGAGTGTGACGAGACATGAGAAGAGACAAGACATGAGATTGGGTTCACAACAATGAGATGAGAAGATTTTTGCACAGTATTATTAAGAAATCCTCAATGACAAAATTCATGACTGGTAAAATAGTCTGCGTGTGCATTTTGAAATGTTTTAACTAATCAACTTGTAATGAATGTCATTTTAATTCTACTTTTGGAGTATGAATTATAAAGACAACAATATACAAGCAGTGTAAAAGGTTTTGCCACAAACTCAACTGACTGACTTCTGTCCTGTATGATTTCACACATGATTTCAGACCTTACTGTACATGAATTATGAGCTTCTTTCAGAACTTCTGATTGAGGCTGAGTGTGACCTCTTAATTGAACTCCTTTCCACAAATTGAACAGAAATAAAAATAGTATAAATAACAAAAGTTTTTTCTTAGTCTTATTAGGTGCAAACAATAAGTGCAACAATAATCAAAGTACTCTCTCAATATTCAAAGTGCAAACAGAGACCAGAACTAAGAGGAGGTTACAACTACACAGCCCAACCTAAGATAGGTTTGATATTGGGAGACAGGCTATTGTATATAGCCTACTGTGCGTGCACGAAGGAGCTCGCGTTTTACTTTTGCTTTCGAATTTGCAATTGCACATATTCTGTGTATAGGGAGCGGGGTGATGAGCGAGCATTCTACAAGATTAGGAATTTATCAGACGCTTAGGGCCTGTTGCGCAAAGAATCCTCCGCCATGGTCTTGTCAGTCATCTCGCCCTACTCTTGTCACGTGATTCCTGCTGCACTGTGTGCGACTCTGCAACTCGTGCTGGATGAGCAGAGCAGACGTTTACAATAGTTTACAACTGAAGCAACAGTATCCAACTAACTGAATTAGATGGTTTTTATTTCTATAAAAAAGCAAAACGACAGTGGATGCGGTGCCGCGGTGGGGACCATATTGTAATGTAAACATATTCTATGCTAATTTCACCCTCACGCTCTGCCAAGGCATTATCGCGAGACAGCTTTACGAGAAATCTCGTCACGTTTTAATATCGCGAGATCTCGTCACACTCCTACTACACACAAAAAGTTTTAAAGGACTCACTGTGAGAAACGGTGAGCTTCAGCATCAGAGCGGACGTGTCCTGCTGCTGTACAGTTTAAAGGACTTCATAATGCCGAACAAACACTGTGGATGAGAAACGCACATTATTTACACCCAAAACTTGAACATACAAAAAGTATACAAAAACAAACAAAAGTGAAATCAGTGCCATCAAACGGTTCAGTCCTGATCTTCGCAACATCAGAGTTCCTGTGAGGGGAATGAACTGGTTTTTGAAGGGATGTACTGCTCAGCTAACAGGAAACGTTCTCAAGACTTTAACTAATGTTCTGGCAAGGTTCTCTCAAAGTTATGAACAAACATTCTTCCAGTAGTAAAACGTTCATTCAAAGTTATCCGGTCTTTAATAATATTCTCAAAATGTTAGCACAAAAACATTATTTATACATCATTCGTGGAGCGTTTTTTCTAAAATGTTTTAGTGTCTAGTTGTTTAAGAACGTTCAGAGAACATTCAAAAGTCACGTTCCCATAATGTTTGAAGAATGATAAAATGGAATGTTCCCTTAACGTTCGCATAACCAAGAAAGAACATGAAGACTAACCTAACACTTTTTTTAAATTTTTTTTAAAAGTAACGTTTTGAATGTTCAGAAAATATTTAGAAATGTTTTCATAACTTAATATTTGTTAGCAGGGTGTTTGTGCATTGAGTGTGTGTATGTTTATGTGAGAGTGTGCAGTTGTGTTTGTGTAGAATGACTGAGACAGAGAAACTCAAAATACTAAGGAAAGGCTCTGTGTTTGAGTCTTTGTCACACAATGATGTACGCGTGTATGAGTACATGTTATACGTGTGTGTTGTTGTGTTATGAGTGTGTGTCTGTCTCTGCTGTTTGAATGTTTGTGTGTGTGTGTGTGTGTGTGTGTGTGTGTGTGTGTGTGTGTGCGTGCTAACCCGCTAGCGCTACTTACAGAACAAAAGACGCTCCGCCGGGAGACACGCGGAATCCGCGGTAGCGGCGGATCCGGGAGGTTCTGATCCCGGCGCTTGATCGGTGCGTCTGTGTGCGTGTTTACACCGGCGCGAGAGATCTGTTACTTTAAATCCGTTGAACAAAAACCAGCAAGAGCCGCAGCTACAGTATAAACTCACACTGAAAACCCACCGATCAGCTTTTAATCGGCCCCTCCGCGCGAGTCCTCCAGGAATCAGCCGGTAAATGTGTTTGATGAGTAAAATCACGGTTAATATTTACGTGTTTTTTGTTTTGTTTTTTTTACACTCGCTTTCGGCTGTTATTTACCGCCATCATCCGCACGCGCGAGCTGTCACCATTTTCGGCTCAACCGAACTCGCCCAGCGCCGGCGTCACTGCGCTCTGATTGGCTGAGGAGCGATCAATCGCCTAACGACCTTGTTTTGATTGGTCAAGATGGCGAACTGTGGCGCTTTTAAGCCGGCTTTTCATGCGGTTGTGGAGACGTCCGTCAGGTTTTAAAGCTCCAGAGGCGGGGTCAGATGAACAGATTAACCTTGTCCATAACATGATTAGATTTATTTTACATTAAGATTATAAGAAAGTGCATATTAAACTAATAAACAAACAAAGGTGTGGATTTAACAGCACACACGCACACACGTTTCTGCAATGAGAATATTACCCAGCATGCTTTGCGACTGTAGTTAAATCAGATCGAGCCTAGAGTTTGAACTGACTGAGATTGTAAAACTGTGTGAAATGGGTTTCATAGTCATTCACAGTTTACATTTCACTGTAATCGCATGTTGCGAATGTGTGTTACCGTTGTTGAGCTGTATAGTCCCAAAATTATTGCGCCAAATTTTGCCCCCTTGCCAGATTATTAGGCTACTTCCCTAGTATTGGTAAATTTAGGAGTAGCTGTGGGGGAGGGGTTAGGATTAGGGGTGGGGTTAAGATTGAGCAATCAGGTAGTGACTTCAACAAGGCAGGTAATAAATTGGCAGGTTGAAATTAGGCACAGTTGGCTGTTGTATTTTTCGACTAACATTGGTTCCCAGAATAGTATGGGAAGATTAGTTGCTGGTTAACTTAAAAAAAAGAATGTTCTCAGAATGTTGTTTGGTTTTCCCCCCAAAAAAAAGTAAAATAAAAGGGAATCATATGGGAACGTTCAATGCTAAACATATTGTGTACTATGTACTTAAACTTCATTCATGTCCTGTCAATTGTGATTTGAACCATGGTAATTTTAAGATCATATTTTATTTAAGGCTGATAAAAGCATGTTAATTGGAAATCATCCACAGTGTGTTCTGCTCATGCATATTCAAATGAATTGGTATTTTCTAGCCAATTATCCGCGCCTTCATCTGTTCTGCAGGCATTTGTTAAATGCAAATGTGGTTTTCAAACATCAAAGCTGACATTCTTCAAGCGAAATCAAAGAACCAATGGGTGTCGTTATTTAAAACGAAATCTGACTGTTTTGTGTTCGTTTTGGCGAATTGAAACAAGTAATCTACGAAGAGTAATCTACGAATCATTACTTACATTGTGTCTGTGTAATTTGTATTTTATTTATTTGTAGTGCTTGCTTTGTGTTTTAAAGAGACCATTAAATATCAGTTTATTGGCAAACCACTAATATTGTGAAACTTGACGTAATGAAATCACATGACTTTTGATACTCCGAAGTACGGATTCAAAACAAAAGTGTTTCTACCTCAACATTGATTGCAATTCAAAGTAAATACTTTATTTTACAAAATTCCAATGTACACATAGAAAATAAGCATCCACAACTAAAAAAAGGCAGGAACATTCATGCTTCATGTACTTAAAAGCACAAAAGAAATGAGAAATATTCTCATCACATGTCACTTGTATAAAGTTCTCTCTCACAAACTCCTCGCAGGACTGTCTGTATCTCTAAAACAGCGAGTAATTCCTGACATCAGTTTGCTTGCGTTGAGTTCCGGTGAAGCGTAAAGCAGGTTTCAGCGCACACCGCTGCCCGGCAGCACCTGCTGTTTGCGAACTTTGCTGAAGAGCTCCAGGTACTGGCTCATGGTGTCCATGCAGTCCACCGGCACGCACAGACCCTCGGGTTTGTTGGTAAAAACCGTCGGCAGCTCGGGAGTGTTTGAGCCCAGAAAACTCTGCATGAACTCCTTCATGAGATTCCAGCAGTCTCCAGGGATCACGCACGCGCAGTACTCCACCTTCAGACAGACATCGTCAATTACTGTACATCATCATTGAATTCCTAAACAACAACTTGTTTCGGATTAATTGGAAAAGACAATGGGTCTCATTCACGTTTATGGTCATCCACAACACATACGTACGAACATGAATGTAATGTCAATTAATTTGGAGTATTTTAAAGGACCAATAACTATATTATCATACACGCCAACGTACGATAACACAAAGTTTAACGATAACACAGCTCAGACTTTAACATAGCATTTCTTACTTATAATTAGTACAAAAGTTATTAATGAATCATGATTTTTTTGTGATAACGTTTGCATGCAGATTTCTCGCACAAATTCATGAGTATGTGAATATTAAGTGATCTTGACTTACTTTTTTAGTTCTTTCTACGTTTTTCGTAAATTTAGAATAAATGTAAGTGCGAAAGTTATATATGTATCATGATTTGTTCGTAAAAAGCATGCATTTTTCACGTACAAATTCATGAGTTCGCAAACTTAGTGAATTAAAGTGATCTTGGCGTACGTTTTTTTTAGTTCCTACGTTTTTTCATAAATTTAGAATAAATGTTAGTTTGAAAGTTATTTATGAATCATGATTTGCTTGTGAATGTTCGCAAGCAGAATTTGTGCGTACGCACTTTTGGTAAATTAAAGTGATATTTGCATTTGTTTTTAGTTAGTACGAAAGTTATTTATGAATCATTTTTTCGTAAGTATCACAATTAGTGAATGAAAAGTGATCTTGGCGTACGTTTTTTTTTTTTTTTTTTTTTTTTTTAGCTGTTCCTACATTTTTTCGTAAATTTATAATAAATGTTGGTATGAGAGTTACTGATGAATCATGATGTGTTCGTGATAAAATTCATATGCAAATTTCTCGCACAAATTTGTGTGTACGCACACTTAGTGAATGATAGTGATTTTTGCGTTTGTTTTCTGTTGTTCCTAAATTTTTTCGTTAATTTATAATACATGTTAGTACAAGAGTTTTCGATGACTCATGATTTGTTCGTAAAAAAGTTTGCATGCCGATTTCACGAACAAATTCATGAGTACGCACACTTACAATGAAAGTGATCTTGGCGTACGTTGAGTTGGTCCTATGTTTTTGCGTAATTTAGAATAAATGTTATTGATGACTCATGATTTGTTCGTACGCAGATTTCACGCTCAGATTCGTGCGTCCGCACACTTAGCGAACGAGACCCACTGAACGCATCACAACCTCGACTGAAATCCCTCTTGCGCTGGAGCTCATGGCGACGGTGCCGATCTTCACCAGGAAGTCGCAGTAGCGGTAACGGGCTCCGCGACTCTCCACCTTATGGCCTTTGGCGTTCTGGAAGTGACTCTTGAGTTTCACCATCAGAACGTCAAAGTTTGCGTCTGCGCTGAGACCCGGTCCGCCCTCGAACAGAGCCATGCAGCTCAGCGGCGTCTCTGAGTTATGCATCACGTACAGCAGCTTCGACGGCTGACCTGCAGCGGAGAGAGAAAACGTTTCGCCATGGCAATATGCAGTGTGGTTTCCATGGTAACACACAGCAGTGTGACGCGGTTACCGGTGGCGTTTCCCGTTGCGTGGTACGTCTCGCAGTCCACCCAGAAGTTCCCCTGTTTAACGGCTCCCAGCTGCTCCAGCTTTTTATGCAGCATGTCGACCGTCTGCTGCACACTCTTGCCCTCGGCCACGGGCACCTGACACACACTGACACGCACCTTATTTTCTTAACGTGAATTAATTAATATACATTTATATCAGTTTGTGTAATATATTCCTTCCAATAACAAGTTATTTTTCATACATCCTTATGAAAATTAACCATGGTTTTACTACAAATAAAACGAAAAAAAAAAAAAAAAACATGGTTATTGTAGTTATTCCATGGTAACCACAAATTAACCATTGTTTTGCTTCAAAAACCATAGTTTAAAGGGATAGTTCACCCAAAAAAGAAAATTCTGTCATCATTTAATCACCCTCAAGTAGGTCCAAACTTGTATGAATTTCAGTAACCAAACAGATCTCGCCCCCCATTTACTACCATAGTATTTATTTTTCTACTATGATAGTCAATGGGGGGCGAGATCTGTTTGATTACAAACATTCTTCTAAATATTTTCCTTTGTGTTCAACAGAAGAAAGAAATTCATACAGGTTTAGAACTACTTGAGGGTGAGTAAATGATGACAGAATTAAGATTGTAAGCAAACGGAAGATATATTTCTTTAAAATATATGAAATATAAACAAAAAATTATTGAAGAGTTTTTTAATTTCTTTCCAAAGCCTCTCAGTGGATTCAGCACCGCGAAAAATATTAGAATAGTTTTATAAGCACAAGAGCACTCAAAACGACACGTATAAACACAATTTATTATACAATAATACGAAAACAAATGTTTTGCTCACCACGTTACACCCATTTCTTTGGCGCAAACTTCCGCGAGCCCGTATTTACTTCCGGTTCAATCTGGCTTTCGTGAATAACACAAAATCAGTTAAATTGGAGAAACTTTAAATGGACAGTACATATAAATCCGTTAATATTTATGTAACTCATTAAAATGGTCGCAAATGCGCCGAAACGTTGATTGAGAGCAGTACAGCTCATGTGAGCGGAAGTAAACAGTGTGACGCAGCGCCGGTCTGAGATCAGCTGTTGTGAGAGACTGCGATCCGCGCTCGCTTCATTAATCTGATCTCAGATCAGCCGCTCAGACACATACACGCATTCTGCGCCATTTGCTTCAGACACACGTGTGTTCGGTGCGCAGCTGCATGTCATGAGTTGAGAACGGGGCTGATAATAATAATAATAATAATTCATCATCACATAATGCCGAAGGTGAAGAAGAGTAGAGGCGGAGCGGAGCGCAGCGGTGTCGGCGTGTCTCTGGCCGATCAGATCCTGCAGGGAGACTCGGTCCGGAGCAGCGGCCGCGTGAAGAACCGAAGCCGGACTCACGAGGAGGAGCAGGAGTATGTGGACGAGAAACTGTCCAGGAAGATCCTGCAGCAGGCCCGAATACAACAGGACGAGCTGCAGACCGAGTTAGGACTCGCTCCAGAAACCAAAAGACAGCCAGCTACTCAACTAGGTGAGTGAACTTACCTGACCATCACATACAGATACTAATTATAAAGATAAACAGGGACAGCTACTGTATTAATCTCATGGTATTAATGGATTGACTGCAGTCTTTAGCCGCCTTGTTAGAGAGCCCGACTCTCATGCCGGCGTACCCGGGTTCGAGTCCCGCTTAGAGCGGGCTTTTCAAACAGGAGGGATTACACTTTAAAAGTCTGTATAACATACTTTACGTTTAAGCATATAAGCTATGATCAAAACATACACCAGTCTGTATTAATCCATATTAAAGTGTCTGTGAACTGCAGCATCAGTAACGCATCAGTGTTTCAGGTCCGAGGTCACATGATGGAGACTCTGACGAGGAGTGGCCAGCTCTGGGTGAGTCTGCGGAGGAGACGGCCGGAGAGGTAGACGTGGATCCTGAGGACGAGAGGGCCATTGAGATGTTCATGAACAAGAACCCGCCGCTCAGGTGAGCTCCAGCGAGTCTGGTGTGTGTGTGTGTGTGTGTATGCATCAGGTCTGACGTGTCACATGACGTGTGTGTGTGCTGTGACAGGCGCACGCTGGCCGACATCATCATGGAGAAGATCACGGAGAAGCAGACGGAGGTGGGCACCGTGATGTCCGAGGTGTCGGGACGAGCCGTTCCTCAGCTGGATCCCAGAGTGGTGGAGGTGTACAGAGGCGTCAGCAAGGTTCGCCAAACATCTGGTCATTTTCACCTGGAGAAGATCGTCTAGTTAATGTTAAACTTACTGATTTTTTTCCAGCATACAATCAGATAAATACCAAAGCCTGAAGAAACAACAATAAGATGTTCTTAAGAAAATATTTGAGAACTTCCTAAGAATTTTTCGAGAATTGCAGATTTTCTGAAGAACTTCTTGAGATGATTTTGGTGAGTTCGACAGTGTTTCACGCTCTCTGTCTGACGGTGAAACTCTCTCTCGCAGGTTCTGTCTAAATACCGCAGCGGGAAACTTCCCAAAGCATTTAAGATCATCCCGGCTCTTTCCAACTGGGAGCAGGTCCTGTACCTCACGGAACCGGAGACCTGGACCGCCGCCGCCATGTATCAGGCCACCAGGTCAGAGGTCAACACACACAAAAACATCGCCTCCAATATATAGGCCATAACCATGTCTTAAACAGTTTTTTGTTTGTTTGTTTGTTTTTTTAAATAAAGGATTGAAAGGGATTTGAGGGAATAAAAAAATAAATAAGAACGGTAAAATAAGTTTTAGGTCTAATTATAGCCTATAGTTGTGAAGTAGTCCATTTAAACTCTTCGCAAATAATATTTTATTTGAAAATATGCACACGTTCACTCTTGTTTGGATGTCTAATATATGTCAAAAATGCATAAAACGTATCTCGTCTCATCACATTCGGTTATGAATGACATCATTTAAACGATTTTATGCATATTTTCAATTAAAAATGGAGAAATTCCGTAAAAAGTTGAGTAGTTTGCATTACTGTGATTTGTTGAACATATCCATCGTAAAAAAACGGTTGTCAAATATTATATATTTAGCTACTTATATCTTACCGCGCACTTACTCTTTCACTGTAAAAACTAAAAGCGCCGTGTTAGAATTCACTCATCTTCAATGAACATTAAGCCCCGCCTTCTTTGATCTGATTGGCTGTCATTTTGACATTGACGAGCGCTATTAGACCACTGAGGCAGACCAGCATTAAGAAATATCAAATATTGGAGGGGACAATTTGGCCATTTCCAATTATTGGGGGACTTGACCTTACGGCCCTGTGTATCCAAACATGAATCTCAGTTATATTGTTGCAATACAAGGTCTTTTGTGTTTTAATTAACAAACATTTGGAAATATTGTAATAAATATTAGGAATTTCACTGTTTTAGCTTTTGAGTTTTCAGTTGTCAGTGTAGAGAGTGTTAATATACATGATAAATATAATAAATCAGGAAAAGAGATAAGATTTAATGAACTTTGTATATGACGCATGTGAAAGTGCGATAAATCAAATGTAAAATTAAATTTCTCAAACGTGATTACAATTTTTTGAGAAACATAATTGTAATTATTAGTTTAACACAGTGTTCATTCAGATACAGTTATTACATTTTTTTTTTTTTTTTTAAATGTCTCTATGGTTTCTATTAATTTTTATTTTAGTTTTAGTTATTTTAGTATACAAAGTTAAACTGATTAAAAATTAGAAATTGTTTTTTTTTTTTTAAATAAAAAAATACTCGATTTTATTTCAGTTCGTTTTAATTTTATTTAAAGCAAAAATATGTTTACTTCTTATGGTTTTTTTAGTTTAAGTTTTGGTTAACTGTAATAACCCTGGTGTGTCGGTGTAGGATCTTCTCGTCTAACCTGAAGGAGCGAATGGCTCAGCGCTTCTACAATCTGGTGCTGCTGCCCAGAGTCCGAGACGACATCACGGAGTACAAGCGGCTGAACTTTCACCTCTACAGCGCGCTGAAGAAAGCGCTCTTCAAACCCGGAGCCTGGTTCAAAGGTCAGTTTATCTGCATATTCTCCAATTCACTGCACTCTTGAAATTGTTTATTAAATTACCGTGCAGAATTCGTCGAAATGCATTGTGCCGCACTTATACTGCAAAGGTGGCACAGAAGCGCTTCTGAAGTGGCATTTAGGTGTCTTTACAGCGAGTGTTTAATGAGGTGCAGTTACAACTGTACGCTTTGGTGGGTCAGAGCTGGCATAATTTAGTCTGGCTTGTATGCAGCATTGTGTTTTTTACGCTGAATTTCAAGCAGGCACAGAGCAGCCTTAACTCAGCTGGGCACACAGGAATATTCCAATATCTTGAGCACTGAAACTCAATTTAATTTATTTATTTATTTTAGAGAAGATCAGCAGAAATGATGTGCATGTGAACCTGTTACTGTAACTGAACACTAGAGGGCGCTGGTGACCTTCACTAGTGCTGAGATATGACTAGTTGAGTTTCACTGGAAATAATCTTTTTTTTTTCTTTTTTTTTTTAAACCAAACACATTCAGTTTATCAAAGTTGCTTTTTTTATCCATCAAGATAACAAGCATTTCTACCGCTAAGATAAACAGAAAAGGGGAAATGGGACATCCTTGACATTACTGGAAACAAATAATTTCTGGTTAAATTATACTTGTAACTGATAAAGAAAACATCACTGTACTAATTAACAGATCACAGAAGAAACTGAACTTTGACTGTAACGGTGTTATTAATGTTAACTGAAACTATTAGAAATTCTTTTGGTTAATTGAAATAAAATCAAAAATAAATATTAGATGGATAACGTCAACTTAATCTAGTTTGTTTTATAATTTTTGTTTAAGTACTAAAATGACAAATAAAAATAAATTGGGTAGAAATATTTAATATGAACACACACTAATAAAAATGAGAAGAGCATATGGCAAAATAACTCAAACGCAAGACAAGGCACTCCAGATAAAACCAGTTGTTTTCCTGCACTGGTCAATTTTGAGATTCTGGGCTATTTTGCTTCATCAGACTAGTGGAAAGAAAACATCCAAAATACACATTGAAGTGTTTGTTTGTTTCTATTTGCGTCTGTAGATTTCAGTCTCAGTCCACACCTTCAAAGCCAGTTTTTTTCTCTACTTCAGTAACACTTATTTACACCAAAATTTACAGTTTTATTCATATCTATATTCTGAAGGATTTTACTGAGGGGTTTGTTCATATATCATTCACATGGTATAAATTTAACATTCCTAAAAATAGGGTGAAAATGTCGTTTTTTTTTTTTGTTTTTTTTTCTTTCCACTGAGAGTATTTTCTGATTTATGGACTGATAAAAAGAGAAATGCAAAGTCCCCTCTGTAAAAACCTTAACTCTATTGTGTCAATAAAATGAGAACTTTGATCCTGGCATATTTAGTGCATATTTAAATAGATAATGCATCATTTGCATATTTAAGGCGAGACACTCCAGGTGAACAGGGTAAAAAAAAATACCTAATAGATATCACCACTTCTCCAGCTGATCGATTACATTAATAACTGCAAACTGCAAACATTTTTTTATATTACAAGTTTTCTGAAATGTTGTTTAAATATGCATACGAGGCTTTATCTAATTAAATATGCACTAATTTGCATAAATTTCTAGAACAATAATCTGAATATTGGATGGATGTCAGGTTCAAAATTCTTGACACATTAGAATCAAAGGTTTTTACAGAGGAGATTTTGGATATCTCTCTTTATCACAGCCAGAAAAAAATATTGTTTTAGGAAAAATGTTGTATAAAATCAGGCAAATTATATATCAAACAAACTGTAATGTTGGGTCTATGCAAGTTCTGCTGAAAAAAAAAAAAAAACTCATTTTGAGTCTTTAAAGATATGTACTGTAATTGAATTCTACAGAAACAAATAGATAAAAGATACTTGAAAGTGTATTTTGGATGTTTTCTTTCCACCAGTACGAAAAAACACCAAAAATCGCAAAATTGACAGGTGCATGAAAACTTGTTTTTGCCTGTAGTGTCTCGCCAGAAACAGAAAACTTGCAAAACAATTGTCGTAATGCACCATGATTAATCAACTGAGGAAAGTTTGGTGATGTCTGTTAGTTGAAATAAAAATGACTAGTTTGTGAGTTACATCTGTGTGTGTTTGCAGGAATTCTGCTGCCGCTGTGTGAATCGGGCACGTGTACGCTGAGAGAAGCCATCATCATCGGCAGCATCCTCACCAAATGCTCCATCCCAGTGCTGCACTCCAGGTGAACGAACACGATTACTTCAGAGCATGATCAAAAACCTTTGCTTCTCTAAAACTACGAGCTTTAAACACTTGTCAAGCTCACAAACAGACCATGAATACCTGCTTTATTTAAAACATTCTCCTCACAGTTTATAGTCTGACAGAAGCGCTTCTGAAGTGGCATTTGATCTGTGTGAAATAACACTTAATGGTTTGCTTGCGTTCTCTTTGCAGTGCCGCGATGCTGAAACTGGCAGAGATGGAGTATAACGGAGCCAACAGCATTTTCCTGCGGCTGTTGCTGGATAAGAAATACGCCCTGCCCTTCCGTGTGCTGGACGCCCTGGTCGCCCACTTCCTGTCGTTCCGCACGGACAAACGGACTCTGCCGGTGCTGTGGCACCAGAGCCTGCTGACGCTGGTGCAGCGCTATAAAGCCGATCTGTCCTCCGAACAGAAGGAGGCGCTGCTGGAGCTGCTGAAGGTTCAGACGCACCCGTCGATTTCAGCCGAGATACGACGAGAACTGCACAACTCTGAGGCGCGAGACCTGGAGGACGCCACACCCGCCATGACCGTCGACTGAGCCGCGAACTTTGATAACATGTTGGAATAACATGATGATAAAATGTGGGATTGTGCCGCAATATATTTTGCATTTTTGCAGTGATGCTATGTTCATATTTTTTGACTAAACTTGGTTAGAACTTAATAAAAATCATAAACTCCAGACCTGTTTGGTTTTATTCAAGCGCTTGCGGATTTTAACCTTGACATGAAATGTTGTTCTCAATGAATTTTGCTTCCATGATGAGTGAAGTGGTGAAATAAATGTATATAATCTTGGTTTTATTAATGATGACTAGATTACATTGGGGACGGGTGGGGGGAATCTCTATTTGACAAATCTGTATGATTTATGAAATCGTAATGGAAATCATTGAGCATGATGTTAGCTGAAAGGAATGTGTTTCAGTGTCTTAGGCGGATGTTATTAAATTTAGTTAATGATTATGAGAAAAAAATATCTAATGGAATTTATAAGACCAAAAACTCGTTTCAATAAAATAAGTTTGTTTTATGACTTTAAGCGGGATCACGGCCGATGTGACGTCACAACGATCGTTGAGATTCTCGTGAGCGCGGTAACACCGCGCGCCGCAGCTCGCGCACCAGCCTTCCTTAAACTGAATGAAATAATGCGTTTTTATTCATGAATTCGGCTAAATGTATAGTGTATATAGTTTGTAGAGTTTTGTACACGTAAATCCCGCGCCTCGCTCGTGACTGATTCTAAAGTTTAACCCGCGAGTCCTGTCAGAATTACCTGTGATGGAGTTATTCTGTCATGAACATGTCGAACTGGACTCGAGCTCTCAGATAAAGTCCAGACCGCTTCGGGCGTTCAGAGACGCGGTTCTGACACAAGACTCGCGGGTCCGTCAGAACCTCCTGAGCTCGGAGAGACCGAACATAATTAAACCCGGTACCGAACAGACCGACGTCCAGCCGTACATGCGGCGAATATTAACAGGGTGGATGCTGCAGGTTAGTAGATATCAAATCTGAATTCTTAATTCGAATCATACTGATCTCATGATGTCTTATGAGTCATATTCTGATTCACTGATTTGAATCAAACTGATCAATTGATGTCTAATAAACCCGATTCACTGATTCGAATCATTCTGAATCATGACTCATCATGCGGGTTGTTCTTGAGCAGGTGTGTGAGGATCAGAAGTGCGAGGAGGAGGTGTTTCCTCTGGCCGTTCACTACCTGGACAGGTACATGTCCCAGAATCCCGTGCACAAATGCCATCTGCAGCTGCTGGGAACCGTCTGCATGTTCCTGGCCTCCAAACTCAGGGAATCGGTTCCTCTGAGCGCCGCCAAGCTGTGCGTCTACACAGACCACGCCGTGACCGTCCCAGAAATCCTGGTAGGTCATGTGACCCAGTTCATCACTTTTTAGCTGTTTGCAAACTGTCTAGCTAAATACGTCACTTTTAGGATTGTGAAAACTCAACTTTGAACTATTTTCCTCATGTAATGTGCGTGTAGGATTGGGAGGTGCTGGTGGTGTCGCGGCTCAACTGGGATCTGGCCTCAGTGCTGCCCTCTGACTTCCTGGAGCTGCTACTGCAGGCGCTGCCGCTCAAAGCGCAGAACCACGCGGCCGTACGGAGACACGCCCACTCCTACATCGCCCTGAGCGCCACAGGTACGTCACACGCACACAATGTGAAGATCAGTTCGCCGTGCACACGTCAGCAGCTTCTCTGTCCGCCCGCCGCTGCCGTTGATCCTGCTCTTTGTTGGCTGTATAAGCCGCGCGTCACATATATTATGAGCCGCTTTTGTTCTCCTGCGCTCGGGTTTCAGCATCTTCTGCTCTGAAGCATCAGATCTGCATTGTGATGGTGAAATTCAGCACAAGCTCCGCCCACTTTAGTTACTGTTGCTAAGTCAGAAAGCTTTACAGGAACAAATGTGGAAGGTGAATCAGTGATAAATTGGATTTGTTATTCATACGTGAAGCATTTTTATCTGCCGTTTTTTACGCTGTACACAATAGTGATGAAACACTTGATAAAGGCTGAATGAATCACAACTGTGATCAGAACTGTTGCCTTAAAATGAATTTAGTTGAAATAATAAGGGCTTGTGTTGTGTTTTTCAGAGCTGAAGTTCTCCCTCTTCACTCCGTCAGCGGTGGCCTGCTCATGTGTGACGGCGGCTGTTGTCAGACTGAACATCCAGAAAGACACTTTCACCGCTGACGGCCTCCTGCAGCTCCTGAGGAACATCCTGGACGTGGACATGGTGAGGACAGACACCTTCATCCACACAGGACAAAAGAGTCATGCTTTGGTAAATCACAATTAGGACATAAAAAGTCAAAATTAAGAGTAAAAGCTGAAATTATGAGATAAAAAGTCAAAATTATTACATAAGTCGAAATTATGACAGTTAAAATTATGACAAAAAGTTGAAATTATTACATAAAAAGTCGAAATTATGACAAAAAGTCAAAATCATGACAGTCATAATTATGAAAAAAAGTTGAAATTATGACAAAAATTTGAAATTATTACCAAAAAAGTCAAAATTGACGTCAAAATTATGACAAAAAGTCGAAATTATAACAGTCATAATTGACAAAAAGTTGAAAATATTTCAAGTCTAAATTGACGTAGAAATTATGACAAAAAGTTGAAATTATTACAAAAAATTGAAATGATTACATAAGTTGAAATTGACAAAAAGTTGAAATGACAGTCATAATTATGACAAAAAGTTGAGAAAAAGTTGTAATTATGAGAAAAAGTTGAATAAGGACGAAAAAAGTTGAAATTATGAGAGAAAAATCAAAATTATGAAATACTAAGTCATAATAATGACAAAGTTGAATGTCAAAATTTCAAATTTCTCATAATTTTGACTTTCTATGTCATAATTTCAACTTTGTCAAAATTTGGACATTGAATGTCATAATTATGATTCACCAAAGCATGATTATTTTCTTCCATGTGAACCGTGATTGAGTTTGTCTCTGTGATTCAGGCGTCTCTGCGCGAGTGTTTCTCGGCTCTGGACGAGACCATCGACCTGACGCTGCCGTCTCCACCTGAGCTCCAGGGTCAGGATGTCCCGCTGTGACAGGTGGACGCATCAGAACCACTCGAGTTTGAACTCTAGCCTTCTCTTCCTGACGGTTGCCGGTTCTGGTGCACTCGTTGACGATGTTCGCGTTAGTTTTTAATGCAGCAGATGTTCTGCACTCAAGCACAGACAGCACTGCCCCGTCAGACACACACTGCTGATTAGACACATCTACTGCTTCTGTCATTAATTTAACACACTCTTCTTTGACATGTAATTGATAAACTTTTTCTCAATTTTAAACTTGAAATATGTGAAAATAAAAAGCATAGATTAGGATGGTGAATGCTGGTTTTACTCAACACTAACAAGGTCAATCTCACACACAAACGTCACATTTCACCCTAAAATCAAAATAATTTTTTTTTTTTTTTTACATTAAGAAAATCTATTTTATATCATGAGATGACAATTAAGCACATTTTCTTCCAGTTTCATAGTTTCACGATTAAATTCAAAATTTCACAATTAAATTCAGAACAACAAATACTACCATGATAAATACTTACAGTTTAAAATAATCAATAGTTTTGCATACTAATTAGCAGAGGGGGTAATGTAAAAATAATCTTAATTTACTTTATGTAAAATTTTGGGGTAAAATATATCTGGAATATTTTTGGAAGGTTAATAATTTGATTAAGCTTGGAAATGATTAAAATATAAAAAAGTATATATTTTCAGGTGAGTATCGAGTATCAGTGAGATGCTATTATAGTATTAATATTTTGAGTTAGTTTTTATTTTTGCATTTTCTGGTTTCAGTTTAAATTGAGTTAAAGTTTTAGTTGCTTTGGCAACTAGCTGAAATGTTATATTTATATATGTTGCATTTTATAGATTTTATTTCAGTTGACATTTTATTTCAAGTAACGAAAATGTTCTAGATTTACTCAACTATTATCACAGTGGTATCGGGTCTACCACATCACTACCACTTTCAAATTCATTATTACTAAACTTTTTAAAAACTGAAACACATTTCTCGCATACTATAGTGTATAAATGTGAACTGGAATACAGTCTACGATAAAGTGATTTACTATTTTCCAAAAGATTATGATAGGAACACAAGAACAGACAATGTTTTCAACTTCATTTGTGCTGTTTTATTGGTCCACTGATTCAAAGAGACATCAGGGCAGATAAATCAGGCACTTTGGCAAGTAAGCATGCAGTAACTCAAACAAATATGACACCAAACAGAAGAAAAACGCCTCATAACCTCGGATATCACAAGCCATGAAACCCCTGCAAAGATCACATTGCTGCTCATATGGACAAATATCATTGCAACAAATGAAATATCATTCTTTGCCATTCTTAACTTGCCTTTACAATCGGTAGTAAACATCAAGATTCCCTAAACAGTAAACACCACCATTTCAACACATTTCTCAAAATTATTCTGTGAAGTCATGCCGTATTTTACCATCCTTAATAAATGCAGATGTGGAAGCAGTTTAAACACTCCTATATGCACAATTTAAACATGAAACAGACACAAAACTAAAGTGTAGACTACATAAAGACAATAGTTCACTGTATCCGTCACGCCCATGAATTCTGAGCAGTTTAATGGCATGTTGTAAAAGTCAGAAATTGGCGGGAATGATCTTAAAGTCAATCCTTTTATGTATCCTTGTACATTTTTGTAATCTACCACCAATATTCACCTTTAATACAAACAGATGATCTAAATTCACAATGGATCTTTGGTACTTTTTGACTAGCCAACACCCTAAACACTCATGTAAAAGTCACAAACACTTCAAAAGATAACAAGTTAGTTGTTTGGGCAGTTGACGAAATAAAAGGCACTTTTCTCAAATCAAGTCTTCATTATAAAAGCAGCCGTTTTACATGTTGCAAATGCACCAAAAACTGCTGTTCCCTCGGAATGAAATGAGTGTCCTAAACAAGTCTGACGCACAGGACTTCCTGTCCTCTGTCAAGACCCATTTCCTGCCTGGCCTGAAACTGTTCCCATACCAGCATTCGTCTGGCATTGCTCAGGAACGCTTCCAAGTACTTTCCTTGTTTCCAACCTGTTTAACTTTCTAAGCACAACGACTTGCGTCGTGTCTCGGACAGATTCTGCACTTCACAGTCGTGGTCCATCTCAGCTTGCAGTTGCTCCCAAGACTTGCTTGTAAGTCTGAGTGACGTTTTCACAGTCAGAGATTGAAAACACGCTATCGGACACTCCTGCACGGTAGCAGGCTATGTCCATTTCCCAGTGTCCCTGGAGCTGAGTCCCTGGCTTGTCCTCTCTCAAGTCAAGGAGATTGTCAGCAGACACGCTTCCTCGCATCCTCCGCCCCCCTGCTGGACGCTCCATAGGTGCGACCGGAATCTCACGGTCAGGTAGGTCAAGTCTGTCAAAAGACTCTGAGGAGAGGATGCTGTCCTCACTAATTGCCCCGCTTGGTCGGGATCTGTTGACCACCGTGGGTAAGGAGGGTGAAAGCTGGTCCAGTGAGCCGAATTCCTGCAGGCCTCCGGAAAACTTGCCGTGGCGTTTGAGAATGCCCTTGCGGTGCTGCACAGGTGACAGGTTCCCGAGTGTCTGTCCGGAGCTCTCCGGGGATGAGGAGTAATAGCCTGACTCACCTTCTGAAGGCTTCTTCAGGATGCCTTTAGGAGGTGGAGGCGGAACTGACGCTGCCAAAGTGTTTGGGCTTTTCTCCTCCAAGGGCGTAGTCTGGGAGTCACTGGGCGCTTTCTGTTTTAGGCTGCCCCGCTTCTTTAGAATGCCTTTAGATGGGCGAGGAGCTTCCTGCATGGTCTGTGAGACATTGTTTTCTTTGCGCGACCTGCGTATGGAGCGCTGTCGCTGGACCGTTTCTCCCCCAGCGGCCCCACCTGTGCGCAACAAGCAGCGCATCTTAGAACCGTTTTCCAGAATAGGACGAGAGGTGCGACGTAGCCAGTCTGCGATGCGAGTCGGACCACCGGTTTGACACACAGCGCCCACGTGTCCCGGCCCCTGATGTACAACTGCAGTCTCATTTTGAGCCTGTAGAGGGAGCTGATAGCCCCAGTTGAGCCACCAGTGACCCGCAATCTCATCCAACGTAGCTCTGCGCTCGGGGTTCACCATCAACATCCAGCGGATCAAACCACAAGCATCTGTGGGGCGACAAAGAGGATTAGCATTGAATGCCTACATCAGGGATGTACAACCCTGCTCCTGGAGGGCCACCTTCCAGCAGATCCTAATTAAACACACCTGAACCAGCTAAAAAAGGTCTTGAGAATCTCTAGAAACTTCCAGACAGGTATGTCGGAGCCAAACTTTACAGAAAAGTGGCCCTCCAGAAGTATGATTGGACACCCCATGTCTACAATGTCACAGACTGGAAGTCATCCAATGTGAGCGACTGCTGGCAATGTGATGCGGGCGTGTCAAGCACAGTTTCAAAGTTTTATGTAACTATGCAAATGACCAACAGTGTTGTATGTGGACTATAATGGGAATGAAGCATGAGAGCACACATGCAAGATACTGTAATCCATT
Source organism: Hypophthalmichthys molitrix (assembly GCA_037950675.1). Classification (NCBI taxonomy): domain Eukaryota; kingdom Metazoa; phylum Chordata; class Actinopteri; order Cypriniformes; family Xenocyprididae; genus Hypophthalmichthys; species Hypophthalmichthys molitrix. The sequence continues at coordinate 463,172 of CM075501.1, read as the reverse complement.
GTTTCCCAACCCTGTTCCTGGAGACACACCAAACGTACACATTTTCAACTCTTCCCAATCAAACACGCCTCATTCAGCTCATCAGCTTGTTAGTAGAGACTCCAAGACCTGAAATAGTTTGGTCAAAATGTGTATTGTTGGTGTGCCTCCAGGAACAGGTTTGGCAAGCCTAGTTCATGTTACTCTGGGCAGTTTCTTGGTTCTCTATAATTTGCCACATGCAGGGACAATGCTACAAAATGGAAAGCCATGTAAGATTTTTAATGATACGAAAAAGGCCACTGCAGCCAACAACATGGTGACTAGACCAACTCCGGCAATAAAGTTGCTGTCGGTGTGAACTTGACTTCAAATTTATGAGGCTGCCAAGGTCAACACATGGCAAGCACACAATTCAGAACGTTATCTGCTAAGAATAGATAAGCTCTACCTATAAAACAGCTACATGGTTTTGTTGGTTTACTAAGTTTGGACCTTCGACAAACATAGTAAACCAGTTCCGTGTCTCGTTTCAAATGTAGAGTGACTTTCAAACAGTACTCAAAAGAGGTCACTTGAGTTTCGGTTGCATCTTTTGTTTCATAAGGGCCTCACCAGATGGTTTGGTGGGTTTGCGGTAGTTTCCAGTGCTGATCTGCTGGACCAAGTTCTTGTGGTCTTGTCCGTCAAAAGGCATGGCTCCATGAACCAGTGTGTACAGCAAGACGCCCAGAGACCAGCTGTCCACCTCCGGCCCTCTGTACGGCCTGCCGTTCACAATCTCCGGGGAGGCGTACAGAGGACTGCCGCAGTACGTCTGCAGGAATTTATCGCCCTGGTACAGGTTTGACAACCCAAAGTCAGCGATCTAAAAAAAAACAGACAGTGGTTTCGGTCAGTCCTTGTCATCCTGTGCCAGTTTTATAGCTCATACACTGAAAGTAGATTTATGCCGTTATCTCATGCAAGTTTCGATTGGGTGTTTGTTTTATGGCCTCTTGTTTAATAATAGCAGGGAAAACAGAAAGTATCAGAGATAACATTTCAAATTGACTATGAAAGTCTAGAAAATTCCCATTGTCTGAAGACTGCAGAATGACTTTATTCATGCACTGACCTAGGTGTAAAACCTTTACAAATTAAAAATTAATTATTTATTGAACTTACTTTTATATTCCCGTTGTCGTCCAGCAAGATGTTCTCCAACTTCAGGTCACGATGAACAATCCCGTTCTGTTAGAAAAAACAGAGAGATACTTACAAAACAGCATTTTCAAATAAAAATGTAAAACTTTTTATGTGTTTTGGCCATTCATTTACATGACAATGACGTTTTGGGGGCCTGAAAATGGGTTTTAAAATGCAAGTTTTTGAAAACGATACCATTTATCGTACAAAAACGTGAATTTGTGACAACGGTGATGTCATGCACATGCGTGTTCATTCTAAAGGCACGAAGTGTTTCTTTACAAAGTGACATCGCCATCTACTGACCTGGCAGCAGAATACAGCATTTTTAATCCGTGTGAACGGGGATCATTTTGACAATTGACAAAAACGCAAAGGAAAAACTTCCGTTTTTGGTACATCGTTGTCGTGTAAACGTACCCTTAGAAACTACACTTTGACAAGGTCATGTTATTTTTTTGTAAAACGGGGTTCATTCAAGACGTGCACTTGTGGTCAGTTGAGGTCTACATTAATGTGCCATTTCTAACCACAAACCGTCTAATGAAGAACTGTTTATTCTGATTGTTGTTATCCGTTTACATTGGCATCTTGTTTTTATATTGCTATTGGTGTTATTTTATAAAAGCTTATTGCTACTCGAGTGCATCACGGGTTTTGTACTAAAATCACTGTGGGTTATTGCTTTATTAAATGATGCAACACATAGATAAGGCATATCTAAAGATTCCTGGTGTTGGGAGGGAATTTCCTGAGCAACAGAAACGCTTCATTATCAGTTTCACTCTTAAACACTTTCATAATTAGACTAGATGACAAACAGATTCCAAAATCCCCCAAAATTTTGATTTTCTGCTCCAGAACTGATTCAACATTTCCAAACGATGACAACACAGCGGTTTGTAAAACAAGTTCAGCGTTATCAATATCACCTGCTTCATGACGGTCACCCTCTTTTATCCTGTGACAAATAAAGCGGGAGCATTTGAGCTGTGTGTGGAATTCCAGTCATGCATGATTGTGTTTCTCTGCAGGAGGGCGAACCGCGTGTCCCTTCACCTCATTTAACATCGCAACAAAGACGCTTCCACCTCGCTTATAACGGGATGTTCTTTCTTTCTTTCTTTCTGAAACATTATCATCATGTTGGCATGCAAAATACTGCTTTAAACTGAAATTTAACCACCCAGCTAACAAAAATATGTTTTAAGAATGTTCATTCTATTATGGAAACGTTACTTTTAAACGTTCAGAAACAAGTAGTTACAAAAAAACGTTGTGCAACTATAACGTTTTGAGAACATTATTAAGACCAGATAACTTTGAACGAATGCTCTATTAATGTTACTGAAAGAACGTTTGTTCTTAACGTTGAGAGAACCTTGTTCCCTGTTATCTGGGAATTTTCTGGGTGTGTTTGTCGTTCACACGGACATTTCAGACCGTTGAAACGGTTGCGTGCGGCGTTTCTTTCGTAGCTATTGTTGGGTTTGGTAGAAGGCAGCGCCGGGTGTTCCTGCATTAGCGTGTGCAAGCGTGAACGTCTGTCTGAAACCCAACTGTCTCTCTAGATCTGTTCAGACGCTGCTCAGCCATGCGGAGGGTAATGCGGGTTATGCAATCCTTTCAGTGTCACAGTGAAGTCCTGATGGGTTTCTCTCCGACCCCTCGTCAGCACACAAGAGCCTTCTGGGTAGTTTTCCAGACTATGAGAAATGCTCACATGACATCTGACTAATATTTAGTCTTGTTGACCTTTGGTTTCACAGATATTTGTGAAACCGGACAGTGAAAACTAACATGTTCCTGAAACCCTAAAACTGCCCGTGCGTCAATAACATACAAAATACTTCAGTGTTATGTGAGTATCATTCTTTTTTTTTAATTCAGTTTTTTTTTTTTTTTTTCAAGTTTTTAGGTTTGTTTGTTTGTCATCTTTATTAGTTTATTTATTTGTCTATACAGTTTTTAGTCATTTTTATTCTAGTTTTAATTTTTGTTACTTTAATACTTCAACTTAAACTAAACAAAAATTAGAAATGCTGCTTTGGCAACTGAAATAAAATTCATTTTTTAATATTTTAATTTTAGTAACAAATTATTCTAATGATTTTAATTTTGTTTTTACTTGTACATATATATATATAGCTTTGACAACAGTAACATTTTTTTTGACTGATATTCTTTTAAATACTAGTTTTTATAGCATCAAAACAAGCTTAAATCTGCTGAAATCAAACTAAATCAAAATATTTATTGTATTTTAAACTACAATAGAAGATGACTATAGAAAGCAGGGTTATTATAGATAACTAAAACAAAAATAAAGCCATAGAAAACATTTTAACTGAAATAAAATATTCAACAACTTAAACTTATTTTATTTCATCTAGTTGCCGAGGCATTTCTTATTTTCAGTTAGTTTAACTTGATGTACTAAAATAACTACAAAGTAAAACCTATATAGACATATTTAATAAAAAAAATTAATAAGAAAAAAATCAAAAACATACAACAAAATGACTAAAACTTTAAATTATTATTCTTAAAATTATTAATAACTATAATAGTATCTCAATACTAAAATGACTTGAATATTTTTCAGACTAGAACGGTTAATGTTTGAATTGACAAATCTTGTTTCACAATATAAGAAATTTTATTTCAATATATATCGCAATATTTATGTTATTTTAATTTTGCTATTAATAATAAGAACAAAGAAACAAAATACAAATATGACAAATACAATATAACAAAATCATGAATTAAATTAAAATGTTCAGGTACAAAAGGTTTATTTAACAGAAATTCAATAATCAGATGTGCAAATAAAATACTGCATAGTCTTCACTGTATGAATTAAATATAAATGTATTCTTATTAGAGCTAAAACAGTTATTCAGTCAAGAGCAGATTCACATTAATGACACAGAGCAGCAGGTTTATTAGGCTGCTGTCACTTTAAGACCAAACGCACGGATCCAATATACTGATACACATCCGGTTTACACTCTGTTCACATTCACTGGAGATGTTTTTACATGAATACTGCACACGATGGGCATTCTGACATAATTCCGTATATATTCAACCATTCAAGCGCAATAAGACGTGAAGGAGAACTGAATTTGCGATCACATGCTGTGCATCTTTTTTACTGCTTATTGTGCTTAATATCTCTTTTTAACGTCCCGCTCTAGTGTGTCATTTACGCTCTCTAACGATGGACATTTTTTACCGTCGTACCGCCCATCCCCAGGGTCAGTGACACGAGGAATGTCCGGTGTGGTGTGTTACTCACGCGGTGGCAGTACTGGACGGCCGAGACGATCTGTCTGAAGAAGTGTCTGGCCTCGCTCTCAGAGATGTGCTGTCTCTCGCTGAGGTAGTCGTACAGATCTCCTTTACTGCCCAGCTCCATCACGATCACGATCTTGTCCTTGTTCTCAAACACTGAAACACACGCGGCACAAGAACATCAAACACTCTGAAGTTTCCACTTCTCAATGAAGGTCAGGGTTATTATCGTTAACTAAAACATTTCTGTTAATTGAAATAAAGCGGAGACGTTATGTTAATGAGCGGGGGTGTAATTGTGGTGCGCTGAAGCACACTAAAGCGTTTTTGGGGTTTGCCTTGATTACATAATGAGAACAAAGAGGTTTGCGTGACAGAAGAATCCCAGTGATCTGGTTACACAACACCAGACGCTCTCATACTGCAGATACCTTCATATATGGTGATGATGTGAGGGTGACTGAGCGACGACATGATCTCGATCTCCCGCCGGATGTGGATCAGATCCTGGTCGTCCTTGATCTTCTCCTTACGGATGGACTTTATGGCCACCTGAAGGACGAAAACACGCACGGTCACCAACTCAAATTCAGTCTTGTCCTAGGATCATCTGAGAGATGGTTTATGTATGTGAAGGAGTTGAACTAACTATGGTGGGGCAAAGTTATGCAACAATAATCAATCATTTAAAATCAATTCTGTTCTGGACAGGCAACCAATCGGAGTTACATGCCGTTTTTCACGAGTGCCTGTTAAAAGTCTAGCAGCTCATTTTGAACCAGTTGGAGATGATTTAACAATATTTGGCTAACACCCACACAGTGAGTTACAATAATCTAGTCTTACAGACATAAAAGCATGAATAATCCTTTTGGAATCACTGGAGCACAAAAAAACAGCTATTGATCTTAAATAGAAGAAACAAGATTTGGCCACTGAATTGATCTGTTTATCAAATTTCAAAGAACTATCAAACTGGACACCAAAGAAAGAGGTGAACTCGCCCGAGTTAAAAGAGTTTTGTTTTCATTCAAATTCAGAAAATTATGCAACATACAAGATGTAGACATCTCAACAGTGACTCAAGAGAACCTGTTTCCACAAAGGTAGATACACCCGAGTTACATATGGAGTTTACATATTTCAGAAAAATCACAAAACTCACACAGAAATGTGTTTACTTCAGTTTTTGGGCATTGATCATGACATGATTTCATCAATGAAACTTACGCAACCTTGTCATATTGACAGTGACATCATTCTGCTTACAGTAAAAGAAGATTGTGAAGCTTCACTGTCACTATGATCTCACAGACTGCGACTGTAAAGGGTTGTGTGAGGTGTGAAGGTGTTTACGTCCGTCTGAACAGCGTGATGTCAGTGGAACATGCGTTTGCATATGAAGGGCTGCGTTTGCATGCTGGTCTTTGTGTCTCGGCTCTTTTGTGAGTCTGTGTGCGAGTATCTGCGTGTTGTCGGGCATGTTTGAGATTCCTCAGGGTGTTTGTGTGTCAGACGCGTCTCCACAGGGTCAGCGGTGACCAGCAGATGGACAAACACAGAGCTGAAGAAGGAATCTCACACGCCTGCGCTCCAGCGTCAGACGCTGCGGCGGCGGAACAGTGTTTTACAGCCTCTCAAAAGAACCTTGATTTCTAAGAGCGTAACAGGAAACGCTCTCAGAACGTCCATTCAGACTTTAATAATGTTCTCAAAACAACAACATTATTTATACGTCGTTCTGAAATGTCTTAGCTCATCCAACGTTTTTTAATTGTTGCTACTTGTTTCAGAGAACATTCAAAAGTAACGTTCCCATAATGTTCGAAGAATGATACAATGAAACGCTCACATAACCAAGAAGAAACGTTTTTAAAATGTCGAGAACGTTCAGAAATAACGGTTTAATAATGGAATTGAAACATTAGCACAATGTTCTAGAATGTTTTTGTTTGCTGAAGCCACGATTATAATAACAAACGTGTTTTTGCAGGAGTTACGATAAACTGCCACGCCATGTTTGTTTTCAGCAAAGCTCTATAAATACTCGAACCCGCCCGGCGTGTTATCAGAAGCATCGAGCGTGTCGGAGTTATCGCTGCGGAAGGGGAAAGAGGTCAGACGGCATTTACTCAAGATGTGTCCTGACTCGCCCCAAACTCTCTCTGTTTCCTGAGAAGAATCACATAATTCCAAAAACCCCCGAGGGAAAGTGACACAACACCAAACAATGAGTCTTCTAGGTTCATTGTGTTGCCTGATCATTGAGGAAACACATGAGATGTTTGCAGGATAAACTCTGGGGATATCGAAGGAAAGCCCCTGATTGATGTTTTCTGAGGTTTGAGGAGAATCTGATTTCTGCTTCCTGCTTCCCTGTTTGAGTTTAAGTGAAAGCAAAACGATTAAACAGTAACGAACTTGACTGGAAATGAAAACGACATGAACCAAAACACAAGCTGCGCTCATTTACCTCAGCTGCTCGTCCGAAACAAAACAAACATGTACAGAGATCTCCCAGAATGCAACTCTCGCTCTACATACATACATATATATATTTTTGTTTTCAGAGAATAAATTATTAAGAGTACAAATTATTATTTAATTTATTAAGTCAAATATTAAAATAATTTCGAAATAAATCTAGCAAAATTGACAACAGAATTCCATTAAAAATATGTAAAATAGGATGAATGTATTTGAGAAACTTCCTAACATAATAAGACCTGTTTACGGATTTATTTTCATAGTAAAAATAGTAAATTTTTAATAATAATCACATTGGCTGTACAAGTAATTTTAACAGGCTGACTTACAAAAATCAAGTCGAATCTTGTATAACTTATAAAATAAAAGCTGAAATTGCTTAAATTATTTTTACAGCATATAAATCTAGCAAAATTTGTTTTGTGCCTCTAAGGTAAGAAAAACTAACTTTATTGCGGATATTTTCTCAGAAAACGAGTTTAATCTCATAAATGTTCAGGATGTTTTCACTGGAAAACAAGAAAAAAAACACACGCACTATAATGGTTTATATCCGCCAGTGAAGCTCCAGACGAAGCTACTGCATTTCAGCAAGTGTCTGCTGGAGTCAGACGTGATGTCACTTCCTGCGGGGTCTCGTACTGATAAACCCCTGGACGGCCCTGAAAACGGCAGCCGAAGCCACGATGAACACTGACCCTCACAGAAACACATGATCAACACATGCAGAAGACCAGATAAACACTCAGAGTCATTATCAGGGGTCAAGGGTCAAGTCACATTTCACCCTACAATCGCGTGCGAGTGCAGGTGATGGAGCCGCGGGCGGGTGAAAGCTGGGCGGCTCCGCAGAACCTGTTTGATGAACAAAACAACAGCTGCGTTTGATCTCCACGTCACTGTTTTTAACCGCAGATGATCGCGTTTGACCCTCACAAACATCTCCGTGATGAAAACAGCGTACCGATATGAAACACAGCGATCATAAATCATGCAAAACTCCAAAGCCATCCATGAAACAATCTTCTTCTGAGTTTCATTTTATTATGAACTATTTTTTTTATTATTTATAACTGTGGAAATGTATTCTTTCTGAATGCGTTTGTGCTTTTTATTATTTATGATCATAATATAATTAGTATTAAAAATTTATTGAATGCGTTGGTGTTATTGTATTATTTATGAGTAATTTATAATAATAAAATTAGTATTAAAATAGTGTGATAAATCTAATAACACATCAGTCGCAGCCTACATAAACAATAAAATATTAGATTTAATGTTATTTATAAATAACACCAACACATTCATGAATGCTAAATGACTTTTATTATTTACGAGTGATTTATAATAAGATCATTAATATTAATGTAGTGTGATGAATATCTTGTTTATGAATATGTCTCTGGTCTCTCACCGTTCTGCCGGATCGGTCCATGGCTTTCTTCACCCGTCCGTACGTGCCCTTCCCGAGGGTCTGCAGGAACTCGTACCGGTGTTTGAGGTTGTGTTTGTGATGGTGCCTCTTCACCGCCTGACGCTTCGCGGGAGCCGCTGCCGGATCACCCGGAGCCCGTCCGGACCCGTCGCACTCCATGAGCCTTTACACACGCGCAGATATCACGGAATGACGCGCTCTCATGGCGCGTGCAGGTGAGATAGTGAGCGGCGCGCGCTGATCATCCGCTCTGACTAGAGTCGAGTCGCGTGTGGGCGGGGTGCGGTTCAGTGGGCGTGTCTCTAACCGTAAGTACCGCCCTCGCGCTTGTCGTCGACAGGTGGGCGTGTCTAGCTTTGTATTAGTATTCTCCTCTCTTTTTATTTATTTATTTATTTATTTTATTTGAACAACTTCAATATACAGACTCAAGTAGGGAACAGCAACATGCATATGAAAATATACACAAATGACAAGTAATTAAATCTCCATTTGTATATCTGTGCATATAGACCTATGCTTAGATAGGTTCATGTGTACAAAATAAACAACAGCATGTTCGTACAAGAAACAAAAGCACAATCTTTAAGGGGGGGTTGCAAGGAAAATATATTAAAATAAAGCACCTACAAAATCTTAGAAGTATCTTAGAAGACTTTATATGAAGTGCGCTTCATATAAAGTCCACACGATGGCGCTAATACTGCGTGAAAACTTTCCCATTTTCATCATTCCGTTTCACTAATAAAACTGAAAGTACACTATAGGGAAGTAACTTTTACAACAAAACTCCCCCTTAAATCCTCCCAAAAATATAATTTAAAAAAAAAAAAATCCCCCTTAATTTTAATTCGTTTTATTAGTAGTTTTGATTCCAGTTAATCTTTTTATGATCTTTGCAAGCCAGTTTCATTAAAACACAATGTCAAATTTACTTTAATATTATTTATTATATATAAGCACATTATACATGTATTAAATCCATAGACTGACAAACGATTTAATTTGTGTCTTGAGTTTAATCACTAGAGGTCGCCAGATAACTGCGCTGCAAGCTTTCCATCAGTGTAGATGAAGTGCACTACTGTAGTACACTACACCGACTGTACATCACTGGTGCTGAATTTGGAGCCGCATACTAGCATACTACTCTCACTATTTCTTCCATAGAAAGATATGGTTAATGCAGTAGGAGTAGTATACTAGTATGCGGTTAGGATTTTAGCATGTGTCCCCGAGTGCGTACTTCACTGTGCATAGCATTTATGCTAATATTAACCACTTTACAGAGGAGATTTTGACGATTTGATAACTGTTTGAGTTTAGCTGGATGCTAATGCTGTCATGCAAAGATGCAATATATATATAGAGATATATATTTATATGTATTATTGACTTTTCGTGTCATAATTATAATTTTTATGTACACCAAAGTACGATTTTTTTCTTATGTGGAGGAAATGGGCTTCCATTGTATTAGTATCTTTCCCCTAAATAATAAAGTACATGTTTTAGTACGTACTAAAAGTGTTTTCGCTATGCTGAGCGGACTACATTTCCCAGCATGCCCCAGCCGCGCCTCGCTCCGCCCACCGAACGTCCTTCTCTCCAAATGGAAGAGCAGCAGCAGCGGCTGGCAGCGCAAAACTCCCGTATTTGGGCTGAAAAGTGAAACATTCCGAACCGAAGCAACACAAACACCGGGATTATCGATGGTCGGCGGGGGGAAAGCTGTCGAACCGCCGCGAACCAGAACCAGCGACCCGGTTCGGCCTCCGGTCCGCCCGAGTGTGTGTTTCTGACACACACACACACACTCACACACACACTCACATACACTAGTGTTGTTGTTGTGTTGGCTCGGTCCATCCCGCAGTGATTCGGGCCTCTGGACAAACGCCGGGCGTTCATTCGTGTGTCTGGACTCGTTTGGATGGATATGTGACACAAACACGCGTCGCTCCGGGTTCTGGTCCAGGATCAGGATGGAGAACCCGCAGAAAGCAGGTCCGCTGCTCAGAGATCTGACCCGAGCCTTCAACCACTACAACAAACACAACGTCTTCCTCAAGAAGAACCTGAAGGAGACCATCATCTTCTTCAGAGAGATCCGACAGAATCACAGCAACACCTGCAGCAGCAGCACATCTGGACTCACTCCGGATTCAGGTCAGTCCGGTTCTGACGTGTTTGAACAGAGACACCGTTATTTATTTACAACTAATGAGCGTGTTTTTCCCCAACAAATTTATCATTTTAATTGTTTTATTTCTATAAATATAAATAAATATGATCATTAGACTACAACACTAAACGCATAACATGCATTATGAATGCACTATTTATACATTTTAATATTATAATTATACTAGAAACGATTTAGATATCTATTTTTGGCTGTCTAATTGTTAAGCTACACATTTCTCACGAATTTTACCGTTATTTATACACTATTATTACTATTTTGAATTAGTATTCAATGCTTTATTTTTGGTTTTAGTACTTTTGTTTAAATTTTCTGTTATATAAAATTATATTAATTGAATTTTTTCTAGTTTTAGTTTTGGTAATTTTACTACGTAAACCTATTTTACATATTTCTAACTTTTTAAGTATAAGTTTATTGTACGTTTTTATTTATTTTTATTTATTGCAGTTATCTCAAACGATTTTAATTGTTTTATTTTTTAGATTTAGTTAATAATAAGAACGTATAAAGTTATTTTAAAAGATCATTAGGTTACGTCACCTGTAAATACTGCTGTGTGTTTTTTATTCTTTAAAGACGCGACAAATAAAGTTATTGATCAGTGGAGCTGTTATCAAACGACTATAACCAATGAATATCAGTTGAACCGGTTATCAGCGGGTTATCATCGGTGTGTGATTGTGTTGTTAGTTGTCAGTGATTCCTGATGACTGTGTGTGTGTGTGTGTGTGTGTGTGTGTGTGTGTGTGTCCTGCAGGAGGTTTAGTGTTAACAGCAGAAAATGTCTTGAACAGGATTTAGTGTGAAATAAGCAGCTTAACTGCTGTGAACAGAGTCGCATTCAACTGAACCAAAGTACTAAACACTCGACAATACTTCACACACACACACACACACACACACTGATTCTGCTGCCAGATGTATGTCACAGAAACATGTCCAACTCATGTATCGCCATCAAATCTAAAGACGAAAGTCAGAAATTATATTTGACATTAAAAATCAAGCCTGTTTTGAAACGTTTTTTGTTTTAATATTATTTTCATGACATTAAAATGCATTTTTAAGTTCTCATTAATGTAACGTGTAAGAATTTGAATGCGTCTGAATTTTGAACAGTATGAGGAATATTGTACTGTTGTTTACTTTGATGTTGCACGTGTGATTATGAGTGTGTGTGTGTGTGTGTGTGATGTCTTTCCTGTAACAAAAGAGTTTAGCTTGTTCTGACGCAAGTTTCCTCTGGTTTCTCAATAAAATCATTGAGCTGGTTTAATCTGCCGCAGAAAGCATTGGTTTCAGTGACACTGTGATGTTGGGTCTCGTCTCAGACTCGCTGACGTCTCACAGAGGTTCAGTTCACTCTCACAACCTTTGACCCTGGCCCACGTGACCCCTGGTCCTTTCCCTGGAGCGCACACACACTCTTGCGTGTTTTCATGGATGTATTTGCGTAGATCAGCCTGTGATTTATAGAAGTACGTGCATCTCGTTCCTCAGGCCTGTCTGATCTCGTCTCGTGTGTCTCTCACTGCTGTGTTCAGGCTTGTTTTCAGCACCGTTATGATGGTAAGCACCAATCAGAGCGCAGCGTTTCTGGCCACGCCCTCATGAACTCACGTAAACGCACAGAACCTGCAGTCATCAGCCGCAATCATACAGCTTCATCACTGCTTTAATCTGTAACAAACAATATATTCAAGTCTTTGATGTTTTACACATTTGAATTCTTATTCACGGTTTATGCATTGTATTTCATATTATGTAAAAAGCATTGCTTTTAACAAATAAATTGCAAATTAGTGACTTTGAATGCTACAAAACATATATATAAACTTTTATTATTTCAGTTAATTAATTTTATTTTTTGCACAATTTTATTGCTGATCATTTAATTACAAATTAGTGCAGAGGCCCTCACATGACGGGGGAAATATCGTTTTACTAAATCATGTGCATGATATAATAATTTGTTATCTCGATTTACTAAATTGTGCGCACAATATAATAATTCATTCCCTCGTTTTATTACATAGAATACAATAATGAAATCAAATCAGTTAAATAAAAATGAGGGAAGGAATTAGTACAATGTGGCCACAATTTACGAAATCGAGGGAATTAATTATATTGTGCGCACGATTTAGTAAAATGAGAACAAATTTTTAATGTGGTCATGATATAGATTTATATATGAGTCATGTTCAATTAGCAGTTTTGAATACTATAAAATATATATAGATGTTTTATTTTTTTGTTATTTTTTGTTAAGTTTTTTATATATATATATATATGGGTCAATGACATGACGGGTCATTTTTTTTGTCCAAAGGCCTTAATAATAATAAAAAAACAAAGATATGACTTCCAAAGTATGTAAGGTAGTACAACTAGATCTCTTTTATTAAATCCAAAAGGTTTTAATTATATTTTTCTACATATAAATGTATTTTAAAGATTTTGAAGTGTCAAAAGTTCATTTGGTTTAACCATCCAAAGGCCAAAACAGCCATTTCATTTGTGATTAAAATATCTTAAAATGTAATAAATGTATATATTTTTTATTCTGGCATGATTTTATAACATCATATATCAACATAGTGCAAAATGATATTAAAATTGTATGTAGAAGTCGTTGCTTTGTTATGAGAAAAAATGAATTTCATTGATGTCATTCAGAGTAACCAATATAAAGGGACCATTTTGGATCAAGTCATGCGGTCAATATCATGTGACAGGATATGACATCATTCAGACACCTTCAAAGAACCACATGGTCATGGTCTCTCTCTTAACTATTTGAAAAATTAATGTTTTCATTTGTTCATACGCATGTCCCGAAACATCAGGTCATTCGGTACAACCGCTATAAAACATGGAAAATGTTGTAATATTTTAAAAACTTGTACTAAATATAAAATGTTTGATTGTCCTTTTGCTAGCTAGCTAGATATCAGCCTGTTAGCATTGTTTGAAAATATCGTCATTCGGTAAAACTGAAATTTTGGTTAAACCGAATGACTTTTTTGGTGACAAATTTTGTCCATCTTGTAAAAAATGACAAAATCAGTGTTAATTGATTATAAAAACCACATTATCTCATTGTTAACACTTAATAAAACTTAATAAAACCTTATTTGTCAATGACCCATATATATTTTTCGTTATAAATTTATAATTTGATTTCATTTGTGCAATACATTTCCAATTTTTTTTGTTAACCATTTAATCGCAAATTAGCAACTTTGAATACTACAAAACATGCATAAATGTATGTATTGATTTATTTATTTATTATAACTGCCATTACTCAAATTAAATATGATTGATCAGATGATACTTTTACTGGTGATGTTTCAGCCTGTTCAGACGGCGAATCTCACTCTGAGAGGCGTCAGTATGTGAGCGCAGCATTAATCATCGGTTTATGGTGTGATGGCGTTTGTTAGCGTGTTAGCATGCAGCAGTCAATCAGATTACGGCGGGAAGCCGCGTGTGCAGTGCTGTTGTATAAGGCAGTGACTCAGCAGCACTGGGATTATGAGCACTCCCTAATAATATCCAGAATGACTCGCGGCTGTGTGTGTGTGTGTGTGTTTGGTCGGCCCGGCTCAGAGACGGTCATGAGATGCAGGCCTCAGGACACACCGACCCAAAGCTTGTTTTTCTACACACTGAAACATCTCAGACACTAGAAACATCTGCCCTTCCGTGCTTTTCTGAGAATCAATTCAAAGCTCTGATTCAGCGATTCATTTGCGTCATAACTCTAAAATCTTTATAAAAGTCTCTGTGTGGCATTTTTATGAATTAAATTATTTTTTCCTCTAGTTTTTGTGACCAATAAATTAAGTTAAATTAAATATTAAAATAAATTAAAATTGTTTTTTTAGTATAAATATATGTAGGTGAATATTCATATATGGTAATCGGATGTCTCCTTGTCTCTCTCAGGTCAGCTCGGCTGCATCTCGTTCCCGCGTCACGATGAGGATTATCTGCAGAATGTTGTCGGTAGCGCCCCCTATATTCTCATCCTGGGTCAGGACTGTTCGGCCCGATACCAGCTCCTGAACTGCCTGCTGGGAGAGAGGCTCCTCCCCCTGGGCTCTGAGGCGGGCGGGGCCTGTGGCGCGGAGGGCGGGGCCTGCAGGAGGAGGAAGTTGTGTTTCACGCACGGCCGTCAGACGCGGTTGAGTCTGGCGTTGCCCGGACAGTACGAGCTGGTGCATCAGCTGGCGGCTCACTGCGGCCGCTGGGATACGGTGCCCCGCGAGGACCTGGAGATCCAGGAGTGCGAAGATCCTGCTCAGCGATTGGCCGAGCTGGAGATCACGCTCCATCACGCACTGCTGCAGGTCAGAGGCTCATGTAGTCCTCATGTTTCTCTCAATCACATCAAATATGGTTTCGTTTGGTGAGAAAAGTTACAGGAGCATTGGAAACATCAATCAGCTTCTCATTCTCCGGTGTTTATGTAACCCTGTTCTGTGGATCTGGTGCACTTCACATGACCACAGATGAAAAAAAAAAGAAAAAAAAAAAAAGAAAGCTCACTAGTTGCTGCTATGGTGATGCGTGTCTCCATGGTGACGGGAAAACTGTGTCCTGGGAGCCTCCTATAAATACTTGGTGGATTCGGTCATGGCTGAATTCCTTTCTTTCATGAGTTCATTTGTTTTCATGACTGAAAAGAGTTCTAAATTCAGTTCTTGGTCAGGTTCAGATCTATCTTAGATCAGACTCAAATTAGTCGCAAATCAGACTTCAGTAAGTCTAAAAATCCTCGGATCAGTCTAATCAGCCTCTAAACAAAAGCTATCAAACTGATCAGATTCAGATCAGGATGTGGAATCAGTTAAATTAAACTTTTGAATCAGTCACAAATCAGACTCAATCTTAGATGAGTTGTGAATTAGATTCAGAATAGTCTAAAACACTGAGATCAGTCTGCTATCAAACTCTGATCAGTTTCATATCAGTGTCGAATCATAATCAGATCTGGTTCTGGAATCAAACTCAGTCCGATCAGATGGGACTCAAATCTGAGTCAAATCAGACTCCAATTAGTCTAAAAATACTCATTTCAGTCTGCTGTCAAACTCAGACTGGTTTTAGATCTGTCTTAAATCAGACTGTGCCTTGGATGGGCCTCAAATTAGAGTCAAACCAGTTTTGCATCATTAAGGTCTTGGATCAGTTGCAAATCAGATTTGGATTAGTTGAAAATCAGACTCAAATCACTTTGTACAAGTCAGATCAGTCTCAAATCAGACTCAGTCTTGGATCAGTTGCAAATCAGATTTCAATTAGCCTAAAACTCACTGTTTAGTCTGCTATCAGACTCTGATCACTTTCAGATCATTGTCGAATCTAGATCAGACTCTGATCCAACTCAGATTGGTTTTGGATCTGTCTTAAATCAGACTCGGCCTTGAATGAGACTCAAGTCAAATTGAATTTCACATCAGACTCATTAAGGTCTTGGATCGGTTTCAAATCAGACTCAAACTTAGATCAGTTGCAAATCAGACTCCAGTTAAATTCTGATCGAACTCAGATTGGCTTTGGATCTGTCTTGAATCAGACTCTGCCTTGAATGGGACACAAATCAGAGCCAAGTCAGTTTTGCTTCATTAAGGTCTTGGATCAGTTGAAAATCAGATTTGGATTGGTTGAAAATCAGACTCGGATCACTTTGGACAAGTAAGATCAGTTTTAAATCAGACTCAGTCTTGGATCAGTCTAAAACGCTCTGTTCAGTCTGTTAGACTCCTATCAGAGTCAGATTGGTTTCAAATCAGACTCTGCCTTTGAATAGAACTCAGATCAGAGTCAAATCAGTTTGGCATCAGACCCATTAAGGTCTTGGACAGGTTCAAATCAGACTCAGTCTTGGATCAGTTGTAAATCAGACTTCGGTTAGTCTACAAATACTCGTTTCAGAATGCCATCAAGATCTGATCAGTTTCAGATCAGGCTGTGATCGAACTCAGATTGGTTTCCTATCTGTCTTGAATCAGACTCGGCCTTGAATGAGACTCAAGTCGAATTTAAATTCACATCAAACTCATTAGGGTCTTGGATCGGTTTCAAATCAGACTCCAGTTAGTCTAAAAACACTCAAATCAGTCTGCTAGACTTCTATCAGAGGATCAGATCTGTCTTGAATCAGACTAGGCCTTGAATGGGACTCAAATCAGAGTCAAATCAGTTTGGCATCAGACCCATTAAGGTTTTGCATCAGTTTCAAATCAGACTTAATCTTAGATTAATCTCAGTTGCAAATCAGTTCAGACTTGGGTCATTGCAGTCTCAGATCAGACTCAAACAGTGTGTTTGTCTCAGAACAGATTTTCTGCATGATTCTCTCTTGCAGTTTGTGCTCAACTCGTGTGTGTTTGTTCAGTGATGTTTGCCGTCACACACATCTGCTAGAATCACATCTGCTCTCAAATGAACCCCGTCTGTTTTTGGTCGGCACACACACGTTAGCGCCCAGGCATTAATTAGCGTCCGTCCCTGCATGGGGCTCGGTGTTCGGTCCCAGCGTACGCTGACGGCGGGGAGTGAAATCTGCGTCCTGTGAACACATTCCCAGCATTCCTGCTAACACACACACACACACATGCGTCTTTCCGCTGAGCAGTGTTAGCTGCAGTAGTGGAGAGTGTGTTTGATGCGTGTGAATCGGATCTTTGTTGGGTTCAGGTCTGATGGGCCCGCGGCTCAGCCGGCCGTTTATGAGGAGCCGTGTTTGCAGGCCATCTTTGTTCCAGAGAGACTTCAGCGCTCTATCGCTCTTGTGTCAGAGACGGCACTGACTGACTCTATTGTGCTAGTGTGCTAGTGCTCTTTATTCTCTCTCTGCCGCTGCGGGTTTGGATTAATCATACAGTCGAACTTTGACCCTCCCTATCTAACATTTCTTGAACCCTTTCTCAGACGAACACACTCCTTTATCTGTAGAAACACCTACACAAGCTCCATTTCACACAGTCAGAAAACATGTTCAAGAAATGTCTGTGATTAATATCACTTTGCAGATATATGAAAAATCTTTATGCAGATTGGAAATATTGTGGATATTAACTGGTTGTGTGTATTGAAAATATCCTCAAAAAATTGATCAAAACTTTTCATTTATCAATGTTTTTTCATATACATTTGAGTCAATTTTAGTTGACATAAATTAGTTTGACTAAATATTATTGACCAAACTTTGACTTTGAGAAAATATTCAAACACTTTTATTTTTACATATTTGTTTTATTTATATATTAATTGAAATGTCAAAACGAAACCAATGTGAAAACTGTTTTTGATGTGAAAATTTGATCTTCTAGAATAATATTGTGTACACTATTGTTATTTTAAATTTAGTCAAAAAGTTACATTTTAATTAAAAAGTGTGAAATTAAACCCGATATTGAGACATTTTGATATATTTTTATTTACGCGTTGCTTGAAACGTGCGTCAACATGATGAATGTGTGTTCTTCTGTAATTTTGCTGACAGGAAGTGAAGATCATGGTTCTTCCGTGTCGTAACGTCCAGCCCGTGGAGGAGGCTCTGGAGGACTGCAGGCGCGGCATCCTTCCCATAATCCTCTACGCCGTCAGCAAGGACACGCTGAGCCCGGAGCAGCTGAAGGAGCTGCAGAAGGTGCGCGAGACGCTGCCGTACCCCGTCTGCTTCATCCGGATCCCGACGGACGCGTCGCCCGAACCGCCCCGTTCCGTGGAGAAGGAGCGCAGCGCTCTGTTTACGCAACTCGCGTCTCTGGAGCTCATCGGCGGCTCGGCAGGAAACTGCGCCTGCGGGGCTCCGGCACAGACGCCCGGCAAGGTGCAGGGCATTCTGGGAGAGAGTCTGGAGCGTCTGCACCGCGTGTTGGTGCCGTTCATCAGGCAGGTGCTGCAGAACCAGCAGGTGGAGGCGGCGACGCTGCTGAACGCGGTCCACTGCCGCTGCCTGGACCTCTTCATCAACCAGGTGACCTTACAGAAGATGAACTGACGTGATGTTCAGGCTGAAGAGGTTTTGACGCTGTATTGTGTTTCCAGGCGTTCGACATGCAGCGGGATCTTCAGATAACGCCGCGGCGTCTGGAGTACACGCGCGAGAAGGAGGGCGAGCTCTTCTCCTCCCTCATGGCCATCGCCAACCGCAAGCAGGAGGAGATGAAGGAGATGATCGTGGAGACGCTCGGCAGCATGAAGGAACAGCTGCTGGAGGACGCCGCCAACCTGGAGTTCACAGGTCAGAGGTCAAAGCACTTCCTGCGGCATTCGGGTGCTAATTACATCACACTCCGCTGTCCAAACAGAACAAAATTACAGCATTTCAAAGGTTTTAGATCATTGTTCATTTATATCCTCATGTTCAGTTTATTGTTTCGGTTTAGTTTCTTTTAGTTTTAGTTTCAGAGTTTGGTAGATTCAGTTTATTTTGTTTTTATTGTAGTATTTTAGGGCTGTTTACATTTCTCCGTTTAGTCTGATTTCTTTATTTCTGCTTCATGTTTACTGCAGGCTTGTTAAGGTTTTATAATGTAACCAATGTATCTATAACTAAAATCAGCTTGTGGCCGTTTCTGTTTTAGTTTAGTTTAGTTTAGCCCAGTCATTTAGATTTCTTTGAGGGTAAAATAATAGTTCAGTTCAGTTAAATGTGATGCTCTGAAACCACTGAGAGCCTAGAAAGAGAAACTTCCCCTTTACTAGCGTGTGTGTGGATCTATTGTGGTCAAACGTGACTGTGTGAGGGGAAATCCACTGGTAGTTATTATTGTGTGTTTGAGGAAATTCATTAGTGTTAATGGGTGTCAGGTGGCTGTCCTGTTACCATAGCAACAGATGATGAGAATCAAAAGTGAAAAGCTGTGTCTTGTTTCAAAGGCTGCTTCCTCTGGAGGCTGCTTTATAGTACACACAATACGCTCTGAGTAATGTTTATCAGTAAGAAGAAGAAGAAGAAGAAGAAGTTTTATTTATATAGCGCCTTTCCAGAGCTCAAGTTCGCTTCACATAGTGCTGTACAATACATTTGCACATCCACATACACAATACAAACACATTATCCAAAATACATATTGAAAAGATATGTTTTTAGCTGAGTCTTGAAGGTAGGCAAAGATGATATATAACGAAGTGTAAGAGGTAGCGAATTCCATAATTTAGGAGCATCAACACTAAATGAGCTACAGTGGACAGCCGAAAACGAGGAATGGACAAAAGACCAAGCTCAGATGATCTGAGGGACCGGGCAGGAGAGTAGGAGTGGAGTAGGTCAGACAGATATGGAGGCGCAAGACCATTTAATGCCTTAAACGTTAGAAGTAATATCATAAAGTGAATATGTGATGCCACAGGTAGCCAGTGAAGATCATGCAGAGGAGTAATGTGAGCAGAACGCCTGGTAGAGGTGAGAACTCTTGAGGCTGAGTTTTGAACATACTGTAACCTTGCTATGAGTTTTTTTAGGCAGACCAAGAAACAGAGCATTGCAATAATCCAGACGTGATGTGATTAATGCATGAATTAAGATTTCAGCATCAGCTAGAGTGAGAGAAGATCGAAGACGTGCGATATTACGAAGATGGAAAAAAGAGTTTTTAACGACAGAAGAAATATGAGAGGTAAAAGATAGAGATGAGTCAAATAAGACACCAAGATTATGGACAGATGAAGAAGGCTTAACATGAACCCCGTCAGTTTCAAAGAACAGGTCCATCCTTTTGACTGAGGTAGCAGAACCAATCATCAAAATTTCAGTTTTGTTATTATTTAGTTTAAGGAAATTCAAGGACATCTAATGCTTGATATCCCTGATGCATGCAGTAAGTGAGTCAGGCAGAGATGGCCTATCAGAGCTGGTGGTAAGTCCATGCATGTGTATGATGTCACCAAGTGGAGAAATATAAATGATAAACAGAAGTGGACCAAGAACTGAACCTTGAGGAACACCCTGTGAGACGGAGCAGTGGCAGATTTATACCCTTGTATGGTGATATAATATTTTCTGTCGCTGATGTAAGAAATGAGCCAGGAAAGAGCTGGACCAGTGATACTGACAAGGCGAGGGATGAGTATTTCATGGCAGACTGTGTCAAATGCAGAGCTTAGATCGAGAAGAATCAAGATGTTTATTAACCCAGAATCCATGGACAGAAGAATGTCATTAACCACATGAAGAAGAGCAGTTTCAGTGATGAGCGAAATCCTGACTGAAAAGGTTCAAAAAGGCCATTAGCGTTTAAGTAAGATCTCAATTGTGAAGCCACAACTTTTTCAAGAATGGTAAATTTGAGATTGGCCTGTAATTGTTCATGTTTAGATGGTTTTTTAAGAAGGGGGTCACTGCAGCCATTTTTAATTCTGCTGGAACAATGGCAGATGCTAAACTACAGTTTATTATATGCGTTATGAAAGGTTCAACCTCAGGAACTCACAACAGTAGGTGTAGGATCAAGCTGGCAGGATGTAGAATTAGACTTCACAATTAGATCACTTATGGCAGCAGAAGTAGTGAGAGTAAAAGCAGAGAGAGAGTTTGTTGAGTGAGTCAGCTGACATCAAGTGAACATTTGAGGGGTGTCTTTGGAAATGGATTCAGTGATTGACTTCAATTTGTCTGAAAAGTAATGAGAAAAATTATTCACAAGCACCTCAGAGCCAGAAATAACATGTTGTGGAGGGTTAGTGAGTTTGTTGACCACAGCAAACAGAGATTTGGGCCTGCTCATAGGTTCTTAATAGTAGAAGAGAAATATGAGGATCTTGCAGCATTGAGGGCTGTACAGTAGTTGAGCAAATGTTCTTTCAAAGCCAAAGAGTGCACAATGAGTCCAGTTTTCCTGTAAAGTCTTTCCAAGCGACGTCCCATAGCTTTCATTGCTCGAAGTTCCAGAGTGAACCATGAAGATGGAACCAGTCTAGTTTTAACAGGAGCATGTTTCTCAAGTATTTGGGAAATGGAATTATTATAGATGCTGCATATTTCTGATGGACAGTTGGATAGTAAACAATCTGACAAGGTGGAAGACCTTATTGAATCAGAGAAAGCAGATGGATCAACAGAACAGATTTTACGATAAGTGAGCATTTTTTTCACAGGCGATATAGATGTAGGAAAACTAAAACTGAAGTTTAGGAGTTTGTGATCTGAAAAAGCTAAATCAGTTCCTCCAGAAATAGATGTACCCAGGTGGAGTGCTGTAAATCCTTACAGCAGATGTCCTTTACAGAAGCATGTAGATGAACACCATCGGTGGTTTCTCTGTGTTGCAGACATCATCATGACATCTAACTCTGAGCCCATGAGCCCTAAAGACATCAAGGTGTGCATCAGTCAGATCCAGGATCTGATCGTGATCCGGCTCAACCAGGCCGTGGCTAATAAACTCACCAGCTCCGTGGACTACCTGCGGGAGAGCTTCGTAGGAACTCTGGAGCGATGCCTGGGCAGCCTGGAGAAATCCACGGCCGAGCCCTGCGCGCACAACGTCACCTCCAACCACCTCAAGCAGGTACACACATGCTCGCATCATCGTCATTCACATCATCGCCAATTGCTCGCGTCCTTGCCATCTCTCACATCATCGCCATTGCTAACATCAACGCCAGCGCTCACATCATCGCCAGCACTCGCATCATCACTATCACTCGCATCATCGCCATCGCTAACATCAACGCCAGCGCTCACATCATCGCCATCGCTCGCATCATCACCGTCGCTCACATCGCCAGCACTCGCATCATCACTATCGCTCACATCATCGCCATCGCTAACATCAACGCCAGCGCTCACATCATCGCCATCGCTCGCATCATCACTATCGCTCGCATCATCACCGTCGCTCACATCGCCAGCACTCGCATCATCACTATCGCTCACATCATCACTATCGCTCACATCATCGCCAATATTAGTATTATTAGTATTACACTTTCAAACCACTCTTCACTCTGAAACATGTAGTCTGTACATGTATTCAATTAATACCACTCTATTTTATGCCGATATATAGAGCAACCCTTCTGTGTGTGTGTGTGTGTGTGTGTGTGTGTCGCGCAGATCCTGAACGCGGCGTATCACGTGGAGGTGACGTTCCACTCCGGCTCCTCCGTCACACGCCTCTTCTGGGAGCAGATCAAACAGGTACGTCACCCATAATGCCCTGCACTCGCGCTACATGTTTCGGCCGCTCATGTGCATCTGTCCTCAGATCATCCACCGAATCACATGGGTGAATCCGCCGTCCGTCACGGCTGAGTGGAAGCGGAAGGTCGCGCAAGACGCCATTGAGAGCCTCAGCGCCGCCAAACTGGCCAAGAGCATCTGCTCTCAGTTCAGGACGCGCCTCAACAGCTCCCATGAGGCCTTTGCCGCCTCGCTCAGACAGGTCAGACCTTCACATCACAGGAGTTTGATGAATGTTGACTCTTGAAACACTCATCTGTGTTCCTTTGTTCTTCATTTGATTACTGCTTATTTGAGTGTTCATGGGATTGAGAAACACTGCCACGGTTCTAATTTACCTTCATTTGATTATTATATTATATTATATTATATGAGGGTCATTAGTAGTGACTGATAAAACCCTGTACTCGTGTGTGTGTGTGTGTGCAGCTGGAGGAGGGTCACACGGGTCGTCTGGAGCGCACTGAAGACCTCTGGCTGCGGGTCAGGAAGGATCACGCACCGCGACTCGCGCGGCTGTCGCTGGAGAGCCGATCACTGCGAGACATCCTGCTTCACGGTGAGACACGATCAGATGCGTGTGTGTGTGTGTGTGTGTGTTTGATCTCTGTCTGACTCGTCTGTCTCTCCTCAGGAAAGCCGAAGCTGGGCCATGAGCTGGGCCGCGGTCAGTACGGTGTGGTGTATCTGTGCGACAGCTGGGCCGGACGTCACCCGTGTGCGCTCAAGTCTGTGGTTCCTCCTGACGACAAGCACTGGAATGACCTCGCGCTGGAGTTCCACTACACACGGTAACGGCACTGCTGCACTGGAGACACATGACCACAGACCGCTTCACGCTCTCCCACAAACCACCGCAGTAACGCCTCAGGAGCGCACATACATCCAAACATTTGAGTAATTAATCATTATTTTTCTGTCAGGTCTCTGCCGAAACACGAGCGGTTAGTGAATCTTCACGGGTCGGTCATCGATCACTCGTACGGCGGCGGCTCCAGTATCGCGGTTCTGCTGATCATGGAGCGATTGCACAGAGATCTCTACACGGGTCTGAAGGTACCGCCACACTTCTGTCTGTGGTTCTGTCCATCTGTCTGTGGTTCTGACTGACGTGTCCGTCTCTCTCAGGGATCCCCTTCCCTGTCTCTGAAGGAGCGTCTCCAGATCGCTCTGGACGTGGTGGAGGGGATCCGCTTCCTGCACAGTCAGGGTCTCCTGCACCGAGACATCAAGCTGAAGAACGTTCTGGTGAGGAACCGCGTCTGATTCACGTCTGGCTCAGTGTGACGAGCTTCATAACGCTGGGTTTGTTCTTCTGTGCAGCTGGACAAACAGAACCGGGCCAAGATCACCGACCTGGGCTTCTGTAAGCCCGAGGCCATGATGTCCGGCAGCATCGTCGGGACGCCCATCCACATGGCTCCGGAGCTCTTCACAGGTCAGAGACCAGTCGATTCTTCAGAATGAATCAGTCAGTGAATCAAACACAAGAGTCATCTGTTTTAATATCAGACTGAATCGACTCACTCACTGAACTGACTCAAATGACTGAAAATTATTAGCATGTTAAACAGATTATTAGATAAAAAAAAAAATAGAGAAACTGTTGCATAGTCAGTGTTTGACTAATAGAATTGCAAATATATTTGCATGTTCATAATTAACAAATAACCAAGTTTATTTTGAAGTATAAAGTTTGAATCTTGGACTGATTCAGTCAGATGACTCACTTTAATGGACTCAAATGACTCAATCATGCACTGAGTGTCCAAGAACTGTTTTTGATGAACGAAATGTTAAAAATGATTCATACATTTAGTAAAAATATTGATGAAAACTAAATAAATTTATTTACTGACCCACATTGTTGCAACAAATAATAATATAAGTAGAGATGCACAAGATATTGAAATCATATCAGTTATCGATTGCGTTTAGAGTTTATTTCATTTATTGGCATTAATCTATGTTGCATATTAAATAGTTTTTTCATCTGTTTTATTAATTCAGATGCGCTTTACTGTCATGTAACTCTCATTTTAATATCCTTTAATATAAAAAAAAAACCTCAAATAATTTAATAATCCGGTCAAATAATTTAATAACAGTCTGTAGCAGATCTGATCATGATTGTTCATATTGTTCGTTGTGATTTTTCGATGCCTACATTTACTTCAGTGTTTTGTTTTTAATTTATTTTGGCAAAATATGACTTTTTAATATCAGACCATAAAAAATGATAAAAATAATTATTAATTCTATGCTTATTCTTAATATTGTACCATAAAAATATTTATTTTAAAGTGATAAAAATAGTCATAATTTATGGCAATTTTTAATATCAGACTTTAAACTTTTAAAAATTAAATAATTTTTATTGTAATTTTGAATATTGGACCATCAAAGTTATTTTCAACATATAAAAGATTTATTAAAAAAACTTCAGGCCATAAAAAATAGTGATAAAAATAGTTAACATTTTATGGCAATTTTTAATATCAGACCATATAACTTATTCATTTTAAAATGATTTTGAATTTTAAAAAATAACTTTTATTGTAATTTTTAATATTGGACCATCAAAGTGATTTTAAAAGTATAAAAGATTATAGAGTTAAAAATAAATGACTTCAACATCGGGCCGTAAAAAATATGATATTTTTTTATGGTAATTTTTAATATTGGACCATGAAAATGGTTGTCAAAATATCAATGTTTTAAATGTTATTATTATTTGTATATGACGCAGTTGTTGAGAAGAGTGGTCGTTGTTTTGCAGGGAAGTACGATAACTCTGTGGACGTGTACGCGTTCGGGATTCTCTTCTGGTATCTCTGCTCCGGCTCCGTCAAACTCCCAGAAGCCTTTGAGAAGTGCTCCAGTAAAGACCAGCTGTGGACCAACGTCAAGAAAGGTCAAAACGGATCCCGTTCGCCTGTGAACTCTGGGTAAAGGTCAGCGTGTTGATTGGCTAACGAGTGTTGCGTTGCTGCGTTTCAGGCTCGCGGCCGGAGCGTCTGCCCGTGTTCGACGAGGAGTGCTGGCAGCTGATGGAGGCGTGCTGGAACGGCGACCCTTCCCAGAGGCCCCTGCTGGGAATCGTGCAGCCCAGCCTGCAAAGCATCATGGACCGCCTGTGCGACAATTCTGACCAAAAGAGCGGGAACCTCGAGGACTCGAACTGACGCGTTTCCATGAGACGAGCTGCGGCTCTTGTGATTGAAAAACGGACGAATGTTTCTTTGCCTATGAACAAACATGATCACGCGTGTCATATCCACCGCCGCTCGTCACGGATCGAGAGATTTTACATGTAGTCGAGTTTGTGTTACAGATGAACTGAAACAGTAATTTTTAGATGGTGTTTAAACCGGTTTACATTATCCTGAGATGACATTTTTTAATAAAATGATTTGGACCGATTCACTGCTGAGCGTCATTCAGTCTGAAATGTGTTTAAATGTGAGTTACTAAAACACTCTAGCGGAGTCATGTCAGCATTATATCAGTCATTTGTAACAAAACATTGAAGTGAGGCTGTTTGTAAATGTTTTATAGCAGCTTCACAGAGATAAACGAGAAAATAATCCTCATATGAGACAACAGATTCAGATCAGTTGAGTCGAATGTCGATTCAGTTCAATAACCGTCGAATATTTCATACAGGCTAATCTAGAGTATTGTTTTTTTTTTCAAATCATGCTTTTGTAAATCAATTATGACATTGAAATTATGACCAAAAAGTAATAAATGACAAATTGAAATTCTGAGTCAAAATTGACTTGAATGACTTTCGACTTTTTATTAGTCATAATTATTTCTTTTCAATTTTTTCATAATTATGACTTTAATGTTTAATGACTTTATGACAACATTTTTAAATTCTGGCAGTCACAGTTATGAATTAAATAATAATTATGACATTAAAAAGTAAAAAAAAAAACCCACTATTTTTAACAAGTTTATATATAAATAAAAAAAAAAAAAAAAAAAAAAAATATATATATATATATATATATATATATATATATAATGTTGATATTTTGGCAACCATTTTCATGGTGTGATATTAAAATTACCAATAAAAATTATGACAGTTAATAATTTTGACTTTTCATCTCATAAAAGGTCAAATTAATGACGTGTCATCATTTTGACTTTTTAATTAATTATTACTTAGTATGTAATAATTAATTGTCATAATTGTGACTCGTCATAATTAAGATTTATCAGAGCATGATTTTTTTTCTTAGATGATGGAAATTTGTTTTGCAGGAAAATACTAGTTCAGTCGTTCAAAATTTTACGTTTAATTCAATGTGATTTGTGAAAAATCTAGCAATTTTTTAGTGAAAATTGGTAAATCTTACACCAAATTTTTTCTCATGGTGAAACGGTTCATTTACACGTGTGCCGCTCATGGTATCAGCCGTGTAAATGATGAACAGAAACCGAGCAGAACCCTTAAATACAGCAAATAAATGATCACGCGTCACAGTTCATTCTGCCGCCTACAGATGATCTCAACAACACTGAAACTAGAGTGTTTCTGGACATGCAAAACTCAAAACTAGTTAATGTTTAGGAGTTTGATCAAAGTATGAGTGACAGCTTGAGAAAACAAATGAGACGTTAAATATTAAAAACAGATTTACTTCAAGTCAGTGTTTTACAAAGAGTTTCCAGCCGTGTTTCCAGCTAAAACTGGTTCCAGTGATGAGACTGAAACAGAAATACAGTTATAAAGCACAACCTTATGGGTATAAAACATGTCTGTACAGCATGATTCTGACCAGTTTGTTATCAAAAGTCAAAAAATGACCCGTCTGGAGCAGCAGATAAAATGTCAGCGGTGGGTCACATTTGCATTTTTCACAAAGTGGAAATTGTGTCACGGAATAAAACATTTAAAACGTTTTATCTCACAATTTTTACTTTTTTCTCACTATTGCGATGATATCTCACAATAACTAAAAAAAAGCGTCATTGCGAATTTTTCTCACAATTTTGACTTTCTCACAAAAAGTTTTTCCTCAATTATGAGTTTATATTTTAAAATTGCAAGTTATAAATTCAGAATTGCAAGTTTACATATGATTAAAAAAAAAATAAAAAAGATAATTTGCAACTTTATATCTCACAATTCTCACTTTTTCTCTTACATCTGCACATTTATTCCTCACCATTCTGACTTTTCCTCACATTTGCGAGTTTACGTCTCGCATTTCTGAGAAAAAAAGAATTGTGATAAAAAGTTGAGATCACAATTGTTTTTTTTAATTTTTTGTCATAATTACGATATAGTCCAAATTGTGAGATAAAGATTCGCAATTATGTTTTTTATTTTTTTAGTCATAATTGCGAGATATAGTTGCAACTGTGAGGAAAAAAGTCAAAATTGTCAGATAAAAATTCATAATTATGCTTTTTTTAGTCATGAGATGTTGCGATTGTGAAAAAACTGTAAAAATTGTTAGCTAAAAAGTCGCAATTATGTTTTTTTTATTTTTTTGTACTCAATAGCGAGATAGTCACAACTGTGAGAAAAAAATAATTGTGAGATTAAAAAGTCACAATTACGTTTTTTATTTTTTTAGTCACAATTGTGAAATATAAGCTCGCAATTATGAGTACATAACTTGCAATTGCAAAATATAAAACTCGTAGTTGACAAAAAAGTCAGAATTGCGACAAAATATAAAGTTGCATTTACCTTTTTTTTATTTTTTCTCTCAGTTGTGAGAAAAAACTCAAAACTATGAGGTAAAAATTTGCAGTTACGTTTTTTGTTTTTTTATTCCGTGGCAGAAACAAGCTTCCATATGAACGGGTTAGAGACGGATCTATCAGCATGTGTTTTTGCGTGACGTGTTAGAGGTCTGTACAACACTGCGACAAATGTTTAAATTTACATCTGAGACCATTGCTACTCTATAAAATACAAAGGTTTTCATTCAAAAGGTTTTAAACGTGAGTCTTTTTAAAAGTTTGTATAAAAATGTCCCCAAAATTTACAAAAAAAAACAAGTATCAAAAGTTTTGTTCTCCTCCAGTGGTACGAAATGAAGGCTGTGCTGGTGGAGAAGGCTTCGGTCAGCAGTTCAAGGCTTGATCAGGAATCGGTTCCTCCTCATCGCTCTTCCGTGATTCGCTCCTTCATTTATCGCTCGTACAGCAGCAGCTCAGTCCAGCGGTCCTTTAGCTTCATGTAGGAAATTCCCTGATATTTTCACTCATTTACAAAAAGTCAGTGTTGTTTCGATGCGGCGAGAGGACGAAAGAAATAAAAAAGTGCTTCACTTCAAGTATGTAAACAAAAATGTAAAAACGGCCGATTCTCTTCAGCGTTTGGCACGGATCAGATCGGCTGTCGTGTGAAATGTAGGAAAACTCAAACGGAGGGTAAGAAACAGGAAGATTGTTCTTCGCCTCTTCATTCCCTCGTCGCTCGTCAGCATCTGCAAACAAACACGCCGCAGTCATAAACCATTTCTGATTCGTCTCTATATGATGTCAGGTGATCAATAAAGAAAAAGAAAAGTCAAAATGTAACTATATTTACAGAGCCCCGCACATGACATGCGGACAAATATATCAAATTCGTTCTCTTGTTTTAGTAATTCGTGGGAATGAATTGATTATTTGTGGCCACGATATACATAATTTTTTTCTCGCATGTCATGTCATGTGCTCCGTAATACAGCAAACCTCAACTGTGACTGTATACAGTACATTCAACTTTATTCGCATACAAACGATAAATACTATATAGCAAATCTCAACCGCGAGATTGTTTATATCGTCGCAAAACATAAAACTATCACTCACTCAGATTCAGACGAGTCATTGTCGAGCGTTTTCGTCAGCCCGCTCACTGACGCCCCGTTCAGACGATCCCGCCTAGCCCCGCCCCCTCGGCCCTCGCTGGAGGAGGGGCCCCGTGAGGAGGCGGAG
Organism: Hypophthalmichthys molitrix; assembly: GCA_037950675.1. Taxonomy (NCBI): domain Eukaryota; kingdom Metazoa; phylum Chordata; class Actinopteri; order Cypriniformes; family Xenocyprididae; genus Hypophthalmichthys; species Hypophthalmichthys molitrix. The sequence continues at coordinate 433,412 of CM075501.1, read as the reverse complement.
TCTCCGGACAGCTGGTTGTGTATGCGGTTGATGGCGTTCCTCTCGGCGATGGGCGACAGCTGCTTCTTCTTCAGGATTCCTGCGCGTCACGGTCACACGTTACAATATGCAATCGTCATTCGATTTGGACTAAAGAATGTTTGGGCACGTTCGCTCGTTCAGACCTTTGTGCGGCTGCGCGCTGGTGTTCGGTAAACTGGGCAGCAGCAGCAGCAGGTTTTCCGTCCCAGGATCCTCTGGTTTGGACAGAGTCTCCACCTTCAGACGCTCGTCCGTCGCTCCTGTCTCACCGTCCCACACATCTGACAGACAGACAGAATGGACGTCAGTCACGAGCTAACAGAACTGACGAATCACGTAAATCACGTCTGTCGTACCGTTGGGTTTGATGGTGCCGCTGGTGGCCAGATTCTCCCAGCATTCCTCCTGCGGGAACTCGCCCTCGTCTTCCTCGCTGTCGGACGAGTGTGTGGACGCGTACGAGCCGCTCTGATCGTCCTCCAGCTCCGAGAGATCGCTGTCAGAGTCGGAGTCGTGATCTACACACACACACACACACACACACACACACACACACACACACACACACACACAGAGGTTACAGTGAGATGACTGTGAGAAATACACGTGTGTGTGTGTGTGTGTGTGTGTGTTTACCATCCATCTGCTCTTTGTCTGGGAACAGTGTGTTGTGTTCACTCAGACTCAGGTGGCTGCTGGTCATATCATCTCCACTGAAACAAAACATGTTTTTAATGAGTCGTTTGTGTCAGTTAATATAAATGTATCCAAGAATCAACACTGCTTTAAAGAGCTCGAGCATTTACAGCGGCAGACGACAAAAACAGAATAACACTGTGCGTTAGTGTGATCGCTAATATAGTTATCATTATTATAGTTATTAGAGTTATCATCATAGTTATCGTTATAGTTGCAGTTATCATTATAGTTATCAGTTACTAGAGTTTTCTTTATAATTATCATTATAGTTATTATAGTTATTACACTTAATATAGTTATCATTACATTTAATATAGTTATCGTTATTACATTTAATAGTTATCATTATAGTTATCATAACAGTTACTATAGTTGTTATAGTTATAGTTATCATTATAGTTATTGTTACAGTTACTATAGTTGTTATAGTTATCGTTATAGTTATTATAGTTATCGTTATAGTTATCGTTATAGTTATTATAGTTATCGTTATAGTTATCATTACATTTAATATAGATATCGTTATATTTACTATAGTTATTATAGTTATCATTAGTTATCATTATTATAGTTATTAGAGTTATCATCATAGTTATCATCATAGTTATCGTTATAGTTGCAGTTATCATTATAGTTATCAGTTACTAGTTTTCTTTATAATTATCATTATAGTTATTATAGTTATCGTTATAGTTATCATTACATTTAATATAGTTATCGTTATAGTTATTACATTTAATAGTTATCATTATAGTTATTGTTACAGTTACTATAGTTGTTATAGTTATCGTTATAGTTATCGTTATAGTTATAGTTATCGTTATAGTTATCATTTTAGTTATTATAGTTATCGTTATAGTTATCATTACATTTAATATAGATATCGTTATATTTACTATAGTTATTATAGTTATCATTATAGTTATCGTTAAAATTACTATAGTTGTTATAGTTATCGTTATAGTTATCATTACATTTAATATAGTTATCGTTATTACATTTAATAGTTATCATTATAGTTATCATAACAGTTACTATAGTTGTTATAATTATAGTTATCATTATAGTTATCGTTAAAATTACTATAGTTGTTACAGTTATCGTTATAGTTATCATTATAGTTATTATAGTTATCGTTATAGTTATCATTACATTTAATATAGATATCGTTATATTTACTATAGTTATTATAGTTATCGTTATAGTTATCATTATAGTTATCGTTAAAATTACTATAGTTGTTATAGTTATCGTTATAGTTATCATTACATTTAATATAGTTATCGTTATAGTTATTACATTTAATAGTTATCATTATAGTTATCATTATAGTTATCATTAGATTTAATATAGTTATCGTTATAGTTATTACATTTAATAGTTATCATCATAGTTATCATTATAGTTATCGTTACAGTTACTATAGTTATTATAGTTATCATTATAGTTATCGTTATAGTTATCAGTTACTACAGTTATCGTAATAGTTATTGTTACAGTTATTATTATCTATATGTGTGTGTGTGTGTGTTTGTACCGGAGGCTGAAGGGCATGTAGTTCTGGTGAGTTTTGCTGCTCTGGGTTCCGTTCAGTGACACACTCGACTCAGCGAACGGCAGGTGATACAGACGCCCGTCCGCATAATTACTGTTACAGATGAACGCCTGATGGACAGACGAAGAGAGAGAGGATGAATATGTAAATCTAGTGTTTAATCTGTAGTGTTATTGTCAGGCGTAAATGTGTGTGCGACTCACGGATGGTTTGGATTTGATCATGTGATCAGGGCGTTTCTTGCTGCAGCAGTAGCGCATGGCGTCTCTGGCCTCTTTATTAAACACCACGCGGAAGAAGAAAATAAACGGGCCCTGAAAACACAAACACACGTGATCACATCAGAACAGAAGGGTAGGGGGTGTTGCTAGGGTGTTCTGAGTGGTTGCTAAGCAGATTCACGTCTGATGACATCGCCGCCGCTGCAGGTACCTGAACGCAGCTGAATCCCGCAAACAGATAGTGGAACAGAATCATGTCGCTGTTGACCGACAGCAGTGCCAGAAGACCCGTCACCGTCACCAGGAACAACACGGCACACGCCGACCGCAGACCCGCCCTACACACACACACACACACACGCTTTAACAAACACACACAACAAACACACACTTCAGGACTGAGTGTGAACGAGACTTACGCCGGCACGTCTCTCTTCTCGCAGTTCTTCTGTCTGAGCGAACACGACGCTCTGGAAGCCATGATGTACAGGAACACGTTCATCTGAGGGAGAAACAGACACTCGTACAAACACTTTCAGCACACACAAGCGGCAGTGAGCAGAGCGACGCAAACACTCACGGACACGACGAACGCGACGGGTCCCGCAAAACTCCATATGAGGGTGTCGTAAAGCGAGAGCCAGCAGAAGTCCGGGTTCCCGTAGCCCTCGGGATCCAGTCCCACCGCCAGCCCCGTGATGAAGGCCGGGACGCCCCAGCCGATCAGGTAGTAGAAGCGCATGGGGCCGTAGTTGATGTCGCGCAGCTCGCTCCGCATGCGGTAGACGTGCAGCCCCTCCAGGAACAGCCAGGAGAAGACGCACAGCCAGAAGAAGTGCAGCAGGATGGCCATCACCGTACACAGGAACTGCATGGAGACAACCTGGAGTCACGCATGGTTCGACACGCTCACACACAGACAGATGGGAAGGGTGTGTTACCGCGTTATCGGCCTGATTGATGCCCAGAATGAAGATGAGGTGCGCGATGAAGAGCGCGGTCGCCCCGTTGTTGACGATGCTGGTCTTGTTGCTGCTCGCGGCCCGCAGGCAGGTGAGGAAGACGATGGTGAGGAAGAGGAAGCCCAGCGTCACGCCCACCGAACTCCACGTGATCAGCTTCACCGGCAGGATCTCTCCGTTCTGAAGCACAGACATGCGTTTGTTGCAGGGATTCTGGTTTCTCTGACTGAATGACTTCAACATGTTTATGTCCTTCTGCAGGGAAACTAAACACCTTTTCTGTCAACCTGCAACATGTTCCTAGATGGTTGCTAAGCTAATCTGAATGGTTGCCAGGGTGGGTTTTCAGGGTGATAGACTTGGTTGTAAGCAGGTTATGGTTAGATTAGGTTCAGTTGTGTGTGTGCGCGTCACCTCTCGGCGTGAGATGTCCATGAGCACAGCGAAGCTGGTCATGTGATAACACTGGCAGCTGATGTGTGTGCTGTTCCTGAAGACCACCTCACAACCCTTGGAGGACCAGCCGCCCGGACCACCCGCACTGCACACACACAAACATCTTAGAATATTGACAAAATATACAGAAAGTGGTTGATAAGAAGTTGCTAGGGTGTTCTGAGTTGCTATGTGATTGCTAAGCATATATGTATATAAGTATTTTTCGTTCAAATACCCACAATCATGTAAGTATGAGTATTAATCATGTAAGTACTCACAATCGTGTAAGTATATTAGTATTCATCATTAAGTACTCACAATCATATAAGTATGAATATTATTCATTTAAGTACTCACAATCATGTAAGTATGAGTATTAATCATGTAAGTACTCACAATCATGCAAGTATGAGTATTATTCGTCCAAGTACTCACAATCATGTAAATATATGGGTATTAATCATGTAAGTATATGAGTATTAATCATGCAAGTACTCACAATCATGTAAATATCAGTATCATTCGTACATGTACTCACAATCATGTAAGTATATGAGTATTAATCATGTAAGTACTCAATCATGTACGTACTCGCAATCATGTAAGTATATGATTATTATTCGTGCAAGTATTCACAATCATGTAAATATGTGTATTATTTGTACATGTACTCACAATCATGTAAGTATATGAGTATTATTCATGCAAGTACTCACAATCATGTAAATATGAGTATTATTTGAGCAAGTACTCACACTATGGAGTGGTTCCAGAACACACAAATGGGTTTAGAGCGCTCCTCAGTGGTCACCAGGCGGAATTGCACTGTGATTGGTTTATCTAGCGTGTGCTGCAGTAACTCCTCATTATCATGAACCGTTATACTGACCACAGGAGTGTTGATGACCGGACGCTTGGGAACCCTGAACACACACACACACACACACACACACACACACACACACACACACACACACACACACATTAGATCCAGTGAATCAGTGAGTGTCTCAGTCGTTCATCTGCTCCGCTCTCACCTCAGGCTCCTCTTGTCCGTGTCGTATCTCTCCGGCAGCAGTGCCGCCAGGCTGTGGAAGATGATCACGCTGGCGATGGCGTCCTGCTCGCGCTCGTCCGGGTGCCGTCTCTTCCGACTGGCCGTGTGGTTTCTGCCGGACTCTGGGATTGGCTCGTTGTGGTGCCGGTGACCTTTGCCCTCGGGGGCAGGGATGAAGACGGAGTCGGGAAGAGTGACGGCCGTCTCCAGGTCGAGTGGGCGTGGCCCGCGCAGAGACTGATACCGTGGCAGTTTGGCTCCGGCAAAATTCATCTTCTCCAAGCGATCGATGGAGATGACTGGAATTACACACGCACTAGTCCTTATACAATACCAGAACACTAAAACTATATCACTACCTTTGACAGATTTCAGTGAAATGTCATGATAAATCATATGTGACTTCAACGAGCTAAGAGTCAGAGGGCGTGGCCTGTGGTTCTTTAGCCAATCAGTGGCATGTAATTCTTTAGCCAATCAGAAACACTCGTTTTGTACGTCTAGGTTTGCTGACAGGAGTGTGTGTGCATGCGTGTTCTGACCGATGTTGGGCGTGACGATGGTGAAGGGGCTCAGGTAGGTCTTCCTCATGTTCTGGGCGAGCGTGTTGGTGTACTCCTCGAACTGTCGCAGCAGCGTGGCTGTGCCGCCCTCCGTCTGCTGGATGAGCTCCCAGTGGCCGCGTGTGTCCGCCGACAGGATGGCACTGCCCACCTGCATCAGGTGCTGCGTCAGCGGCCAATCAGAGACAGAGAACAGTCATGGTGAAGATACTGCCGTCCAACAGCTGTCAGGCTACTATGTTTAAAAAAAAAAAGTCTTACTCGAGAGAAATGGTGTGTTAGCACTAAAGTGTACCTCGTTAAACAGCACGTCCTGCGTAGCGCTGAGGTTGAAGCCCTGCTGGTTGCTCTCGTGCTGCAGGATGGAGCGCGTCAGGTGATACGCCACCTTCACGTCGCTGCCGTAGAACTCTCTAGCGTTCTTCGTGGCGTTACGCAGCAGCGTCGCCGTCTGCTGAACGTTAGCGGAGTCCATCAGAGACGCGTTACGCGCCAGACGCTCCGACTGCGGACATGAACACACACGTGAGGACGTGCGGAAGACGCAGGAATAGTTGGTGTGTGGCGTGAGATTCTTACCAGCGTCTTGAGTTTACTGAAGCTCATGGACGTGCAGTTGAAGAGGTTCGGCGACAGCCAGCCCTTATGCTCGTCACAGTGGCGGATCGCAGTTCCTGCGCGGAATCAAAAACACTAAATAAATGACATCAATTAAAAAACAACTAAAATAATTGTACTTAGCTTTAGTTGTTTTGTAGTAGTTTACAGGTTTAATGATTCTTTCATAGATTTTCAAGTGCAGTTTAGGTTTTTATATGATTTTTCTAAACTGTAACTCAAAAGTCTTGGCAGATTTACTTAATTTAGTGCTGTTCGGTCAATTTTGACCAAAAAATTTTACGTTTTATTTCTTCATCTGAATGGTACGAAACTTAGTAAAGGTTTTGGTACTTGCTATATGAACACAAAACATCATGGACATGATTCAAAAAGGTTAAATGGTTCTGATAATATAGTCACACTTGTGCTCCTCGTGGTCAAAAATGAGTGCTTTGGAAATGAATGGGAAGTGAATTTCATCTAGTGGAAGTGTTTGGTACTGCGGCCAAACAAAATCAAATTTTTTTGAGATATCAACCTCAAATTTGGAACACAACTTGTTCCAAATAATCAGCAATAATCTGCCAAGTGTCATCTTTAAAAAGAGACCAAACTTCAGTCTGTGCTCCAAAGATTCAAGATTTAAGAAAGTTTAAGATGGACATTTCAATTTCAGGTCTATGACCAAAAAGTGAATAATATTATACTGTAACTACTGGATAAATATAATTTAGTACCATAAAACAAAATCAGATCACAAAATTTTCACATAAACAGTTTGGCATAATTGCGGCATCTAAGCTAGCATTAAAATGTGAAAATTAGGTTAAATTAAAGCTGCGCATGTTAAATGCTGTTTCATTCCTACCGATGGATCCTTTCGGACACGAGACGGCGGCCGGTAAACCAAACTTGGTCCTCGGCCACCAGATTCCCGCTTCGATGGCCTGAGGACAGCTGTCGTAGATCACTGGAACACACAAACACACATCACTGGAGGAATTCTGGGAAGGGACACGACAGTGTAATGAGCGTAAGAGCCTGACCTTCACAGCCGCTGGACGAGACCTCGGCGAACGGGTTATCGCAGCGGTCACACTGGCGACCTATGACCCCAGGCTTACACTGACACTGACCGCTGTCCCGGTCACACGCGCGAGAGAAGGAGCCCACGGCGTAACAGTCGCACAGCAGACACGCGTCGCTGGACGCTGGCCGGAAGTGATTGTCCTGAGGAGAGAAACGACACGTAACGTCATCACCACATTCAACTGCATTCTGGAATGATGTGTGACGGTAATGACGTGTTTTCCGGTTTTGAAAGGAAAAACAACATCCTTTAATGGACGAATCACTTTAATGTATTTTATGATTTAATTGACAAATGATCATTTTAACGGATCTTCAGACAGTTACCTTGCAGCGACACGCTCCGCTGGTCTTGTTACAGTCGGCGTCGAATCCTTTAGCTGTGTCACAGTTACACGGACCACATGACTTATCGCCCCACCATCCGCGGGGACACGGCAGGTCCGTCCTGACACACACACACACATTAGTACACACGTCATCACAGCGTTGAGTGTGTCAGGAAACATTTCTTACTTTTTCTCGCAGTATTGGCCGAAGTAGCTGCTGGGACAGTTGCACATGTATCCGTGGGCGGAGTTTGACTTCCTGCTGCATGCTGATTGGTGCTCGCAGGGGTTCAGCGCGCAGGCGTCGGTGCAGTTGTTGCCATAGTAACCTGTTCAGAGATAATAACAAGATATATGTGTACATATATGACATATTTAGTGAAAGTGGGAAATATGCAAATGAAAACTAGCTCAAAATATGACTGACCGGTGTGGCAGCGGCACGAGTGCGTGTCCCAGTCGTCGCTGCAGTCGCTGTGCGCGGGACACGGGTTCGATCCGCAGGGGTTCGGCAGACTGCAGCCCGACTCAACGTTCACGACATGGGCCTGAGGCATGCTGGGAAACACAGGAGCGGAGGTGGATTCGCCCAGACGCAAGCCCTGCGGAGGATCTCACAGTGAGTCTGTGTGGGATGTGACTGTGATGATCACATGTGTGTGTTTGTGATAATCACCTGAACGCATCCTCTGAACCCACTGATGACTTTATTCCTGCCGTCTGCGACACCGCCGACACTCAGAGTCTTCAGTTTAACGCCTTTTAACTTGGAGTCTAGATCCATAGACGTCTACAAACACACACACACACACACACGTGTCATGTGGTTGACTGTAACGTGACTTCCTTCATCTGTAAATGTGACGTGTCTCACCGTGTACAGGCCGTGGTCGAGGCTCAGCGCCGCCGTTATGGCGCCTAACGCGGGGCCACGGAGCTCCAGCAACACGTGGTGCCACTGGCCGTCGCTCACCGTGACATCATCAACACGAGACACGGCGGAGTCCTCGCCACGCTGGACGGACGTCACCACACACCCCTCCCTCAGCTGACAGACACACACATGACCGTTAATAATGGCTGATGACATCATCCTGTTTGTCCAATCAAATGCTCACTTTGTCCAACGAGAATACCCCACCCCAATGTCACCTGACACCGGCATTGACACTATTCTTTAAGAGCTGCTGTGCAGCCAAAATTATATACCAGTTATCAATGTAAAGCTGCTGTGACACAATCTGCATTGTAAAAAGCGTTATATAAATAAAGGTGACTTGACTTGACTGATGCACAAATCTCTTCTTTTTTATTTAATTTATAAAATGTATATATCTCACTCTAAATACATTTACAAAAAAAATGTGTTTGTGGTGTTTTTAAAATCTAGTAAGGCTCAAGTTTATCATGAATAAGGTGTCAGTGTTGTGTTATCTCACACGGCCAGCAGGTGGAGCTAAAGACACATTCAAAATCAGTGTAGAGTTAGTGCACCTGCTGCTGAAGCTGTTCAACTGTGTGTGTGTGTGTGTGTGTGTGTGTGTGTAAGTGTGTGTGTGTGTAAGTGTTTTGTGTGTGTGTGTGTGTGTTTTGTGTGTGTGCGTGTGTGTGTATAAGTGTTTTGTGTGTGTGTGTGTGTGTGTGTACCTGTATGGTGAGGTTGTGATGTTGTCCTGAACTGATGTGTAGCAGCGTCGCTGTCAGCTGTCGTGTGCGAAACATGAACTCCAGGTGCCAAGGAACCGTTACCACGACAGCCAGATTACTCCACGACAACAGACTGTTACCTTGGAAACGCAGCGGGTTCGGCATCACTGCACAGACAGACAGACATGCATCATTACTCACCGATTCATCACTAAACGCCTGTTCACATCAAAAACAGTAACTATATTAGCATCCACACCAAAAGTTTGTTATAAGCGCACACTGCAGCTTGTGCCATTATTGTCATCGCTCATCTCCGCTCACCTTTCTCACAGTTGCGTCCTCCGAAGCCCAGTGCGCAGTCGCATCGGAACGAACCCCACAGATTCACGCAGCTGCCGCCGTTCAGACATGGGTTGTTGCTGCAGAAGTGACGCTTCGCTGAGCATCCTGGGAAAACAGCCACATCGTACGCACATTATGGGAACTCTCCATCGCGGTAATTGCGATAAAACATCATTAGCACCTCACCGGCTAGCGTTCCGTTATTCGCGATGAATCCCGCCATGTCAATGTGTTTCTCGTCGATGCGCAGGTCCTTCATGCAGCCGATGAACTGCCGGCTCCGGACGGGAAACTCTTCCGGGAGTTTGGGAACGCCACCCAGCAGCAGCGGACCCGTCAGATCCAGAGACCTGCGCAGTGAACACTGAAGTAAGAATTCGCAAAAGATTATCGTTCACCCGTGACACCACAAACATGCTCTTACTTCTTGGATCCTGATTGGCTGCCCTGGGCGGAGCATGAGTAGTTTCCGATCACGTGACCGAAGCGCAGCGACACAGACGTGTCGCAGTTGTCCACTGTTACCACGACGACCTTCTGATCGGAGGGACCCTGAGGAAGACCGGCGCGGTTCAGGACGGGCTGAGAGAGACGGGAAGATCAGAGAGAAGCAGCATCAGACACAACCATCCAGACGCCAGAGAAGTTCAGATAAAAATACACCACAGACAGACGTGTGATGAGCTTCATCTTCATCTGTGATGGATTTTTATCTGTCCAGCACCTAGTAATTTAGGAAATAATATATATATATAATTATATATATACAAAAAATAATTATAATTATTGTGTATATTAAAATAATATGAATATGAGGTGTCTGTCTGTCCAGCATCTCGTAGAGTTCAAACCATCATCTGATTCCACTCGAACGAACGAGAACCTCACTTAATGAATGATCTCATCACTGAGAGGTCACGACCCCTTTCAGACTGACCCCGCTGGGCAGGTCACACACACACACACACACTCACTTACTTACACACACACACACACACTCACTTACTTACACACACACACAATCCTGAGACTGATTCCAGTATTTCTGTTATTTCTTCTGTAAAAATGATCATTGTGCTCATAAGCCGACTCTTTATGATATCATCAAGATCAAAGCACCACATTTAAAAGGTGAAGTGACTGTGACACATGAGATTTGAATTCTTATAAAAGCAAAACTTAGGTTGAATTCAATAGTTTTATTCTATAAAATGTGATGATGGTGATGATGAATCACATTCTCAGACATCAAAAACAAGCATTTACGAATGAAAGAAAATGCCGGTACTGACCTCTGACCCCATTATTTGTCTCTGTGTGTCTGTGTGTGTGTGTGTGATGTCTTAAAGGAGTTGAACACAATGCATGAGGTCACACACACACACACACACACACACACACACAGAATCTGTCCTATATTTCACACACGCAACCCCGAGGCCAACAGATCAGGCACGAGTCGCTCATGCTCCTCATGATGTCACATCCTGTCTCTCTCACCTTGTTGTAGTAGTGCACGTGTGCCGTGTGCCAGCGGCCGTCACTGACTCCACCCGCGATGAAGGGAGACACCGTCGTCTTCGTCTCGCCTACAGGGGGAAAAGATCGCGACTTTGTTACATCATATGAATACATTCATATGCAGATTCTTAATGAACTGACACACATTAAAGATCTGAAGATGAATGGATGCATTTATTGCTCTGTCGAAAAACTGATGACCAATAAAATATAAGCCTCTGGGTCAAGAACCAAGTCCCTGTTACAAGTATGGTAGAACCATCACTTGTACCACTAAAGATTGCTTTATAAATAATCTTCCTGATCAGTTTCATCTCCTCAGCATATCAGACAGCTTAGAAGAACTTGATGTTACAACAGAAACTACTGACTCTGTCTTTTCCAGCACATTAGACGCAGTTGCTCTTTTGTGCTTAAAGATTAAGGAAATTTGTCCAACGCCGTGGTACAATGAGCACACTCGGGCCCTTAAGAGAGCAGACAGAAAAATGGAGCGCAGCTGGAAGAAAAAACTAGAGGTTTTTCGCATTTCGTGTGAAAGATCTGAAAGATCTGCTAGATCTGCGTACTTTTCGTCTCTCTTAGAAGAAAACAAACACAGCCCTAGGTATTTATTTGATACAGTGGCTAAATTAACGAGAAATAAAGCTTCAACTTCTGATGTTTCCAAACAGCACAGCAGTAATGACTTCAGCAGTAATGAACTTCTTTACTTGCAAGTTTGACAATATTAGAGAGAAAATTATAACCATGCAACCATCTACTACAGTATTGCGTCAGACAGTGCATTGTAGTGTCCCTGAGGAAAAATTAAATTCATTTACTGCTTTAGGAAAGGAAGAATTGTCTAAACTTATTAAATCATCGAAATCAACAACATGTATGTTAGACCCTATACCGACTAAACTATTGAAAGAGATGCTTCCAAAGGTCATAGATCCTCTTCTTAATATCATCAATTCATCTTTATCACTAGGATACGTACCAAAAACTTTTAAGCTGGCTATTATTAAACCTCTTATTAAAAAACCACAACTTGATCCTAGAGAATTAGTCAATTACAGGCCAATCTGAAATCTCACTTTTCTGTCAAAAATACTAGAAAAGGCAGTATCATCACAACTATGTTCCTTTTTAGACAGAAATAGTATCTGTGAGGATTTCCAGTCAGGATTTAGACCGTACCATAGTACTGAGACTGCTCTCATTAGAGTTACTAATGATTTGCTCTTATCATCAGATCGTGGTTGTATCTCTCTATTAGTGTTACTGGATCTTAGTGCTGCATTTGACACTATCGATCACAATATTCTTTTAAATAGACTCGAAAATTATGTTGGCATTAGTGGAACTGCATTGTCATGGTTCAAATCAAACCTTTTTTATGTTTATTCCATTTACCTGCGGAGAACGTAAGCTGGATCTGTTCGTTAACGATCTCCAGAGCGATGAAGTCGTGTTTCTCATTGAAGCGTCCGTTATACAGCAGCAGACCGTCGGGCTCTCGAGTCGCAAACCTGGAGAACAGAAACACGACGGTTACAGAGAATTACCAAATCAGACTTATAATGATGTGTGTGTGTGTGTGTGTGTGTGTGGATACATCTTTATGCCCATCATTCCCATTATCAGTCAAATCATGTCAGTACAGATTAAACTCAGTGTTTCTGCTGTAGGAACATCAGTAGATTAAACACACACACACACACACATTCACTGAAGGAAACATGGGTGCAGAACTGCTACAATGAGTGGTTGCTAGGGAGTTGCTATGTGGTTTCTTGAGTGTTCTAAGTGGTTGCTAGTCTGTGATCTTCTGGTCTCACTATCAGCACTAGTTCTAGTTATTAAACACCATTAATAAACAGTGAAGAGCAGTTCAGTGTGTTGCCGCGGTGACTGCAGCAGATCTTCACAGGTATCCGCCTCACATTTATAAAGTTAAAGTAGGTCAGCGAGCAGCAGCAGGGAACATGAGCGAAAATAGACAGAATCAAACAAACACAACCCTGACATTGTTATTATTAAACTGCAGATAAAACCTGAAAACCCAGAGCAGAAGAAACAGCGCCACACACGAGAGACGCTCGTCATCTGCTAAACAAACAATGTAAATGTAATGCGAGAAAAACTAAACAATATTAACTGATTACTATTTTCAATGCTTATCCATCTTTTGTGGAATAATCCTATTTAATTTCATTTTTGCACCCACAGTACCATTATTATAATAAATATATATATGTATTTGAGATCTGCGAGACAGAGCGAGTGTGGTTTAGCCGTGGGGTTTAGTGCTGTTGACCTGGTTACTGAGGAGAATAATCACATCTCCAGAGACGCACACACCCTTCATTTCTCCTTCAGCATCACCCCAAATCCTGCTTCATCTCATGCACTGTTACTGGGCTCGTTCAGACATGTCATTTGTTCCCAATGAGTCCACAGCACAACTGTAACGATATCGCTGGAATCTCTCAGAGCGATTCTTTTCCAGCTGATGAATGATAAAAACACTGACAGCCAATCAGAATTCATCCTGCATCGAGCATTTAAAGTTCAAAACGTCTTGGAAAAAAATTATTTTTCCACAAATGTTGTATGTATGCAAATTGTATAATCTCCAAGGTACACATTTCTAGTAATTGTACATTTAAAGTTTTGGAATATTTCCTAAATTTGTCACTACCGAAACACAATAATAAATCATTTAATAAGAAGGGTCACACTGACCTATTAAGATTTTGTTTACATCTACCTTGTAAATATATTTTTACAGGTAAATCAATAATAATTACAATTTTAACAATATTTCAAGTGTGATTTATGAGATTTGTTGTATTTTGAATCCAATCTTTCTTTGTAAAAGTCATAAAGGTTATCAAACTGATTTCAAAGTGAAGGATTCATTAGTTTGAATAAACATTGAACCAAACGCTATAATAACATCTTAGTTGATCATTCAATATACTTTATTTATGACAAAACATCTCATGTTTCGGTCTTGACTGCACATTTCTGGTAGTGACAGTAATGTGTTGGTAGTGACCACATCACATGACACAATTTAACTCACATACTAAAACATATTAATGATTTGCAAAACTGTACAAAAATGTTGTTTATTTCCCCCAAATAAACGATTATGTGTTCCCTTTTGTCACTACCAAAACAATGATGTCACTACCGAAACATGTGGTGAAGTTTCGGTAATGACAATTTTAGACACTTTTGAGCCGTTCAGAGATGCTAATCAGCACATGGTTAGCTAGCACAGTTCTGAACAGTTGTACACACATAGAAACAAAATTTTACAGAATAACACCCAAAAAAGTTTGCTTAATTGCAGAAAAAGGTGTTTGTTAGTGACGTTCCTTAAAGTCACACACAGATTTTCAGAGTTTTGAACACATTTAACTGATGGATCTATCTGCTGTGAAAGAGAGGCTGTGAGAGGGAGGAACACAGGAATATTTCCTGATCAGAAATGTAGAAGTGTGTTAAAATCAGTCTCAGACAATGGACTCAAACACACACTGTTTCGGTAGTGACATGAACATGCGGGACACTTTTTTTTACTTTAAGTTTCATGATTTAAAAATAAAATATAAAAGAAATATTTTTTTAACTTCACTTTTTAAAAAAAAAATCAAAAATATAATTTTAAAAACAATATTTCACAATATTTTCACAAGTTGAAATTTAGGGGTTAGGGTTCAAGACAGCGCCTCCTAATTGAAAGTACCCAATAAATGATGATTTTGTATATATTAAGCTCACTGATATTTTAAATATTATTGTGGGATTCAATAGATAATAGAAGGATCTTAATAAACATCTAAGATTTGAATACTTAAATGCTTTTTAAATGTGATTTTTGGTTGTGGGACAGCAGTTTGCACCAATTCTGTGGAATGGTCCATAATAGCCAACGATATCGTGCATTAGTGTGGACGCTAAAATTATCGTTATCTTTATAGTTATCGCTCTTGGTGTAAACAGGCTTTTAATGTTTCGACTGATGCCAGCATGTTCATTTTGGATGTTTCTGGTAAGTTTTGAGTCCTGGAAATTCACAATATGACCCTTTGAACCTTGAGAAAACATCCAAGATTCGCCCCTCAGCGCCGAGCAACCCATGTAAAAAGCCCTCATCAGTCCCGGACGTCTCGGAGCAAAACACACAGTCTATACAGTCGCTAAACAGCCGACTGACAGAGCATTCATCAGCAAACAAGAGTGAGAGAAAGAGAGAAAGAAAAGAGCAAAGCGGAGCATCCGGACAGCGCATCTGTTTTCCCATTGGAGACTGACAGATCAACACGACCTGAGGGCCGGCGCTGACGTTCCGGGATGAAAATATTTGCGACAAATAGTGCTGAATAAGGTTTATATAACGCTCCCAGCAAACATCCAGAAGAACGAGCTTCATTAACCACCGACTAATGAACAAACACGGCTGACGGCTTCATCTGTGAATACTCACGACAGCGAGAGCGTGAAGTGGAAGCGCTGCCGAAGGCCCTTGAAGGTGACGAAGGTCTGCGGCGGGAAGTTCCTGGAGCTCATGAGACAGAAGGGCTTCTCGAAGCCTCCGGACGGACACTCGCACCTGAAGCCGCCCACCAGCAGGTTGAGACACGTCCCGCCGTTCTTACACACGCCGTCGGCGCAGCGGCCGGAGCGTGACGAGATCTCACACCGCTCACCTGACAGACAGACGGAAAGAGTTTAGTCTAGTCTTTGAACACACAAACACATTTTATTCTCATGTAGGTCTCAGCTACGCTTCTTTGAAGAGTCAACTTTGTCTCGGATGTTTCTCCTGAATCAGACCCAATGGTAAATAATTTCTAAAGATCATTTGGTGAGAAAAGTTTGAGTTCAGATTGAGATCTCTGACTTTTGATTGAGACTTGAGCACAGTTTGACACACTGTTGAGATCTCTTCTCAAACTAGGAGACACACGAGAGTTGCTTTCTCAGGAGAAACATCTGAGACTTTACAAATCTCAATTTCATCTCCAGGAGAAACAATCGAGACATTAAAGAGATCTTATTTGTGATTTTGCTTTCCTGTGATCAATCTTATAATGAAAGTAATTTAACACATACAATAAATCAAACATACGCATCTTTTTCTTAAGAGAAATTTCAGCAAATGTTTCAATTCAATCTCCATTTTATCTCATTACTACAACTGAGATGCTGAAGAGGTTTAATGATATTAATTTAGTCTTTTTCTCAGGAGAAACATCAAGATACTTCAGCAAAATTCTCAGTTTGATCTCCATTTCGTCTCATTACTTTTGAGGAGAAACAACTGAGACTTTTTCTTTCAATTGGATATTCATGTAATTGAGTTTTAATGATATTAATATAGTCTCTTTTTTCAGGTGAAACATCAAGATACTTCAGCAAAATCCTCAATTTAATCTCCATTTCATCTCATGTCTGTTTATGAGAAACAACTGACACACTAAAGAGATTTCACTTGTGATTTTTCTTTCCTGTGGGGATCAAAGTCATTGAGTTTTAATGATATTAATTTATCAAGAAACATCAAGATACTTCAGCAAAATTCTCAGTTTGATCTCAATATCATCTCATTACTGTCAAAGAGAATCAACTGACACACTAAAGAGATTTCACTTGTGATTTTCT
This sequence comes from Hypophthalmichthys molitrix, assembly GCA_037950675.1. NCBI lineage: Eukaryota > Metazoa > Chordata > Actinopteri > Cypriniformes > Xenocyprididae > Hypophthalmichthys > Hypophthalmichthys molitrix. Next base: position 416,701 of record CM075501.1, on the reverse strand, counting down.
TTCTTAAGGATGGAGGTAAAAATACAGAGACGTGTGATGAACGAGTGTGTGTGTGTGTGTGTGTGTGTGTGTGTGTGTCGTTGTGAAAAACAAAGCCGACACTGTTCGACACACAAAAGGCGATTCGTCACGCTCATCATAACGGAAACATTTGTGTGTGTGCCAGTCGCGCCGTCTTCCTGTTCACACACACACACACTTTTCCTCAGTTTGTGATGAAATATTGATGCGGTGTGTGTCGGATTCACTCGTTCGCTCTCAGAAGGTCTTTGATGGGAAACGAGGTCAGAGCTTTAAATACGGGCTTCACATCAAAGAGCTCATCCATATTCATACACACACTCGGCATGATCCTCGGAGAAGTTCTGCGTGAACCTGACGCACACGAACCGAGCCACAGTCACGGTCAGTTCAGGGTCAGCGTCGTTAAACTCTCGTTTACATCCATTATCATGTGACTAATGACCTGACGCTCTTTCTTCAGTTACAAGCTCAATGATGAGAAACCAGCATCTGTGAAACAAAGAAGTACTTAAAGAAGTAGTTAACTACACTACAAGCTACTAAGAAAAGTTATTTAAAGCGGCAGTATCTTTATATATAAATATAATTATCAACTTATATTATAGTATGTGGCATGAAACAATATTAAACTTGAACATATAAATTACACTAAATACACCATAAAACTAGTAATCATTTTATGTAACTGAATTAAACGGCAGTATTTAAAGTCAAAACTAATAACATCAATGATGAATCGTTCACATTGTGTTGATTCTGATTCATATTGATTAAATGTTCATTACAAAGAGACATATTGGGTTCAGTTTTGATCAATAATTCAAATGAATCGTTTAACTGTCCGTGCAAAATTATTCACTAAAGTGAATCAGTTAGAAACATTCTATGAATATGTGTGATTAAAAGTAGAAATAATTTCATACAACTGAATTAAACAGCTGTATTTGAAGTCTACGGAAATAACATCACTGCGAATCGTTCACAATGAGAGTGTTAAGAAAGTTCATGTTGACTAAACATTCATTTGAGATTCTGAACAGAATGTAGTGGACTGATATTCAAACGAATCATTTGTAACTGTTCGTTTAAAGTGATTCACTCAAATGAATCATCTTGAATGATCGGATGTGTGTGATTATTGTCTCACTCACTCGTTGTGGTCATAATACAGCACTACTTACAGGAGAAGATTCATTATCACTGCTGAAAAGACAGTGATTCATGACCTGAACAAACTGCAGCTGAAGTCCATCATCACATCAGTTCAGTGTGTTCAGTGTCTACAGAGATCACATCAGTTATTGACACAGCTTTTACTCCACACGCTCTCTCTCTCTCTCTCCGGCAGCGGTATAAATGATTCATCTTATCAAAATGAACAGATCTCATGAGAGATGAGATGAGATGAGTCTCTCTGTCCAACACTCTGCTCACAAACATGTTAAATAACACTCAGAATTTAACACACACTCAGAGGAGGAGCAGCTGGCAGGACTGCAGGAGCGAGAGAGAAAGACAGAAAGAGAGAGAGAGAGAGACAGTTCATAGTGCTTATAATACAGTTCATTCCTCTACAAACACACGCTGAAGCTCCCACACACCTGAACACCTACACAACCCTCTTCTGTGAAGCAGCCCACACACCGCAGCACTCAGCAGATCTTATGTAATGATGACATGTGGGCATATCATGTAATAAGAGCTGTACAACACTTCATCTACAATACTACATTCAGAGAGAATCACGGTAGAGTCATGACTTCCTGTGAACTGCATTCATAAGACGATTCTCGGAGGACAAACATGTTCTTTCACTGCAGCACGGCTCACATTAGAAGCACAGAACCTCATCTGATCTCTTTAATTACATCTCTGACTGAAGAGTCTTGTAGAGCACACGGCTGCTCACATCACATCTCTCATCATCTCATTTACATTTAAATGTGTTCATTTAGCAGACACTTTTACCCAAAGTGACTCACAAACAAGGAACATCACAAATTATTTATCATATGAGCTAACAATATTTGCGGTGTTCATCTCCACTCATTAGATCTTCTCTCACCTCATTTCATCTCATTTGATCTTACCTCTGATCATATCACTTCAACATTTAATTTCTGATCATCACATCTCAGTTTTCGTCATCACATCTGTAATCATGGCATGCAATCTTGCTGTATTTAATCTCATCCCTGATCATAACATCTCATCTCACTTCATTACCTCATCACATCTCATCTCTCAATTTTCACCTGATTATCACATCCCATCCCTGATCATCATATCTAATCTCTGATCATCTTATTTTACCTCATAACATTGAACCTCATCACATTTCATATGAATATCACACCCATATCCTCTCTCATTGGATTATCACATCCTATTTCTGATTGTAACATCTCATCCCTGATCATAACATCTAATCTCTGATCATCTCATATTACCTCATAACATCCTACCTAATCACATTTCATCTCCAATCATAACTTGCATCTGATTATCAATTCTAATCACTGATTGTAGCATTTCATCTCTGACCATCACATCTCATCCCTGATCATAATCTCACCTCATCAAATCTCATCTGATTATTACATCTCATCGCTGATTATATATAATTTCTGATCATCTTATCTTCATAACCTCATTACATCTTACCTAATCACATTTCATCTGAAAATCACATTTCATCTCTGATCATATCGTCTGATTGTCAATAATCATCACTGATTGTAACATCTCATCTCTGACCATCACATCTGATTATTACATCTCACCTCTGGTCATCTTATCTCACTTCATTACATCTTACCTCATCATATTTCATTACAACGTCTCATCTCTGGCCATCACATTTCATCTGATTATCACATCCCATTCCTGATCATCTTATCTAATCTCTGATCATCTTATCTTACATCATAACATTGTACCTCATCACATTTCATAAGCATATCACACCCAATCTCTGATCATAACATCTCATCTGATTATCACATCCCATTTCTGATCATAAAACCTGATTATCATCCTCTCTCATCACTGATTGTAACATCTCATAGCTGACAATCACATCTAATACCTGATCATAATACCTCACATCATCACATTCCATTGGATTATGACATCCCATCCCTGATCATAACATCTAACCTCTGATCATCTTATGTTACCCTCATAACATCTTACCTAATCACATTTCATGATTATCACCTCTCATCACTGATTGTAACATCTCATCACTGACAATCACATCTCATCCCTGATCATAACATCTAACCTCTGATCATCTTATGTTACCCTCATAACATCTTACCTAATCACATTTCATCTCATTATCACATCTCATCACTGATCAAATATAATTTCATCTGATAATCAATTCTCATCACTGACTGCAACATCTCATCTCCGACCATCACATCACCTCCCTGATCATTACCTCATCTCAGAACATCTCGTCTGATTATTACATCTCACCTCTGGTCATCTTATCTCACTTCATTACATCTCATATATCATCACAACGTCTCATCTCTGGCCATCACATTTCATCTGATTATCACATCCCATTCCTGATCATCTTATCTTACATCATAACATTGTACCTCATCACATTTCATATGCATATCACACCCAATCTCTGATCATAACATCTCATCTGATTATCACATCCCATTTCTGATCATAAAACCTGATTATCATCTCTCATCCCTGATTTTAACATGTCATCTCTGACATCACATTGCATCTGATTATCACATCTCATGCATGATCATAACATCTAATCTCTGATCATCTTATATTACCTCATAACATCTTACCTCATCAAATTTTACCTGATTATCACATCTCAACCCTCATCATCTCATTTCTGATCATCTTATCTTACCTCATAACATCTTATCTAATCACATTTCATATGAATATCATATTTCATCTCTGATCATAACATTTCTCATCTGATTATCACCTCTCATCACTGATTGTAACATCTCATCTCTGACAATCACATCTCATCTCTGATCATATCTCATTGGATTATCACACATCATCCCTGATCATAACATCTAATCTCTGATCATTGTATCTCACTTCATTACCTCATCTCATCTCTCATCATGTCTCATCTCTGACCATCACATTTCATCTGATTATCACATCCCATCCCATATCATCTTATTTTACCTCATAACATTAAACCTCATCACATTTCAAATGAATATCACACCCAATCTCTGATCATAACATCTCATCTGATTATCACATCCCATTTCTGATCATAACATCTGATTATCCTCTCTCATCACTGATTGTAACATCTCATCACTGACAATCACATCTCATCCCTGATCATAACATCTAACCTCTGATCATCTTATGTTACCCTCATAACATCTTACCTAATCACATTTCATCTCATTATCACATCTCATCACTGATCAAATATAATTTCATCTGATAATCAATTCTCATCACTGACTGCAACATCTCATCTCCGACCATCACATCACCTCCCTGATCATTACCTCATCTCAGAACATCTCGTCTGATTATTACATCTCACCTCTGGTCATCTTATCTCACTTCATTACATCTCATATATCATCACAACGTCTCATCTCTGGCCATCACATTTCATCTGATTATCACATCCCATTCCTGATCATCTTATCTTACATCATAACATTGTACCTCATCACATTTCATATGCATATCACACCCAATCTCTGATCATAACATCTCATCTGATTATCACATCCCATTTCTGATCATAAAACCTGATTATCATTTCTCATCCCTGATTTTAACATGTCATCTCTGACATCACATTGCATCTGATTATCACATCTCATGCATTATCATAACATCTAATCTCTGATCATTTTATATTACCTCATAACATCTTACCTCATCAAATTTCACCTGATTATCACATCTCAACCCTCATCATCTCATTTCTGATCATCTTATCTTACCTCATAACATCTTATCTAATCACATTTCATATGAATACCATATTTCATCTCTCATCATAACATTTCTCATCTGATTATCATCTCTCATCTCTGATTGTAACGTCATCTCTGACATCACATTGCATTTGATTATCACATCTTAACCCTCAACATCTCATTTCTGATCGTTTTATCTTACATCATAACATCTTAACTAATCACATTTAATCAGAAAATCATATTTCATCTCTGCTCATAACAACTTTCATCTGATAATCAATTCTAATCACTGACTGCAACATCTCATCTCCGACCATCACATCACCTCCCTGATCATTACCTCATCTCATAACATCTCGTCTGATTATTACATCTCACCTCTGGTCATCTTATCTCACTTCATTACATCTCATATATCATCACAACGTCTCATCTCTGGCCATCACATTTCATCTGATTATCACATCTTATTCCTGATCCCAATGTCTAATCTCTGATCATCTTATCTTACCTCATAACATCGTACCTCATCACATTTCTTCTTGATATATCAAATCTCTGACCATCACATTGCATCTGATTAACACATCTCATCTCTTATAATCACATCTCATCCCTGATCATAATATCTCATCACTGACCATCTGATAATCACTTTTCATCTCTGATTGTCACATCTCATTTCTCATCATCTCTGATGATCTCACCGTCATATCATCTCTAATCATCTATTATTGTCTGTGATTAACAAGTGTTTTGAAGGGCACAAACGGGTCGTGAGCTGAACTCAGTTCTGAGAGACGCTGTAAAGTTTGAATACGTGACTGTAATATAAAGGCATTTCTCTTCATAAGGGTCTGAGCACTGGAGCAATCAAAACACACCTGCAGGGGCTTCTCATGCAGAGACATTATGACCTCTACACACAACTAAAATGACCTCATAAATGTGATTCCTCATAAACTTTTCATTGAGCTCTTATGAGAACAACGTGAATGATTCATAAGTGTGTTTAATCAGAATCTGAGAGAGGTGTGTGTGTGTGTGTGTGTTTGCAGAGGCTCCGCCCCGTCTCACCGGTGTAGTCATGGAGACACTCGCAGGTGAAGCCACCCTCGTGGCTGCGGCAGACGCCGTGAGCGCCGCAGGGTTTGGAGTAGCACAGGTCGATTTCCGTCTCGCAGTAGTCGCCCGTGAAGCCTAGAGGACAGCGGCACCTCAGCCCCGCAATCGGATGGATGGGGCGGAACAGGATGGTGTCGGACGCCACAAACGGCGCCAGGCTGTCGAACTTCAGCACGGACACGCACTTCATGTAGTTCTCGCACGGCTCCCGCAGGCAGATGTTGTCATCGAACGGGAGCACCTCCTGCGAGGAGATCTGCGCCAGCAGACTGCGGTTCAGATACAGACGCTCCTGCAGCTCCTCCGATCCGAAGAACTCCACCTCGCCTCCGCTGCTGCGACCCAGCCGGGCCGGACTGACCCCGTGACCTCGCGACCCCTCGCCCGGCAGGGCCACGGACAGACTGACGTTCAGGATGCCGGCGTTGACGTCCGTGTCGTCCTGGATGTTGAAGACCACCACATCCTCACGGGACGCCGAGAGAACGCGGGCCACGCCCTCCAGGAACTGAGCCAAAAGGAGTGAGAGGAAGCGCTCCTGGGACGTGTTGGCCAATCGCAGTGTGATGCTGTTGGAGAGCATCTCGT